>CM022679.1:4295878-4400878 GCA_012295275.1 Chrysomallon squamiferum
GAGTAACAGCCTGCTATGGCTACGCTAAAGCAGATAATTTCAGCATGCGTCGTTTAGATGAATGTTTCCATACAGAGAAGATATGTGTCACAAGCTTTTGATAGTTTTGTAGCTAATTCGTGACTTACCCTTCTCAGACAGTTGGGAACGGGTCGCCTGGCTCCGTAGAATGACATGTTGACCACAAAGGCATTTAGAAAAGATGAAAGTGTAATCAGAATCATATTTAGACAGTAGTACGTACCTGCAAAGAGAAGTATTTGTTACAATAACACCATACGAATTTCCAAATTAGTACATTTATTTTATCATCATCATCATCATCATCATTATTATTATTATTATTATTATTATTATTATTATTATTATTATTATTATTATTGTTATTATTATTTTATTTATTTATTTATTTATTTATTTATTTATTTATTAGTTTGTTTGTTGTTCTTCCTCAATATTTTGATCAGAAAAGAGAATGGAAAGCATATGCTTATCAAATTCTCTCTCTCTCTCTCTCTCTCTCTCTCTCTCTCTCTCTCTCTCTCTCTCTCTCTCTCTCTCTCTCTCTCTCTCTCTCTCTCTCTCTCTCTCTCTCTCTCTCTCTCTCTCTCTCTCTCTGAAATAACACAACACATACCTAACAAAGGAACCGTAGAAGCAGCAGGTGGAAGATTGGATTCCATCAATAAAAGCAAGAGGAAGAATGCAACAAATATATTAATACCTGCAAAAACAAACAGACAGCAATAATTAATGGTTAGCTGAATCATGACTAACTAAAGGATTAAATAACATACTCACTGCATGACTTACTCACTGACTCATAAACGTACTGATTTACTAAATAACTCATTAATTCAATGACATTTTCTCTGACTAAGTCTCTGACATTTATATTTATTAATGGACTTGCTAGTTACTTGTTAAATGCACTGAGCAAATTAATGACAAGTCTATTGACTTTATGGATGTATCCCTGAATATTTGTGCATATGTGTGTACGTTTGTATCAGCATTATTATTGTTGATGTTGTTGTTGTTGTTATTATTGTTATTATTATTAATGTTCTCCTTACGATTATTATTGTTATTATTAGTGATGTATCTTTTTTGCTGTTGATGCCGTTTCCTTTGGAATAAAATAATAATTTTTATTTCAATCTATGCATACACAAACACACACACACACACACACACACACACACACACACACACACACACACACACACACAGTCAAACACATGTCTGTATGTATACTGCAATGTTTTGTGCATTCGACTATCTGTAATAAACAAACGAGAACAAAATAACTGAAATAATCTTCACCAGTCGCGATGTTTTCGAACACCGCACATCAACAACAAAAAAATATCTGCACGTGCTTCTCCCCAGCTTTATTAACTCACCTAGCATGAGCTTGGCTGGTGACTCCGGTGGAATCCAGAACAACACGAGAGTCAACGAGGTGAGGAGAATGCAAGGGAGTATCAAAATATAGTTGTAGAATGTGGACACCCTCTGAAATACGAGGGTGAACGTCAAGTCAACGTACGGTTCCGGACAGCACGTGTATTTCCTGATGTTCTTCCGCGCCGGAGCCTGGAGAATCTGCCACGCGTTGCTGTGGACGTACTCGGTGAGGTCGATCTGCGTGGCCTGGCCGTGCACCTCGAGGTTCACCTTCGTCCCGTCGTACGTCCACGACCCGAACTTCAGCTGGCAGTTCTGAATGTCGAACGGAAATGACGACACGTCGATCTCGCACGAGCTGCGGTACACGGCCTGCGGCATCCACGTGACCAGCCCCGTGAACTCGATGACGCAGCTGGCGTCACGGTGCTCTTCGAGTCGAATGTCTGCACTGAGAGATCGAAAAATTGTTGTTAGTTAATTAATTTATTATTATTATTATTATTATTATTATTATTATTATTATTATTATATTATTATTATTATTATAATGGTCTGCATAGAATTAAACAGTAGCAGTAGTAGTAGTAGTAGTAAGTAATAGCAGTAGTAGCAGCAGCAGCAGTAGTAGTAGCAGTCGCAATAACACTACTACTACTGGTAATAGTTGTAGTCGTAGTAGTAGTAGTAGTAGTAGTAGTGGTAGTAGTAGTAGCAGTGACACTAGTTGTTCTAGTAATAATCGTAATAGTGGTAGTAAGTAGTAGTAGTAGTAGTAGTAGTAATAGCAGCAGTAACACTAAAACTGTTGGTAATAGTCGTAGTCGTAGTCATAGCAGTAGCAGTGATGGTGTTGGCGGTGGTGGTGGTGTGGTGGTTATGGTAGGAGTAATAATAGTAATAATAGTAGTACTGTTAAGGTAATCATTTTAATCATAATAGTAATAATAATAATCATAATCATAATAATAATACTGATGATGATGACGATGACGATAAAAAAAGTGGAAAGGAGCACAGTGTATAACAACAATTATTATACGAGACAATAATTATAGCAACAAATTATTTGTTTTTATTTCCTTTTAATGCATACAACCGTACATGAAAGAGGAAATCTGCTAATCATGATTGGAGCTACTGTTGCCCATTAGCAGATAAAGCATTTTCATTTGAACCTTATCATAAACAGTAAAATATATACCACCATTTGTTTCATGCGCTTATTCAATGGGCTTTGGCTGGGAAGACACTTTGCCCAGTTGGCTTACCGAACATTTTCCTAAACAGATCGATCACTAAAGGGCTGACGCCAAGTTTTAAAACATTAGCTTAACTGGGATTTAAGCGTCACTCAATACTGTTATGCCAAAGTGGCTAAGTTATATTAAATATAGGACCACACAATGACATTTATTTCATAGACAGACGAAGTAATGCAATTTTAATCTACACGTCAGCTCTGAAACGTTATTTTATATTGAGTTTAATGTTTTTCAAAACTGTCGATATCGCTCTGAAACACAATACCAGTAATCTGTTTTCCCCGTGGACTTAAATCTACGCCTGGAGCCCACGTTCGCAAAATGTTCTAAGTCAATAAACGAAACCCGTATTTTTTTTTTTTTTTTTGTCTCCCTTGCAAAATCTGCACTGCTTGCGAATGTCAAAGCATATAACGTTATTAGTTAACTCTGTGCAGCAATATTCGGGTTATGTTGTATATTTTTTTCAGTTATTACGAAAGAAAACATAAAAAAAAACAGAAAATGAGAGATGAAACGAAAAGAGATAGCATGAGATAGAATTTTTCGAAAAAAAAAAAAAAAAATGCGAGCTGATAAAATGTGTCACAATAAAATGTGGAGGGAAGGAAGAAAAAACTCTAGAAACGAACTGAAACAATAAGTAAAACGTTACTACTTACTAGTTGTATAATTTTATATCAGGGATCCATATTTTATCGGAAGGAATTCGCACTTTGTCGACTCCACCCCATTCCTTGGGGTCCCACTTAAGATATTCGTCAACCCATCTCTGAAAAAGAAAATCAGAACCATGGCTACGATAAAAATAGCTAAAATAATTTTATTATTTTAATAAGTGGTCAATTTAAAATTTAAATAAATCGGTAGAGAGAGAGAGAGAGAGAGAGAGAGAGAGAGAGAGAGAGAGAGAGAGAGAGAGAGAGAGAGAGAGAGAGAGAGAGAGAGAGAGAGAGAGAGAGAGAGAGAGGACATATGTAAACATATTCCTGGTGAGAATGGATTTTCAATTTATCTCTTGTATATTTTATGGTTATTACAGTATTGGTATTTCAAATCATTACATGGAAAGCGATAAATAACCGTTATTGTTACAATAGTAATTCTAACATTAGCATTTTGATTAATTCTTTCTTGTTGTGATATTTATTACATTTTATTCAGAGTAATTGTGATTGTGATGCTGAACACCTGCATTTCTGATAATAAATTTTGTTTTTGTATCAACCGTTGTTATTATGTATGTATAAATGCATGTATAAATATATGTATTCAGCTATATGTATGTATGTATGTATGAATATGTATTTATGTATGTATATATGTATGTATGTATGTATGTATGTAGGTAGGTGGATATGTATGTGTGTATATGCCTGTCTCTCTGTCTGAATATTTGAATGAATGTATGCATATATGTACATACGCGTGTGTGTGTGTGTGTGTGTGTGTGTGTATTTATTTGTATATGTACGTATGTATGTGTGTATGCAGTATCTATTGTTGCACTTAAATGATGTCTATAATAACCATTCTACGCTGCCTTGTTCCAAATCCACTTAGAGACATACAGGAAACAACTCTTACCTGGGAGTTATCGAGGACTAAGAACATCAAGACACCCGGGGATGAGGATTACTTACATTTATCGAGGACTAAGAACTAAGATTAGGATGAGGATTACTTACATATCTGTCCCAGACGTTTAGCGTCAGCACCTGCTCCTGCTCGTCTAGGTCCATGATCTGTATGAGCTGAATGTTGAACTCGATGTTGACGGTGTCGTTGAAGTGTTTGACTGGTCGGCCATACTTTCCTCGTCGCTTGTACATGTGAAGTAGATGCTTTATCAGTGCGTCCTCGTCCGACAAGTAAACCTCAGCGAAACCTGCACGAAAAATAAATAAACAGATAAATAAATAAACAGATAAGTAAATAAATAGATAAATAAATAGATAAATAAATAAATAGATAAATAAATAGATAAGTAAATAAATAAATAAATAGATAAGTAAATAGATAAGTAAATAAGTATATAAATAAATAAGTAAATATAAATATATAAATAGATTTATATATAAATAAATAAATAATAAATAAATGTATAAATAAATAATAAATAAATAAATAGATGAATAAATAAATAAATGTATAAATAAATAAATAAACAGATAAATAAATAAATAAAAAGATAAATAAATAAAAATATATATATATATATAAATAATAAATAAATAATAAATAAATAAATAAATAGATAAATAAATAAATACATAAATAAATATATAAATAAATAAATAAATAAATAGATAAGTAAATAAATAAATAAATAGATACATAAATAAATAAATAAATAAATATATATATATATATATATATAAACAAATAAATATACAAATAAATAAATAAATAATAAATAAATATATAAATGAATAAATAAATAAGGATAAAAAAATAAGTAAGTAAGTAAATAACTAAATTATAAGTATATAAATAAAAAGAAAATATGAAAGTTAGTAAATAATCTGATGTAATGTTTAGAAAGTAGCACATAAATAAAGCTTAAAACATTACTGATATTATTTGTAAAATCATACTGTACTTGTGAGCTTATCGCAATTGTCGATTTAAAGACAGTTTAATACATGTGCATGCGTGTATCTATGTATATGTTACCGTGTGTGTGCACATGTATGAATATTACTCTAATTATGTATTATTTACAAATCTAGTATTCTTTGAAATAACTATGTTTTGCTCTGACACAGAACAGTATGAAAGAAACAGAAAACATATGTAACAGCTATATTTTAATAAAAAATGCATGTACTGGATCGAAAATCGAGGAAATTTGGTCATTTTCCAACATACGGAAAACCTGCACTAACATACAGGTTACGCAGTGTTTGTTGTGATGGGAAATTGGCCAAAAACTTTGCGACATTGGTTGAATTCTGCAAAACGTTCCTGCTTCGACAACTACGGTGTCATTTATTTAAGCACCCAGAGATAGCAGAACAAATTTAATTTAACGATTCAACAAATTTTTACACTAAGACTATACTCAGTGTTTACGACAGTAAAGATAGTGAAAAAAAACACCCAATGTCATCATGTAATGGTCACTTCTTTTCCGATCAGCATCAAGGATCTTTCAAGCAGAAAGGAAACAACATAAAAAAATCCCTATTTTATGAATCAGTCTTGGAGCGCTGGGAAACAACCGAGAAGAATTGATCTTGAAATCTTTCACGTCACTCTGACCACTGGGCTACATACAACTCGCCCACATTTGCTAATAGAGAAAACGTATTTATAACTCATACAAGTATTTCGTTTATCACCCATCCTGTGTATTGTTCGGATTATACCATATCAAAAGACAGCTGATCACTAAATCAATTTTACATTGCTGGACATCATCCTATTACTGCGCTACAAACAAGACAAAAGTGACAATGGAATGGATAATTATTTTCCTTATTTATTTTGTTTTATCAATAAAACTGTTATAGAAATAACCTTTATTATCTTATTATTATTATTATTATTATTATTATTATTATTATTATTATTAATTATATATTTTTTTTGTTTTGGTATTCATAAAACAACAATGACATCCTCTATCTTCATATGTTGTTTTTTTACTTGTTTTTAATATCCATTAACGAACAAAAATAGCTACTTGATCCTCATTGCGTTAAAAATCCCGCAATGTAACGGGACATATGCCCCGCGGTTATTGCACAAAATGCAGAACTACAAACGACAATTCCCAAGTCGCTTCTCTGTCGTTTTACGGCAAGATTTCGAGCTGCACATGGAAATGGAGTTTATTATTATACTTTTTTTTATTCATCAAAGGAAACAGCAGAAAGGACATTAATACGTGGTGGCATTACAAGCGAACAGTCCATTCAGAGGATTACGACACAGAATTAATATTGTTTGTTTGTTTTTTTGTGTTTTTTTCCATTCTCGTTCAAAGCGTCGGTCCGTTGCTTTGTAAAAATAGTTTTATGCCATCTCTAGAGACTTTATAGTGCAATGGATACATCTATTATGTATAAACATTGAAAGCTAATTCCGCTTTGTATTTTTATTACTTTTCTAAATTGTCTTTCTGTGAGTATTTCGCTAGTACATAGTTATTCGATTACGTTTTCGTCGTATGACGGTCGGTGGAGAAAAAAGAACGAGATTAGTTAATGAATGTTTAGCGACAAAAAGTTAACTCAGCCACAACACGTAAATATGAATATGAAAAGTCGTTTGGGAATCATACACAAATGATTTCGTAGTTTCAGCCGTATGTGGCCGAAGCGTTTTCAGACTTGTTTGCTAGCAGACGTTCTGTCTTAGCCAACTGAACAGACCACAGAGGCAGCCATGGTTTAGAGATGGCTCTAAAACACTGGTCTTGTATCAGGGTTTTTCTCTATTCTTTACGGCCTAAATATTCATGCTATGTTCACTGGCGAACCTACGGTTTTGGGGTCCCTGAAGCTTGAATACTTTAGGGTGCCCTTCGCAAGCAACAACGAGGTTTGGGTAACTTCTCTTATGTTCTTCTATGGCAATATTCTATGACAAGTCTAAAAATGTAGACGCATCTCAGATGTTGGTTAAAAGTTTGATGAAATGTGGACTAAACTCGCTTTTGGGGCCATCTGGGATTAGGGGCACTGAAGCTTTAGATTCATTTGTTTCATAACAGATTCGCCCCTGGATATGTTAGTATGGTATTTTGCACTATCCATAAGCCTAAAATGGCTTAGAAAAGTAAATAATGAATGTTGTCTAATCTGAACAGTAAATGTCACAGCGAAGAGTTTTATCAAGCATGCATAATCTGAATTATGTTGCCAATGCTCAACAGTTCGTCTGCCAATCGACGAATTTAGGAAATTTCGCTAATTTATCATGATATATGATGTTTACAGAGAGAGAGAGAGAGAGAGAGAGAGAGAGAGACCCCAAAACATATAAATAACTACACAAAAAAAGAGAGAGAGAGAGAGAGAGAGAGAGAGAAAGAGAGAAAGAGAGAGAGAGACCCCAAAACATATAAATAACTACACAAAAAAATAGAGAAAGATACAGGGAGAGAAATTTTGTTGGCACAATTTCAAAGTATCAATTTCCACATCAATCAGTGCAATATTTATTAAAATAAGAAAATGATAAACAGGATGAAATTTAGATTTATACCTAATTTAACACAGAACAAAGTAAAATAACATCTGTAACACAGTGATATCCAAATAAATGTACAAACTTACAAATATCTATCGCTTGTTCTTATGCATTATAAAATGTAATCTTCTTTCTTCTGTTCCCGTTGTGACGATTAACATAACCTACATAATATTTTAGGTTAATCTACTTCTAACCTACATCCTTCTGAAGTTAATCTACTTGACGCCTACATAAACACGCCAATAACATTGCACATTTTTCATCCTCTTTCGCTTCTTTTGTTTCATTTCTTACGTTAATATTATGATTCTTAAAGTACTGAAAATCCGAGATGTCATTTCTATCAAAGACTAACTACAAAAACATATCTTCTGAACAGCTAAAGATGGTTTAATTAGTCTTGTAGTAGGATTATTTTTTATTAGTGCTCTTTTAAGGGATTTTTCACTTCTGATTGTATAACATGGATTTAGCAGTTAAATAGTTTAGATTTTAATTCTGACATTTCGCTTACATGAATAGGCGTATATATATATATATATATATTAGTGGTGAAAGATTAATAATTTTAGGTTCAAAAGTACAGGTTAGAAATTCGGTTCTATTTTTGCGCCCACTCGATGAGTTAAATAAAAAATAAATAAATAAATAAATAAATAAAATTTAAAATCCAACTTTCAACACATAAATCTGCTTCCACAAATAACTCTGTAATCTGCAGGGAGGAGCTGTCTAGTGGAGGGTAATTGTAGAGATGTATTGATCTGCCAAGTCTCGATTTATCAGCATTGTCTTGGGTGACAAGTTTTCGACAGTGAGATCTCGCAATAATACAGCTTACTCGGGGAGATGGACTTTTTATTCATCGCCTGATCTAATTGTGTAGATTAGAGCCACGAAACTGCTTCAGTTGTAGGCAAAAAAAAAAAAAAGTCTACTTCTAGAAAACGGGTGAATGGTGAATTTATAAGGAGTAGTATTGACTGGTTTAGTCGGTTAGGAATCAGTTTCAGATATCTAGTCATTTC
Source organism: Chrysomallon squamiferum (assembly GCA_012295275.1). NCBI lineage: Eukaryota > Metazoa > Mollusca > Gastropoda > Neomphalida > Peltospiridae > Chrysomallon > Chrysomallon squamiferum. The sequence goes on from CM022679.1 coordinate 4,304,784, forward strand.
AAACACAGTAACTAATTTTGGTTCTGAAGCTGGATGTTGGGTTATATAACATTTGTGTAGCATTCGTTAAAGAAATTTAGCATCGTGTCATCAATGATTAATTATGATTATAAGGGTTAATAATTTAGTATTCACAAGTACGTAATGTTATTAAATTTAACTGTTATGTAAACCTATTGAAAGTGCAGACTTTATTCCATGCTGACACACCGATACATAAATACACACACACACACACAAACACATACACACATACAGAGAGAGAGAGAGAGAGAGAGAGACAGACAGAGACAGACACAGACGAGAAATGAATTAAAGAAAGAAACGTAAGCAAGAAACTAAATTTAAAGAAAAGAAAAAAAGAAGAAAGAAAAACAGGTATATAAGAATAATGAAATGTTAAAAGAAGATATAAAAAAAGAAAAAATAAAGAAAGTTAAAAAATAATAACAATAAAAAATAAAATAATAAAAATAGAAAAAAAGAACGAATGATAAAAAGTAGAAAAAAGAAAGCAGATTATCAGATAATGGTATTTCATTCGCTCTATGAAGAAAATACACCTATTAAAAAAAAAACCAAATCATTCTACAGTTTGAACAGTTCTATTTTAATCGTAAGAAAATCTCTAAGTTAAACAATAACCCACACCAACAAAGTTACCTTCAAACAAACCTACTGACTCAGCTGTATAAATACTCACGTATATATACGAATAACAAATAGCATGCTGTTTTTTTTTTTTTGTTGTTGTTGATAAATTTGATTACAGTCCTAATAAATTAATATAAACGTAAAATGTTATATTAATATCATCTAATTTCATATTTATTCAAAAACGTTATTAATAATATTAAAATGTTACGTGATCTTGTCTCATTTGTAACGCTTAATATAGCACGCCTACTATCACATGCGTCATCGCTGCTATTTTTGCGTCTATAATTTATATTTAAAAATATCATGTACAGCATATAATTCCATTAGTGTTTATTACCATCATTAATTTTGTTTAGTCTCCACGGATCAGCTGCGTCTAATTCTGAACGTTACTAATACAAATAATGAATTATCGCGAAACCTTTTTTTTTATTTCTATTTATTTATTTATTTATTGGTTTGTTTGTTTATTTATTATTAATTTTGATTTGACATGATTTTTTATCTTGATTTATTATTATTATTATTATCATATTTATTATTATTATTATTATTATTATTAATGATTTTTTTATTTTTTTAAATTATTATTTCCCTAATTTCACTGTACGTCTAATACAAGACAATCAGAAATACCTCTAGTTCTTAACTATATATATATATTTTATTTTTTAAATTATAATTATAATATTTCACATTCTAACTGGGCGCCAAATTTTATCATATCGGAACATTACTTCATATAATATCCCTACAATTTTTTTTTTTTTTTTTTTTTTTTTTTTTTTTTTTTTAAATCATTATTTTTCCCATTCTAACTGGACGACTTATTTAATATAAGTGAAGCGTTAGCAAGTTGTGTGTCATGCTCAGACACATTTGGAGGAATTGCTTCGCTCGTCGATGTCTCACCAACAGTAATTGAATTAGCAGTAGACTCGCCTCTATTTCCCCAGTGACAATCGCCGTTGAGATTCTCGTGTGAAGGAACTATTTGAATGAAATCCACGAGAACGTCTACCTTCAGCGTGAATATTACTGCACGCTACTGCCGAGTTTCCACTTAGTCTTCTTTTGTTTCTTGGTGTAATAATAATAATAGTAATAACGATAATAATAGTAATAATAATAATAATAATAATAATAATAATAATAATAATAATAATAATAATAATAAATAATAATAATAATAATAATAATAATAATAATAATAATAATAATAATAATAATAATAGTAATAATAATAATAATAATAATAATAATAGTAATAATAATAATAATAATAATAATAATAATAATAATAATGTTGTAATATTAATAATAAAAATTCTGTTGTAGTTTCAATCACGTTTTTGCAACAAGTTTTGAAGGACAAGGTTTGACAACAGTAGGATGGTTAGATTATATGCCATTTGTTGTTTAATTATTTTAAGGTTATTTAAATTTGATGAGTTAAAGTATATTAGTATGATTTTAAGTCAGATAAAATAGATTTAAAATAACGCTATAATAATAATAACAAATAATAATAATAATAATAACAACAACAACAATTTATAAAAAAAAGAATATCAAGGTTTTTCTCATTACTAAAATGATATAGTAATAAAATATCTCTCTCTGTATGGACACACACACACACACACACACACACACAGACATATTTACCTACACTGGCGAGTATTATCTGGAAATGCCGTTAGCTTACCGTTCTTTGGCCGTCACCCATGTGAAAACAGTAGGGAGTAATCATTGTAGATAAATTTCTCTCTTCTAATATTTACATTTTCACAATAATATTTAAATTAAAAAAAAATAAAAATAATAATTTTTTTTTAAATTTTTTAATGTATTTATTATTATTATTATTTTTTTAACATTTGAAAAGAATATATTGATAAAAAATATTTAGTCATGCGGTAAAATATAATTATATAAATAAATAAATAAATAAATAAATAAATAAACAGCTGTGGCGTGAAGTAAATGTGTATCGATATTTTGAAGTACGCCGCAATGTTTAGAACGTTCAGTTCCTCACTGAGAAGTGTTTACGGGTCATTGCCGCGGTAACGACTGCGTGAGACGATGTGGTAGTGTAACTTCTTGTTACAATATTAATCGACAATTCCACTGGAGACAGCGCGGTTACTCAACCAGTAATTAGCGTTTCATTGCTTTTCTTTCACAGCATGACCTCAGCAATCAGCCCCATTTCTGTACAAACTCACTACACCTTTGTAATGTTAGTATTCCTCTCTCTCTCTCTCTCTCTCTCTCTCTCTCTCTCTCTCTCTCTCTCTCTCTCTCTCTCTGTAAACATCATCTCATAATAAATTAGCGAAATTAAACGAACGGTTGATCATTGGCAACATAATTCAGAGATTGTGTGTGCCTGTGTGTGTGTGTGTGTGTGCGTATGTGTGTGTGTGTTTGAAGACTGACAATATTTCAGAATAATAAAAATAAAAATATTAACAAACTCGGTAACTTTTTACAAATATTAAACTCATGATCTAGACGATCAACAGCAACAACAATAATAACAACAATTATAATATTAACACAAAATAAATAAGTAAATAAAACATCTATTATTGGTTATAAATTCGTCTACAAATTACACTAGCAGCATAGTTAATGATTATTATTATTACTATTACTATTATTATCATGACCATCTTCACATTGCAGTGAAGCAAACAAACCAAATTAAAATCTGCATTTCCACTGCTTGAGCTTTTGAAACAAACAAAAAAATAATAATAATAATAATTTTTTTATATCAATCGTTTAAGCAGAACCTGCAGGGAAGAAAGAAAAACAATGCACGCTGTATTAACAGCCCAGTTATAGAACTGACATTTAATAGCACGTCGAGGCAGCGAGATCTATCCACCTCCACACAGATCCCTCGCTGCAACCCTTTTTATGCGAAATAACAACAAGAAAGGAAAAAGAAAAAAAAAAACCATGTCAGTAGGAGATAGCTGGAAACAAGCATGCACCAGACACCGGCGTATAATTAATATACCAGACTGCGTCTATTTGATTAGAAAGAAAATAAAACGATAGCAAGAGGGCTTGGGCTATTTCTGGAAAAACGAAGACCAAGACTTGCAGAGAGAGAGAGAGAACAGAACTTGCTCTAAGCATATGTTTCTGTCGCCTGCGTTTCGTTTCGAAAATAAACGTGGTACGGCAAACAAAATAGACAGCAGTCGAAATGCCGGTGTTGAACACATTCGCGCACGAAACCTGTGTTTTGTTTACGATGTGATGTTGTGTTAGAGGTATACATCAGGTGTCGGTGTGTGTTTTTGGGGCTGAGGGATATATTTTGTTAAAGCTCGAATGTTTCTGGTTGTGTTGGGTAATGTGTCTACACACATACCATATCGTTCAGCTGGTTAGCTTAAAGGTTAAGCTGTGGTAATAATATTTAGTGTAGTCATCCGCTTCTAGATTACCAGTTGGCGTAATGTAATAACAGTATTAGTGAAAAATAAATAAATCCAAACGGGATGTAAGAGCCACTGTGTATTCGTCTCTTTTTTCTGTGAATACTTCTCTTTCGTTCTCTCTATTTCTGTCTTTAGCTATCTCTGTTTGTCTATCTATTTATCTATTTGTAAATTATCTATCTCTATATCTTTGTCCGTCAGTCTATATATCTGTCTGTCTGTCTATATATATAATACATTTTATCAGCTCTGTTGCTTGATGTTCTCCCTAAATCACGGTCTCTCTGACTTTCATCTGTCTGTTCATCCATTATTTCATCCATCCACCAGTCCATTCATCCATCTATCTATCTATCATTATTTCACGCTTAATATTTTTGCCTTATCACTATAGCTCGTTCTTTGCTTGCCTCTAACTTCACATTCTCAGCATCCAGAGTATTTATATATTTAATTCAATTTCTTTCTACTTATTCTATTATGAGACTTATTTTTAATTCAATTTATCTCGATTTTTTTTTCTTCTTCTTTCTGCACTTCTGTTTCTGCTACTTGAACGATAAATTTATAAATGGGACAATAATCGCTGATTCTGAATGATTTAAGCGGGATCGATCCGCCTCTCTGGAATTATTTGGTTATTTTCCAATCCAGCAAATCCTTTATGGTATCTGATATGTGATTTTCTGTCCATGAGAAATTGCTTATGAATGCTAATCAGCAAGCACCAGTCTGCGGAATCTGGCTTCTTCAATTCCAGAGCTGCGGTCCAGGTCAGAATAAACGTGTCTTAGAACAAAATTCTCCTGGATCAGGGAGCACGTGGGTAAACAGTTGTGAAACTATATGAGTATGTGTCTGACTATCTGTCTGTTTTGTCTGTCCCTATCTGTGTCATTCTGTCTATCTCTGTATCACTTCTATGTCTCGGTTTGTGTATCTTTATCTAACTCACTGTGAACCTATCTGTCTCTTGATGTTTGTTGAGTCGTTCACATATCAGAGGGGTTGCCATAAGGGGCAATTTGCTTTTCATCATTACTAGATGTAACATACGCACACACACAGACACGCGCACGCACGCACGCACACACACACACACATATATATACATACATATATGCATGGTCGTATACAACGTATTTGCATGCACACACAAGTACATCTTTAAACAACGCCAACATCTTTATGAAATACAGACACACACCCACAACACAAACGGGTCGTGTTAATTAAATTTCAACAAAGAAGCAAGTTCCATGTTTTCTAACTGCTGGTTCATAAGTTCACGAATTAAGGAACTGCACGCAGTGGGAGTGAAGATTTGATTAATGTAAGAACTCGACGTTTAGGTCTCGTCAATCATTAACTGTCTGTGTCTGTGTTGTAATTATTTTAAACCCAATACTATACCTGCCACCTGAAAAAAAAAAAGGTATTAGACACCAACAGGCATTTCATCTTTTTGAAAAAAAAATTTAAAAAAAAAAATTGGAAAATGCTGAGAAAGAAGGGAAAAGAAAAAACAAAATGAAGAAAGATGAGGAAGAACTTTGTGGGATTTTTTTTATTATTTTTTTTAGGAATGAAGAATGTTGCTGTTATTTAAAGATATTTTTTAATGAAAAGGAATTTAAACAAAAAAATATATATATATATATTACCAAAAAAAAAAATAATCTAAAAAGAAGCTGGAGAGAGAGAGAGAGAGAGAGAGAGAGAGAGAGAGAGAGAGAGAGAGAGAGAGAGAGAGAGAGAGAGAGAGAGAGAGAGAGAGAGAGAGAGAGAGAGATATTTAAAGAGTTAAATGATGAGAAGAAAGGTCAGACACAAAGGAAACTATAAATGAAGAAAAAAATCTGCTGACTTTTCTGTGTAGTTTTAGAACGACTTAAATAAAAATTCTGAATAGAAAAAAGTTAAAACTTAATATCTTTTAACACTGTGATAGTCAGATTTGACACTGTACTGAGCTTCTTCCACTATTCCCAAATGTTCTCCTGTTAGAAAAACTCCACGAAAAAACCGAAAGGTGACATTTGATTGGCAGCAGTAGCTAATAACCTTCTATGACGTCATAGTGCATCATCGAAATGGAATCTTTTTTCACTTTTATTTTTTTTCTCACTTTTTTTCTTAGTAGAATTTATTTATTATGTGTTTTATGGTTTGGATGCGCTGTGGAAATTGAATGTTCCATCTCAGCCGTCAAGGACTGCAAGTTCTAATCTCGTTAAATACTTAATGATTTTTGTGAAATATCTTATTAGTGCTGTTCCATTAATATTTCAAATGACTGATATAAAAACATGTTTAATATCATGTGACACATGACAAGCATAAATCATAACAGGCATAAATGATAACTTTAAAGCAAGTAAAATGATGCATAAGCAAAATTTATTTGAAAGAGTGAAATAGTTTTTCCCGATTTTTTAAATGAATTACTTCAGTCTTTAAAAGGTGTAGAAATTGTAAACGGATTATTTGTAAATGACAAAAATGTTAATACTTATAGGGATATTAGAACAAAGGTTAGACAGCTACCGAATAAGTTTACAGAGAGAGAGAGAGAGAGAGAGAGAGAGAGAGAGAGAGAGAGAGAGAGAGAGAGAGAGAGAGAGAGAGAGAGAGAGAGAGAGAGAGAGAGAGAGAGAGTTTAAACATGAAATGATAAAAATAATAATAAGAAATATATAAAGTAGAAGTAAAGAGAGCTTTTCTCATTTTTCGAAAACTGAAGTAAAAAAAAGAGAAATCTTTATGTTAATTCTCGGCATTTCTTTACTAGATTATGATATTCCGATGCAAACTATGAACACGTTTATGAATTTTTGCACTATACCAAACAACATTTAGATGATGAAATACGCCAATGGCAACGTCTTAGTCATTTCCTGTTGGTTGAAAAAAGGGAGTGTGCATTTCTACGATCATTACCAGAAACATTTGCATATCGCATACACAAGACTTTGACTGGAAGCGTTGAGTTGTGAAATATTGATGAAATCAGTCGAGGCTAATTCGTTCTATAAGTTCGTGTCTTAATAATATTTGCCACATTCTGCGTTTCTAAGACGTGCTCATCAAAATTCTCTGTTTGCTGCTGCACCCGGTGATGCATTTCGCGTCTGTCGTTTGTAAGCATGTTCCAAGAATAGTGAAATCGGGACGTAAAAAAAAAAAAAAAAAAAAAAAAACGAGCACGGTGCCTTCACGCGAGTCGACCTGCGTTGAAAAGCGATAGCTCATCTAGGATTCCAGAGCGCACATAAAACACAAATCTCACTGTTGAAGTTGGCAGTTGTTACGTACCGGATTACGAAATCGTCTGTTAGCTGCTGAGAAGAATAATACCTCCCCGTTGTCGGTATTATTTGGGAGACATTAAAATACTAATTGTTTCCGCGCGTATCACCTTTAGGTGTCACGCTTTCTTACATGCTGCCTATGATCTCTTTTTGTTTGCATCGTAGGGAGAGAGAAGAAACAAAAATGTTTATGAATAGTTTCTTCAAATATAGTTCAGTCGTTTGATGTCTCTCAAAAAGAAATGCAGTTACATAATACGAAGATGAGAAAACCAGGTACAGAGCTGCGAACTTGCGCCAACGAAAGATTAAAGAGATACGTTTTATTTGTTCCAAAATAGCGTTCGTAAGTCCTGAAGAAGAAATACTTTTATATATTTATGAGAATGCGCCAAACATGACTATTGCAGATTGCTATTGATAACACTCAGAGTGTTCCATCTATTCCTTGAGCTATAAAACATCTGTGGCATACTTTACAAATATTTTTATTGCACACTGAGGTAATGGTTAAACATTATCACTTTTTAATTCATAGCGGACAGAAATGTGATGGTATGAAAGCATACAGTACATATGCTTTTAGAGAGAGAGAGAGAGAGAGAGAGAGAGAGAGAGAGAGAGAGAGAGAGAGAGAGAGAGAGAGAGAGAGAGAGAGAGAGAGAGAGAGAGAGACTATTTATGTCCATGGTCACGATAATGACTGTGATTATTCTTTCGAAATGAAAGTTAAATTATTTTACTCCAACTTGAAGCAGTCTCACGGTTTCAAACAACAGACAACGGCTAGTCTTGTCTCTGTATTCACGATCCTATAAGACAAAAATAAACGATTTCGGCATCACACTTTACACTGTTCCTGAGCCAGTCAGGCGTACAGACAAGCAATTGACATCGCTAGTCACGCCTTGGTATTTCACTTCTTTAATTAGTGACATTTCGTTTATAGCGTCCATCATACCTAATGGAGTGGAAAGGCCAGACCACTTTCCCGGACAACATGTAATGAAAACAGACAGTTCTCAAATAAGGATCAGACGAAACAGCGTCTTGGTCAAGATAAAGCTTTCCCAGAAAGCATTATGGAACTGGTCTGTCTTAAAGTCTGCTTACTGCTTCCAGCGTTTAAGAAGAAGTGTCAAACCTCTTTTTCTTATCAAAAATTAATTCAACAATATCTTGACTAGACAAAGATAGATAAACAAAAAAAAATTAAAAAACAAAAAAATTTATATCTATAATTAAAAAACCTGAAACATTTAGGTAAAAAATGTGATAGAAAAATTATGTTTTTAAAAGGAAAAAACTAACCAACAAAAATATGCCAACAGAAAATTAATTGGAATTATTCTTGCTAGGCAAATAAACAAACAGTTCTTAAAAAAGTTACGATCTGACATAATAATTATAAAAAGAAAAGAAAAAAGATTTAGTCTAAAAACGTGAAAGAAAAATTATTTGTTTATCGGGCAAAAAATACCAACAGAAATATACCCATCGAAGATTAATTCAACAATAATTTGCGTAGTCCAATAAGCAAATAGATAAACACGTTAAAATCAGACATAATAATTATAAAAATGATTTGGATAAAAAAACAAGAAGAAAGAAAGGATTTGTATTCCTCAAAAATATGATGGATAATTGGGCCATAATGTCAAGGTTCACAGTGAGATGGTAGGACTGGACTCTTATTAAGAATCAGTCGGGTTTTAAAATTGGCCATTGCTTTTATAATGTAGTCAGTGAGTCGGAAAGAGTGTACTGGCTCGTAATAAAATATATCGCAATAAAAACAGTTTTTACATTCGATTACAAAAAAACGTTCCATTTACATGGGCCGTAATAGCTTTTATATTTACAGAAGCTTACACAAATAGTTCATTTTGTGGAATATTCTTTACAGCTGTGACACCATTTTAGAAGTAAACATTTAAATTATTATTATGCCACTTATAGGTTTTTTTTTTTTATTATATATTTATTTATTTATTTTATTTATTTATTTATTCATTCATTTATTCGTTCATTCATTCATTCGTTCATTTTATTTTATCTGGTATTTTCAGCAAAGAGATGCCAAGTCTGTGATAGAAAACATTTTAACAAGTTAAAGAAATAAAATATCACTGATGAACGTATATGCCGTTAAGGTACGATGACGGATAGAAATAAAGCGAACTACAATAGGATGAGAGAGAGAGAGAGAGAGAGAGAGAGAGAGAGAGAGAGAGAGAGAGAGAGAGAGAGAGAGAGAGAGAGAGAGAGAGAGAGAGACTAAGTGGCGTCATATAGTATTATACACTCCGTCACGCATACAAATAAATCGTTTACTCTTTGTAGCACTTCAGTGAGTTTCAAAAACAAATCAGAAGATAACGGTACTCCTCAAACAACCGTTAAAGATGCAGTTAACATCACAAATCTGCATTCACTGCGTGTATAACGGGACACTTAGTAAAACACTTTTTATCAATACAGTGACCATCTAAGCGTGCAGACAGCCACTTTTTACCACGAGACAGAAATCTACGCGTTCACTTATGTAATTAGCGACATTTCACTTCAGTTAACAGCGCGGAACATTCTGCCCATTTAGGCAAAGCGGTGACGACGGGAAAAGTGTTTGTAACGTGTGTAAGTGGGTGGCAGTCCTCTCCCCGAGGAAGACATCTGTAGTGTATAATAAAAGGAGAGGACTGCCACTCGGTAAGAAGGAAAATGCAAATTTGTTTTAATTATTAACTGAGTGTTTATCACTGTGTATTTATATCTTTGGTTTCTTTATTATTATTATTATTATTATTATTATTATTATTATTATTATTATTATTGGTTCTAATTGTAGGTTTTATTTATTTATTTATTTATTTATTTATTTATTTATTTATTTATTTATTTGTTCGTTGTTTTATTTTATTTATATATATATATATATTTTTTTTTTTAACTTGGTAATTTTTTTAGCCAATTATTATTATTATTATTTTATTATTATTATTATTATTATTAGTAGTAGTAGTAGTAGTAGTAGTAGTAGTAGTAGTAGTAGTTTTAGTAGTAGTAGTGGTAGTTGAAGCAGTAGTAATATAGTCATCATCATCTACATTGTTATTGATGGCATGTAAAAGTATTAGTAGTTTATTTACCATTTATTTATTTATTTATTTTATTTACTTAATAATTACATTAACATCAGCAATAATAATAATAATAATAATAATAATAATAATAATAATAAGCAGCAATAATAAAAGTAAAATAACAGCAGCAGCAGTAACATCCACGGCCACGATGCGGTTACGTTGTTGTTGTTACTTCTGATGTTTATAATCGTGCACTAAAATAACTTTCAGCAATTTTGAAAACGTAAATCTGACACGATGCTGAGAACACAAGCCTCGTTTTGACATGTTTAATTTACCACTGGATACGAGTTTACGTGTTTACATTCCACGCTTTTAACGTCAAACGCTTTTAGAAAGTTAAACATTTAAAAAAATAAAAAAAAATAAAAGAAATTAAAAAAGAGGGGAAACAAAAACGTAGAAATACAAGAACTATTATGAAACGCCTCAAAAGAAAATGAAGTTTTATGTTTATAAACAAAGTATATTGTTTTCAAAAAAAAAAGAAGTTTCATATTATTTATAGATACACATACTTACATATTATATAACACACATATATGCACATACGTACTCTTACATATATGCATACATGCATACATAAACACTTCCTATATATTTCTAAATAACATGACTGCATGCTGAATAATTTTCCTTTATTTTGTATTATGGCAAGTACTACAGAGTCCATTTATTGCCCGTGTTTGGCGAGAATCAATAAGAACATTATTTTTACACTGTTAGATTCATGTGGGGAATTGCCTAAAGACCACATTAATAATTTATATAAAGGTATTTTATTCAGTGTTTTAATATATTTAATTTTTTCTGTTTCTATTCTGATTTCGATTTTCTCTTTTTTTTTTATATTTTATTTTTATTTCCTTTTATTTTATTTTATTTTATTTTATTCAACAGTAGTAGTAGTAGTAGCAGTAAGACTGTAGTGAAATAAATAAAATTACGTATCAATGGTTATAGTAAAATAAATAGTAAAAGTAGCAGTAGTAGCATTAACAGTAGTAGTAGTAGTAACAGAAGTAAAATTGGTGGTGGTAACAATAGCAGAAGTAGCAGCTGTGGTAATAGTAGTAGTAGTAGACAAATGCGTCATCAGACATTTGAACATTTAAAAGTGCAGTGAGGAGGACTGCCACTTCACAGCTGTGACGATAACATGAGACAAAGAGCAGCTGCAACGTGTTTGACGTTGCTGCCAATATCCACCATGTTGACACAGTTTGCGGCTGAGATATTTATAGTGCTACTACTACTACTACTACTACTACTATTTTTACTAGTGGTGGTGGTAGCAGTAATAACGATAATGATGATGATAATAATAACAATAATAATGATGATGATGATGATGATTATATTATTTAATAATATTGGTAATGATGATACTGATGATGAAGATACTACTACTACTAATAATAATAATAATAGTAGTAATAATGATTATAATGATAATAATAATAATACTGGTATTAATGATAATCGACGGTTACATTACTAATGATTATGCTGTTGCGACTGTAACGGAGGCGTTGTTGACGGGTGTGATAAGCCTTCTTGATTTATTGATTTATTATCGAATACATTAATTTTTATCATTACATAAATGTTAACCCTTTTTTTTTCTTCCACACAGCTAAGACAGCAGTCAACTGTAGCTGCTTGTTTCATTATTTGCGTTCACCCTGGGAATAATTAAATATGAAACAACACAAACTGTATTGCTATCCCACAATGTGTGTTTGTATTCCGAGTGTACAACGAGTTGAAATTAATAAAGATTTTAGCACGGCGTTTCTACTTCAGGGGATTCGGAATATTTAAACATGAACAGCAAAAGAACGTAGCGGGTATCACATCACACAGTTTTTAATAAATATACTACAACGTTGTTTGACTTGTGGTTGGTGTCGTTAATTTATTTATGACTCCTCCGATGGGAAGTGACTTGTAAACGTGAAATTAGAGATTTTCATCATTGTGAAATCGGGAGAATAAGATGAATGTGATATCATATACTGTTTAGGAATACAACTGATACTTGGTGTCAGAATTAGTAACTGGAACAAATTTTATTATCTTTGACGTAGTCTATGTAACTCTTGCTGTAATAAGCGAAAAAGGTTATCTGTTGTAGAATTTGTTTGTTTTTAATCTGTTTTTAAGAGATTCCTCTTATATTTTATTATTATTATTATTATTATTATTATTATTATTATTATTATTTATTATTATTATTTATTTATTTATTATTATTATTTATATATTTATTCATTTATTTATTATTATTATTTATATATTTATTCATTTATTTTATTCATTTATTTTATTTTATTTTATTTGGGCTGGTATTCTTCTCAATTTGTTCCCTTCATGTAATTTTTTTTTTTTTTTTAACCCACCAGAAATTGAATTTCTCTGGATTATTTTTCTCTTTGGTTTTCAGAAGGAAGGAGAGACGGTGTCTGTGGAGAATTGCACTCCAATTAACAAGACGGAATGCTTGTAGTTTGACTGGCGAAGTCCTGTTTCCAGAACCAGACCAGATGACAACGCTCTCTGCAGCCGATGGTGAAACCAATTTTTCCTTGTCAAATCTGAGAGTGACTCCTGGGCTTTGGTGCACCTGGTTCTGCAGCAGAGAATTCTCCAAGAACGTTTAAGACGAAGAGCTGGTAGATTTAAAGGTCGTTGTAACAGACGCACGGTGGTGATAATATGTTAAAAGCAGTAGTAGTCAGTATTACATTTCTGGTAATAATAGATGTACGAGGCTGTAGTAGTAGCTGTAGTAATAGTAATAGTAGTAGTAGTAGTTGTAGTAGTAATAGTAGTAGTAGTAGTAGTAGTAGTAGTAGTAGTAGTAGTAGTAGTAGTAGTAACAGTAGCTGCAGTTTTAATTGTTGTAGTAATAATAATAGTAGCAGTAGTAGTTGTTAGAGTAGCAGCAGTAGTAGTAATAATATGACTAGTTGAAACACTATTTGTGATTCTTGTAGTAGTAGTTGTAGTAGTAGTAGTAGTAGTAGTAGCATGAAATGTAGGAACACTAGTTTCACTTTTCGATAAGTAATAACAGTGGCAGTAGTGCTAGGTTCTCCAGTAGCCTTGGAAGTGTAAATATTATTAGTAGTAAAAGCGGTTGTAAAAGTATTTATGGAAATAATAGAAGTAATGGAAGTCATAGTAATAGCCTGTAGAAACAATAGTAATTATTATTACAGAGTAGGAGTGAAAAGGACAGACTGTTAAAGAAAATAATGATGATGATGATGATATGATGATGATGACACGATGCCGTTGATAATGATGAAGAGAAACATAAGAAGAAAATGAAGAAGTACAAGAAAAGTTCTTTAATTTTATTACAAACTGTGATTCTCAAAAGACCACATTGAAACTAATTTTTCCTTGTCAAAGCCGATATTTCTCAAAGGTATTGATGCACCTGATTTTGAGAACGGAATTCTGAAGCGAATTTAAACATAAAAAAAAGAAGTGGAATAGGAATTTACATTTATAACAGACGCTCGTAATCACTGTTATGTCTAAAGTTTTTGATGCTGATGATCAGATATTTCAATGGACGCAAACTAATTTTAGCCAATAATATTTTAAACAGATATTGAACGGAAATATAGACCGAAAACATTGGAGGGGAAAAAAAAATAATTATAATAATAATAATAATAATAATAATAATAATAATAATTATAATAATAATAATAAAATTCAAATGAAACCCCCAAAACAAGTAAAATTTTTAAAAAAGTTTAAGATAGTAGAAATAGACTAGTAATAATGATTTCAATATTAGTGGAAGTAGCAATAGTAATGGCACTGGTACTTTTAGAAAAAGAAAAGCGTAGTTGTTGCCCTAATAATAAAAACAAATAATTTATTACGATGAAAATGATGTCTACGACGCCGACGATGATGATAAGTATTATGATGATGATGATGATGCTGATAATAATAATTAATGAAATTCAGCAATCACAAAAACTCCGGAAATCACAGAGATAAAAACAACATTTTGGAGAAGAAAACGAAGATATGTAATCTCTTCAAGTCATTTAATTAAATATTTCTTTAATTAAATAAAAAAATAAAAATATATATATATACAAAATAAAATAAACGTGAGGCAGTCATACATTATTACTTTATCTCGATCAGCATTCAAAGTGTTTACTGTTATCAACACGTTCGAGTTATCTCGCCGAACATAAATCAGAAATCTGATTCTGGGTGTACATCTCCTATCTTCAGATAGAGACAGGCAATAAAGCAGAATTTCTTTTCATTTATCACGTCGTAAAAACGAAAAGATACGTCACGCCGTGTCTCATTAGGTGCAGCTTGATCAGCTTATTGGTGAAAGGTTTTTTTGAAAAAAAAAAAAAAAAAAAAAAAACATGGCCAAAACTGATGACTTTTCCATGTTAAAAAAAAAAAAAAAAAAAAAATGAAAAATAAAATACAAGCATGAACCATCATCGAAGTTTTTAGATGAAATTAATTCTACAAACAGCTTCGGTGTTATCAAAAACTTATAAACGGTGAAAATGAAAATCTGAAACAGAGACATGAACCAGACAAACACGAAGAGGTCAGAATCGTTATGGAATCGGTTCTGTCGCCTTTTTTACTTTAGAATCTGATTCTGAATATTTGTATGAGCGAGCAACAGTGATTAAGTGGATGAAATGCATGGACAGATCAATGGGGTGGCTGAATATTAATTTAATTTTGATGATGTTCAAAAATCGAAGTATCAAATAAAAAGGCATTGCTTAAGAATCGTATGAAAGGAAGTGTTGACTGTTATTAGGTATCAGGCGTGTTTGTGTTTATATATGTCTGCGCGTGTGTATGTGTACGTGTGTGTGTATATATATATAATTATATATGCATATTGCAAAACCTTTCTCAAAATAATAATTCTCTAACCTATTTTAACCACGTTTTGTTGACTGTATGTAAATGTCTGTGTAATCTGTGGATGTATATATTAGTGTATATATAGATTGCTAAATTTTGATCAGTTATTTAATATAAATGGATTCTGAGTGATCAAAATAATATTAATAAAGTAAATAATAAATAACCAAACAGTATGTAATTAAAACCCTTATGTTACTTCTCTGTCGTAGATTGTTGACGACATTTGCCCGTTCTAACCACGTTTAACGTTAAATGACGTAAGCAGGTTCTGTGGTGCTTACCTTGGACAGTGGTGAAAGTTCCCAGGGTGATTATCAGTCCCGTTAGGTGCATCTCCAGCCACCCGCGAACTTGAGAAAACCTGCAACAATAATAATAATAACAATAATAATAATAATAATAATAATAATAATAATAATAATAATAATAATAACAATAATAACAATAATAATAATAATAACAATAATAATAATAATAATAATAATAATAATAATAATAATAATAAAATAATAATAATAATAACAATAATAATAATAACAATAATAATAATAACAATAATAATAATAATACTAATAATAATAATAATAATAATAATAATAATAACAATAATAATAATAATAATAATAAATAATAACAATAATAATAAATAATAATAACAATAATAATAATAACAATAATAATAATAACAATAATAATAACAAATAAAACAACACCAAGAACAACAATAATAATAATAATAATAATAATAATAATAATAATAATAATAAACAACAACATTAATAATAATAATAATACAATAATAATAATAACAATAATAATAATAAATAATAACAATAATAATAAAAGTAAATAGTAGTAGCTGCAGTAGTAGTGGTGCTAGTAATAACAATAAAACAAGAACAGTAATCATAATAATAATAATAAGGAGAATAATAATAACAACAAACAACAACAACAACATTAACAACAATAATAATAAATAGTAGTAATAGTAACAACAGTAAGTAATAATAGCAATAAGAAGAAGAATAATGGAACAACAACGACAACAACAACAACAATCACAACAAAAATAACAACAACAACAACAACAATAGTAATAATAATACATTTATTATGTATTTAAAAGAAAGAAATTTCAAATTTATTTTACTGTTTCCATTTTAACTCGATATTTTCGTATTCACATGCATTATGTACATGAACAGATTCTGAGTATAATAAAAAGCGAAACTATTGACGTATCATAATTCTGACCTCTGCTCTACCGATTCAGACACGAAAAGCTCCGCCATCATTGAAAAGGGTAACTGTAAGCGATTAATTGAACTTAATGGCTTATCCCATATTTGGTTTCAGAGAACACATTCACCAGTAATTCAAGCAGAGAAAAGATGTCGCCTTTGTCTGAACATATTGATACTTTCATAGTAAATGAATGCCGTTTTCAAAACCTGTCTCACAAAAAAAAATAATAATAATAAAAAAATAAAAATAAATGTCGAATAGATTTCAGTTTTGCTGACTGGGACCAAATCCAAAGATGCAATTAATATCTGATTTCTGTTATTATTTCTAAAGCTGCTGCTGCTATTACTACTACTACTACTACTACTACTACTACTACTACTACTACTACTACTACTACTACTACTATTACTACTATTATTATTATTATTATTAATAGTAGTATTAGTATTAGTGTTAATATTTTTAGTATCATCATCATCATCGTCATTATTATCATCATTGTCGCCATGATCAAGATAATTATCGTTAATATAATTGGTATTTTTCTGGTGCAATCAATTCCAGCTAGATGTGTATAGCATGGAATTGTTTGTTTAATATTGAGTTCAGAATCACATTTATTATTCTGTCTGATTCGTCACGCAACATGAAACAAAAAAATATATTTATACGATTTGTTCTGTTCATTACAGTTTTACTTTTATCTTTAGCCCCGTTCTTCTTCATTTTTAAATTACATTTGTACTGTAGTCTTTCGTTAGAAAAATGTACATTAATATACTATTTTAATTTGTAATAACAGGAGTCATCCCTAAAGTGCGTACAGCCAGAGCGAACGAAAATAATGTAACTGATCGGAGATTGTTCGTTAAAACCGAATACAAATCAGATATAGAGAACTTTTAAAAATTGTTAAAATACTCAAAAAAAAAATTTATTTAATGAATTCTGTCTGACTCTGGTTCAGTGGTTAAAACATCTGTCTTGAAACTTGATCTCTTGTACTAATTCTTCTCAGCGATGCTCACTGAGTTATATCCCGTTCCAACCAGTGCCCCTTAAATCGTTTAACAAATTATGTGGTATCTATTCACCTGTTTTTTTAAAGAAGTATATAATAAAAGATTCATCCCGTCAAAAAAAAGGATAGTGTAAAGTTGTTTTTAAATTAGTTTTATTTAATTAATTTTTTTCAGCTTGAAAAGTCACATTATATAATTATATTGTAGAGTAAATACTCAACACATAAATGGCATGCGCATGCAGGATTTGATTTTTTAACATTTGATTTTTAAGAACATCTCTTATTATTTAGAACAACACAACCCAGTGCTGGCGGTCAGACGTGAAAAATGAAAGATGAGAAGTCGCAATGATAAGCATTGAACTGACGACCTTACACACTTGATGACAGCCACCTAACCTTTAAGTCAATCGCTACATGTCACTAAAATTTTAAATGCTTTAAATATATCTTCAACAAAGAAACAAGCAAGCAAATACATACATACATAAATAAATAAATAAATAAATAAATAAATAAATAAATAAATAAATAGAGAGAGAGAGAGACAATACATAAAAATCTTTAGGAAATAAAAATAAATTTTCGACTGAAAATGTAATTCAAATATTTAAAAAAAAAAAAAAAAAAAACATTCAGAGTATATTAAATTAACAATAAATTGAAAAAGGTATTAAAATGTTTTAAACATAATCTTTAAGTCGGTAGTACGTAAACTTTATGTGAAAAAGAAAATTTGTTTGAGCTGTTTTAAAATAATCTTTCTTAAGAAGGTATAATAATAATAATAATAATAATAATAATAATAATAATAATAATAATAATAATAATAATAATAATAATTAACAGTGCTGAAAATATACCAATATTTGGCATAGGGAAACATTAAGTGATACAGTGAACATATTTCCTGCACTGGAATGAACTAAAATTGTTGGAATGCATACTTGTAAATTACAGGTTGAGCATTTTTCTAAAATGTTCTGCAAGCCACAGTTTAAAAAAAAAATCCTGTAAGACTAAGATGGAAAAAAAAATATAGACATTGAGTGATTAATTATTATAGGTAACAAACGCACAAAGTTTTTATTTTTTTATTTTTTTTATTTTTTTAGCTTACCTGTGGAGAAATAAATATGTTACGTTACCTTGCATCTATCATTGAAAGTCAAAAACAACATATACGATTTCAACTAGCATTTTTGGGTTCACTGTGGGGTTTTTCTGTGCTAATTTGGTTTTAATGAGAATCTGTGTTTGCTCAGCATATCAGATGATCGGATGCCAAAGTTGTATGACGTCTAAATAAATAAATGGTACCATTTACAAGCCATCTTTTAAGCAAATCGCTTTTCTGTTTGCGGATTTGACGTAGCTTCGTACCAACATACAATTCGTTTTCTTTCGTTTTTGTCGTCTCTATTTCTGCCTCTAACTAACTTTTCAGATGTTGGATGCATTGCATGCATGTCTCTTTGTCTTCTTTTTTTCAAGATGTCATTTATGCACGTATGTACGTATGTATTTGTGTGTGTGTGTGTATATATATTTTTTTTCTTGCTGTAATTTGCTCACATCTACCTATTCACTTCAGCGAAAATCTGGAACATTTCTGAACTGATTACTAACATGTGTGTTGTATTATATTTCCGTGTTAGGTAATAAACAACAGAAAAACGTGGAGAATCTTACACTGTATTTCTTGCGCTAAATATTATTATAATTATGAATGTCATAACACAATTTATTCCCTCTTTTGCTTGCTTAATTTCATCATCGTTTTAGTCAATCACGGGCAAATTTAGTGTGTTTTATTGGTCCATCGGATTGCTTATGACAATTCCTCGAGCGAGAATATACACGAAAGAAAGGAAAAAATTGACTTATTATACACATGCATACTTTGCTGTTTATAAAGTGTTGTCTCCGATAACAAAATTAAAAAACAATCACTTGGAAAAACACGAAGGTTTGTTTATTCATCACAACAAAATAGCTGTTTGAAGAAATTAATTTAATGTCCGAACATTTAAGCCGATATTGTTCAGTCTTGACTTTCGAATATCTATTTTCTATGAGTAGGCACTTTTTCTGCAAACTATTTTGCTGAAAACTCGACACACCCGTTTCACATAATTCAGATACAGCGAAAATTAGACAGTTGCCATATTTCCTTGAGACCGAATATTTAATATTACTTTAAAAATGTCGTCAATTTCTTGTCAAAGCCTGCAGTGCTAACATAAATATTTTTTCTTTTTTTTAAAATTATTTTCATAATTATGTGTAACTTTATTCACACAGCCACTGTTATCAAAAGTCGGAGTGCGTTGTTTTTAGTAATATTCTGTACATAAATACCTGATATCATCAGAATTATTAGCACATTTGTTTTCAAACGCCGACAACAGGTATTGTTCGAATTCTCATTACTGTGCATTGCTGAATTATTAACACCATTTTTTGAAATATCGACAATTATTATAGTTACAACATGTATCGCTAAAACTCGAAATACTCTGCAGTGCCGATTTGCTTTAATTTGGAAACGTCGACAGTTAGTGTACACCCTGGTGCTGTTTGAGTTACATTTCCCATAGGTGTCGAATTAGTAACGTATTTTGCAAACGTCGACACTTATTAATAGACGTTCTGTTGTCGGAGGTCACACTGTTCTGTTGTTTCGAACTGAAGACACCGCCAGCACAAGTGCTCTATCTTCATTGATGGTTTTGTAAATGTTTTTTTCATGTATTTGGGTCCCATGGGTTAAAGCATGTATGCTATGGACACTTTCTGAGTAAGCTAAACAACCCGATCATGCCAAAAAATCCAAACCACACAAAAATGTTTTTTGCACTGATATACATATGTTTTGGAGATAATGAGGATTTAATTTAAAAAAAAAAAAAATAATAATAATAATAAATTAAAAAAACAACACACAAAAAATCAAACACGGAATTAACCATAAGAACTGATAAGAAATAACAGAGTTAGTAATAAAGGCAGAGAGAGTAAGTGAAAGAAATTACCATCAGTTACTATTTTTTATTTTACTATTACTAATACTAATACTACCATCACCACACCACCAATACCACCATTACAACAACAACAACAACAACAACAATAATAATAATAATAATAATAGTAATAATAATAATCACATCAAAAACATGAATGCTACGATCAAAAATAACAATAACAAAAAAAAAAAAAAACATCAACTGATTTCACAAAAGATACAAATTTCACTTTAAAAATTCACTGTTAAAACATGAGTGATTGAAACTGCAGCTGACAGGATCAGAGACAAGAGAGGAAGGACAGCACGTACCAAGGGAAACGGAGTATCGGTTGTACAGTAGCAGTAGGAAGACAGACATCTCAAAGGATGTGTCTGCTTGATCGATATCTGTCAACTGCGTGGTGTAAAACGTTTCTTAACTGTTGAACTATAGAACAGGAAGGGATTGTAGTTTATCTCTGAAAGCCACTTACAGGGCAGTTATTAAATGATGTTATTTAATGTGCGTCTGCGATCAAAGTGCATGTATATTATTTTTGAAAAACGAGTTTATGGATCTTTTTGAGTTTTTTTCACTGTAAGTAAGTAAAAACTGTGAGTCGAGGTAAACGTGCGTGTTTATGTGAATTTGCGCTTGTAAAGAAATGAAAAAGTGTATGTGAGAGAAAATAATCAGATGCACAAAACAGACATGCTGAGAGAGAGAGAGAGAGAGAGAGAGAGAGAGAGAGAGAGAGAGAGAGAGAGAGAGAGAGAGAGAGAGTACTTCTGTATTTATTTACAAAAATTAAGTATGCGATAACCAAGTATTGTTTTTAGAAGCTGAGTAATAGATATGACATTTCTGTAATGGGTCACTAAATTACTGCCTTACTGCTTACAGCCCTGGTAAAACTGCATTACGAGTTACCGAAAAATAACTAAAATAGTAACGTCAATAAATAAAATAGTAACGTCAATAAATAAAATCGTACATTATTTAATTTTCAAAAAAAATCTTTGTGTTTATCCGTATTATTTATTTCTCAGATGTATATCTATTTCTGACTTTCTGAGAAAAACAGCAAGTATCTGACGAAATAATGCAGCAAGGATATTCTTAACTAAAACTCGCAGAAACATTACAAACGTAAAAAAAACATGCCAGGCCATCAAAGGTACGTATACGTATAAACACAAACGATAAATTAATGCTCTTACCAAAATGTCGAACTCTGTAATAACGTTTTAGTTTTATCGAGTATACTGTCATAGTTGGTGTAGCCTCGCCGATGTTCCATTAATTCCAACAACATTCACGTCAACGCATATCCGTCCGTCCGAACTTCTGCGTGACGTCATCGGTGAACACTGGAATCACTCGACCATTTGTAAACAAGTTCGGCGTGAACGTACGATCCGAATAAACTGCCGGTAGATACGACTGCATTCCCGAGCCAGTCGTTCTCTCAGTCAGCCGATCTGAACGATAGCTAGCTTACTCTCTCGATAGAATACTCATTAATTTTTCAACACCGGCACAAGCTAGGATTGACACGTGGCAACAATTGCCATAAAATAGCATCACAAAGTGCAGTGAAGATTAAAAATAGAAAAAAAAAAAGAGAGAGAAAGAGAGAGAGAAGCAGGAAAAGAAGGAAAGTGCATTAAAAGGAACTAGATTACAGAGAGAAATGCAAAGTGGAAATTCGTAAAATATCACTCGTAGAAACAAGATTCGAATAGTGCGCACCTGTCTCGTGGAGCTGAGTGCTTTTCCGTTCTTGGCGGGATGCAATACAGAAAACTATTATCGCGTTTTGTAATTTTTGGTGCGCTGCCTCGAAGGCGGAAAGTTAACGAAGAACGTTTTACTTTGCATCAGTCATGCAATTCTGATTCGCAGCCTTCATGGTTGAATAAAATATTAATAAGCTGTCTCACTCTACATGGCTGTGTCCTTTGATTGCAGGATGTGGCGTCAAAAAAAAGAGTCGGCTTCTATTAGCAGTTTTCGTTTACTGCGTCATAGCAGAGATGTAAGAATTTTTCTCTCTCATTTATTCATTGCGCATCTCTTTTCACACAGAGACCTTTCAGTCGAATTAGGCATGATTTCGCATTGGTTAGTGTTTTTGCTTCTTTGCTGCGAAAATCGAATGAACCACGAAACAGCATTAAAATTTGGTTTGACTGCACATTAAGAACTTGTTCATAATCACGTAGAGCGATAAAATATAAAACTGTCTAACAGCCAGAATTCCACGAAATGGTTGAAAACCTTTTTCACGTGTATTCCACGTAGAACGGCCTTTATCGTGTTCACAAACTAGCCTCCAATTAAAGTGTCTACGATATCAGCTATATCTGCTGCCCTCTTTATCCTTCGTTTTGTACATTTCTTAACGTAAAGAAGGAATCATTTAATGTACGTCTATTTCGGTCTGTTTTTTCCCGCTGTCTATGTTCTGTTGATGTACAAGAAAACAGATCAGAACTGGACTGTGTAAAACGTGGGCTATAATTAAACGCGAGATATCGCTATTTTCTCTCACTTACTTAAAACTGCACCTTACAACTGACTGGTATGTAATTTGTAAAAAACTTTATCTGGGAAATGTCTGGGATGCTGCATTAACGTAGGTTTATGATTCTGTGCAGGAAAAACCGCCAGCGATGACCACATGGCCAAGCTCCTACCATCTGCTACAAACCGCTGTTTTTGCAATTAGGTCTTTGACTGATCGTAAATATTTTCTCTTTTGTAATTTGGCGTTTAATATTCCGATTGTTGCGAATTAATCTACCTGCACACAACGTATCGATTTACCCCCACGTGACTCGGACAAATTAGAAAGGTAAGCCGTGAATGTAACAATCAAAGAGGAAAAATTAGCTCGCAGAAAAAAAGAAAAGAAAAAGAAAAAAAACTAAGATATCGAAAAAAGAAAAAAAAAAATAATAACGAAGAAAAAGAGTAAGAAACAAAATCGTCTCTGGTTTATATTAAGTGAAAAATCAACTTTGCTTTGGCCGGTATGGAGATTGGCTTGATATTCTTTCTGCTAGGCTTTATTTATAAATTAATTACCAGAAACTGGCACGCCGTGGTCGGAGTGTGTTTTGTGTTGATCGGTCGTTGCAGCTGAACACGCTACGACACAGAGAATACGCGCTGACACAAACGTGAATGCAATCAATACCGAACGCGACTGTTGTAACGTCAGTCTGTATGAAGCAAGACAGTTTGTGGACGCTTCACTGGCCCGTTAACGTTTGTCTCAGATTGAATAATGTACACTTGTAAAAAGATCACCGCTGGAGTAGAGGGAAGACCATTGTGTTTTAGATATGGAAGTTACGCTCTGGCCGCCGCATAGCCGGAAACTTATCCGCAATATGTCAAATAGAATTATAGCACATTACGGCTATGATGGTATAAAGGGCTTTTTCAGAAATGATCAGATCAGACATTTAGGAACCAATTGAGTCGCGAGCTGAGTCTTATGTGGTTATTTTAGACAATGCGATCTAAGAGAAAGAGAGAGAGTATGAGTGTGTGTCTGTCTGTGTGTGTGTGGTTGTGATAGAGAGAAGACAGAGACATATTGAGAATGAGAGAGATAGAGAGAAAGTCAGAGAGAGAAGGAGAGAGGAAATGGAGATCGAGGAAAAGTTACATTAATGAACACTTAACGATGGTTATATGACGTTGTACATAATAAAAAAACTTCAGATATATTTTATATACACATTTCCACCGAATGCAAACATATATTATAGCTGTTTATAAACAAGGCATCAAGCACGGGCTTTAAAGGCAAACTGGATGAGCTGAAGAGGAATGCCACTTTCAGCCCTACACCTTAACCAATGAACACAGCAGAGTTAATTCCACGAGAGACAATGGAAGCAGACTGAAGAGAAGACAGACAGGCAGAGAAAATAAAATCTGAAGAGAAACGTTCGATGAGAAAAGAAAGGCCAAAACGTAAAAAGACCAATTTAAGTCACCTCGAAAAGGTCGGTAACATGTAGGTCTTTATTCACCACGAGTAAAACCATACAAAATGTATAATCTTTCAATCATCCAGTTATTACTGCAAAATGAATAATGAATCCAGAATTCCCTACAGTTCAATAAAAATGCAAGAAATTAAAGAGCAAAAGCATGTTACACTGGTGCGTTTTTTACAGTCATATCTGAGTTTATGATGTTTGAAATAAAATGTATATGGACAACACGAATGAAATAAAATATAAGTTCAGCAATGAATGTTACTAATAATTAACATTTCGTATTTCACAAACAGATAAATGATAAATCTATTTTCTATTTTATTTATGTACGTATGTGTATGTATGTATGTATGTATATATGTATGTATGTGTGCGTATGTGTGTATGTATGTATGTGTGTATGTGTATGTATGTGTGTGTATGTGTGTCTGTATGTATGTATGTGTGTACGTATGTGTGTATGTTTGTGTGTTTGTATGTGTGTGTGTATGTGTATGTGTGTGTGTATGTTTGTATGTATGTATGTATGTATCTGTATGAGGGTATGTGTCTTTGTTGCTGTTGTTCTATTGTTCTATTTTAATTTATCCTTCTCCTTATAAAAAAACAAAACCAAAAAACCCATAAAATTGTAAAATACAGAAATTCTAAGAGTCAGTACCCCCGTGTAGAAGGGTTACACATACAACTGACTGACTTTATGAAAATCAAAATGGCATCTGCCGGTTACGAGAGAATCAAAACAACCAACAAAACAAAAAAAGAGAGAAAGAAATATATTCCACCTTCCATAGTTTCTTGCGAAATTAATACCGCAATTCAATTATGTGAAGTGCCTTTAAAATGAATCATCAGCGATCATTTTGTATTTGGAACTAAACTTTCCAGACTCTTTTTCTTATTCGTTAGAAGTCTTGTAGTAAAAAAAAAAAAAGTTTCTTAATATAGCCACCCGCGTCCAAGTCTTTGCTTCTTGCTTTCAAGCCGCTCGTTGCTTTTGACGTTTTCGCTTTTCATCTGTCGTTTAGACGCCGATTACTTGATAAATATTAGCAGTAAACAGTACGAAAAAAATCGCTACAAAAAATAAGTTAGAAAAAAAATGTTTGCAGTTCGTTCGTAATGGCAATTAAAAGGATACGGCATATCAATCGACGCTTGAACGTGTTTGATACAGAGTGCTAGAAACATTTTAATCATTATTAACAGGTGCCTTTTTTTTTTTCTTTTTTTTTTTTCATTCTCTATTTTTTGATATTTTCTTTTCTATGCATTATTTTTGTGTCTGTATTTTCTCTTTTCTGTATTAGGAGAAACGAAACAACATTACGCTTGCTATCTGAAGGTCAGAATGAAGCATTAGTCCTTGAATCTCAAACTTGATAAAGAAACACAATTTCTTCAGAGGATAAGTCCTGCTTGCTAATTCCATTGGGAAATCTCCCTTTCCAAACACAGCCCCAACACTAATGTATCAAAAACGTGTATATTTATGATTTATTGGCAAATGTATACAACTACGAATCTGCAGCGGCCTGTAGCTTGATCATCAAACTTCACGTTCATCTGAAGATCAGACATCTTTGTTATGTGTACTGGGACCCTTCCATTGCTAACCAAAGCTCCCAAAACCCATCTAATGTTTTATTCCAAGGCAGATATATGTATTTACCAATATATATATATATATATA
This sequence comes from Chrysomallon squamiferum, assembly GCA_012295275.1. Taxonomy (NCBI): domain Eukaryota; kingdom Metazoa; phylum Mollusca; class Gastropoda; order Neomphalida; family Peltospiridae; genus Chrysomallon; species Chrysomallon squamiferum. The sequence continues at coordinate 4,331,310 of CM022679.1, forward strand.
AGTGTGTGTACGTATGCGTGCGTGTTTTTATCTGTATATAAGTCAGTGTATATATTAATATATATATATAATATATATGTATGTGGGTGGGTGTGTCTGAATGTAATCGTGTGTATGACTGCATATTTTGTTTCTTTAATATTAAGAAATAATCTCAAGATAACAAAGTTTTCTTTTACAATTTTTATCACGCTAGTTGATATTTTACAGACACAAAATGAATCAATAAATATGACAATACTCTATTTGATATTCCTCTTTGCATTGTAGGTGATATGTTGATGCTACGAAATAGAAAAAAAAAATTATAAATAAATCCAAAAACGCTCAGAAGAAGTAAAAACGAAAAGAAAATACACTGGTTGAAAGAAAAGGTAAGTTTCTGTCTGTATGTCAGAATTTCTTTATGTTTGTTGTTCGTTTAGACTTTTATTGTTCGCTGCAAACGATCATGGAAAATTACTTAAGATAGCAGTTTGACAGAAAAGCGCCATTTATCAAATAAAAAGGAGGATAACTCTAACTTATAATGTGAAAAATGTGTAGAATTGCTCTTTTGCCAGCGAAGAATTCTACCCTGTATTATTATTATTGTTTTTGTTGTTATTGTTGTTGTTGCTGCTGCTGCTAGATTTTACCTAAAATTCTTATGGATTAATATGCATATTTGTAAATAAATATAGAGGCATTCTCTCTCTCTCTCTCTCTCTCTCTTACATTCATATATATATATATATAGATATATTAAATGTTAGTAAAGACAGTTAAATATTTCGATTCATTTCTAATTCAGATGCTACTTTCCAATTTTAATAAATATTCTTTTCTTAATCAAAATAAATCATTACATTTTTCGTTAAAAAAGTGAGTCCTCTTTTTTTTACAAGCGACCTCTCAGAAATTATCTACAACAGACGTAGTCTATGTTCATGTTATTTCGATTTCTGCTTCAAAAGCCCTTGTGAAGAAAAAGATTGAAAAAAAACAAAAAACAAGAAAGAATCTTGCCAAGGTGTTATCGAATGGTTCGCCAATAACAAACCAACATAGTCTTCAAGTAACAGGCTTCAGGAATGGAATACAGTAGGATCGCATTCCATCACTGGATTAGACAAATATTTAACAGTGTAGATCTAATAGTTCAGTTAAAATTTCCAAAACAATGGGAACTGATGTCCAAGGTAGGTATACTTCAATTTTTAAAAGTTGTCAGGACTTCTGAATAACTGATTAACCCACACCACTGCTGCTATATTTCACCACGAACCAAAAGCTAATTTTGGAATTGTATAATATCCCTGTACCATTTATTTCCATTAAATCTCCAACATTAATGACAACAAAAATAAAACAAAAATCCAGGCTTTTGCGTCATTTGTCCACGACAGCCGTGCTTAGCAGCTGCTTGCTTTAACTATCCGTGTCCCAAATTATCCCATCTTCGTTATCTTCAAGAAAAACAGAATTTCCTGTCTTTGACAAAGATAAGTTAATACGGCGTAAAAGATACCGACGTCTGACCGTTTATATATATCACAAACCGTGCCAGACTTAGCTGTAAGGAAATTGCATATAAAAGAGTCTTTGCTTATGATCGATAGAGGCATGATATATGGATCACCCTGTGTTTTTACTTATCGCTAATCTATCGGATCATGTCCAAGGCGGATGTAGCAAGTTGCTGCTTCTGTAGCCAGCGAGACAATGCGCTTCTGAATTAAGATGAGATAGATAATTAAAATAACCGTAAATAGAAGTAAATAGTATCACAAAATGCTTCGGTTATTAATTTGTAATGCAGGCGCAAGGTCATGGTAACAACAGTTTATTTTATATGTGTGTGTATGTATATAGATATATATATATTTACAATTATTATTATTATTATTATTATTATTATTATTATTATTATTATTATTATTATTATTATTATTATTATTATTATTATTATTATTATTATTATTATTATTATTATTTATCGATTGCTAGTCATAATTATTTACCTGACTCTGTATCAAGTTATTGATCATCTAGATCTTGAGTTTAATATTTTTAAAACGTTAACAAGTTAGTAAGTAAGTAGGTTAGAATATAAAATAGAAAGTCTACGTAAGTGCTGTAATTTACAAATTTACAAACATTAAACTTAAACACATACATTATATACATTAATGAATATATGTGTTACATAAACACGTAGAAGCGCATATACATTCATACACACACATACACACATACATACATACATATATAAATAAATAAATAAATACAAAACAAAAAACAAATCTCTAACTCGACTGACTGAAATAGTATTAACAGGCTTACGGAAAAAACAGACAGAAAAACAGACAGACAGAGAGAGAGAGAGAGAGAGAGAGAGAGAGAGAGAGAGAGAGAGAGAGAGAGAGAGAGAGAGAGAGAGAGAGAGAGAGAGAGAGAGAGAGAGAGAGAGACGTTACTCACACGTAAATTAGTAAGCAAATGTTAAGACTGAATCCTGAACGTAATTTTATCAGATAAAGGGTTAAAACACGTCTGGCGCAGATACCCACCTGGTGTTCGACCGCACCCTTTCCTTCAGTTTCTGCGCTTGAAGCACGTTCTTGATGGTATTCCGTGTTCGATTCCAAAATGTTGTCTGTACTTGACAAGTCGAAACAGAAATGAAACATAATCCACAATTAGGCGTTTCTTTTTCCTTCTTTTTTTTTTTTTTTTCTTCTTCCTTTATTTATTAATTTTCTTTTTTTTGTATTATTATTATTTTTTTTATTTTCCGGTTATATGCACAAAAGTTATTTTTTTTTTAAAAACTATTTTCCCGAATAACTGTTTGTTATACAGAGAATAGTTTTCGCTAGTTATTTTCCTAATATGTTTTTGGTATACACCCAAAACGATTCCGTGAGTAACGTATTAATATATTTCTTATAACATACATCACAATCACTTCTGCCTTTTCATTGTGTTACTCGTTTCGCTTAAGTATTTTCATAACGTCTTTCGTCCTACACACCACACAATCATTCGGTGAACACTTTCCTAACACGAAGTGTTGTAAACATAACAGTTTTCACTGAGAAATCGCCAATCACGTTGTTGTTTTTTTTTCGGAATACCACACCTATTTTTTTTCTACAACATATTTCTCATACACTTTACTATTACAAGTGAATATCTTTGCAAAACGTTTTCTTGTTCACGATACATTATTATTAAATATTATCCTTATAACTTTTTTTGTCACAAAGAACGTCTGTGTAAGTATTTTGCTGCTAATTTTCACACTTTGTTGCATTTCCTAGAAGGAATTCGCAATCTGTGGGTCAAAGGTCAACAGTTACTCATTACAGCAGCAACTTATTATTCAACACTTTGACTTTCCTCTAAACCGTTATCAGAACATTCTTACTGCAAACACACATCACAAGAGAAAGAGATAAAAAAAAAATAATAATAATAATAATAATAATAACTAAATAACTAAAGAAAAAAAACGCACACACACACACACAGATACACAAAACAACACAAAAGTAGACCAGTCGTCATAAATAATATTAATAATTGGTGTCGTTTATGATCGGAGCTTCGCTATTTATTGTCTAGCGCTCATAAATCGTTTTTCTTTTCGTTCCCAGTATTGCTTATTAGCTGTATTGTGTGGATAATGGCAACTCAGAGGGCGGTCGAATTCAACAGAAAAAAAAAAAAAGCAGAAAAAAAAAAAAGCCTGCATTACTCATTAAATCCCAATAAAAATGGGTTTTATTTAAAAAGTATATAATCTGCATATATCGATAATAAAATCATTTGAAATGCAGACATCAGAAAATGAAAAGAGCCCACAGATAAATAAGTTTAGTTGTAATTAAAATGACATTAGTACACAGATACATGGAATTCTTTCAGCGCCGATACCCAGCCTGTTCGTAATTCCAGTAGTATGATTTTCTTTTTCCTTTCTGTTATGAACGATTGATAACATTGGTTTACGATCAATTCTTCTTCACAATGGAGGCGCTAATTTTAACACCGTTTATAACGCGACTAGGACGAGAAATGCAGGGTGTAAGTGACTTTGCTTTTTCTTAGTAACATACAGTTATTTGTATCTGCTGAAAACAGAAACGCCAGTAGGTATGAAAGGATAATAGAGACACAAGTGAACCACACACAAACATACAAATACATATAATTCTCATGCTCAGTGCATTTGTATATATGGGAGTATATACGCATTATACTTATGCGAATATATGTATACATTATGTATGTATGAACGAGCGAAGACACACGTAACAACGGCTACGACCGCGATGAACCTGCATTTACTGTCACAAGAGATATTTAATATAATAGGAATGATTCAAAATGAAGTCTATTGGCAAGATGTTTATGAAAATACATAAAAGGATGTATGAATTATACATATGACGCATGCATTCTTCGTTATATGGATTATTTGGATACACTGTTATAAGTATTTTGGTTGCATGTCACCATGAATATGTCTGTCCATTGAGTGTGTGTGTGTGTGTGTGTATGTATGTATAAATATATTATGTATGTGATATGAGTCTAAGTGTGTAAGTATGTATGTATGTAATATGTATATTATATAGTACGTGTATATGTGACCTGAATATGCATTTATGTAACTATGTATTTATACATGCATGTATGTATGTATGTGTGTATGTATGTATGTATGTATGTATGTATGTATGTATGTACGTATGTATGTATGTACGTATGTATGTATGAATAATGCATATCTGTTTACAACAGTTACTCTCTCTCACACACACACACATAAACACACACACAGAGACAAATATACAATCGCATTGTCAGACCGACGATTAAATGTAACTAACTCGTTCTCTATAAACTGCAGAAGAATCATTGACGTCTATTGTATTCACAATCAATAATCTAGAACGAAATTCGGGTTACCAACTCTTCTTTCTTTTCTGTTTTTTAAACCAGTCTGTCTCGGACAATGAAAAAAAAAGAGAAAGAAACTAATTCAGGCCAGACATTTGTTCGAAGACGGAAAAACACCTTTCTAGAGGTGAGCCTGGTTTATTGGTTTTTGTAGGAATCTCTCATCGAGAGTCGACAAATCAGTGCTGTAGTGCACAGCGGCGTCTTTATTAGATCAGCGGCGTCAAACTCCAATCAGTGAGCCATTTACAACTCGCTCTGACCTTCCATTTCTGTGCCAGAAGGCGACATTTGTTTCATGGTCTTCGTTTGATCTTCTTATTGTTTTGTCTGAAAAAAAAAATTGTGTAGCTTTCTTTTTCTTTTTTTTTTTTTTTTTTTTTTTTTTGAAGATAGTGGGTCAGGAAAATATTGTAATCTTCATCTTCTTCTTAGTCGCTTTTTTTCAGAAGAATGTTTTTTTTTTTTTTTTTTTTTTTTTTTATTAACGTGTTGATTTTCTGCTCCCGACAACAGTTCTAAATTTGAAGATTCCGATGGTCAATGAAAATAAATTAGATAATTACGCCAAAGCCAATCTTCCCAGCTCATTAGCTCTGCCCTAAGCTAGCAAAGCAGACTTGTGGACTATTTAGATGGCGGGTGTAAATGGAAAATAAAATAATGGTTATCCGGACTGAGTGAAGTGTCTAAATGACCGCAAGGCATGGTATAAATATGTACGTCTACGTAATCAAAACAGCACTAAACTAATCGTCCAGCACTGTCGTCAAAAGATAACACTGACTGCTGGATTTTAGCCCAGGACAGAGTACTTGAACCTCAGTTAATCTTGGCTTGTATAAGATAGCCGACAGTTTGAGAGCGTCTGAGAATTACAAATTATTATATCAGTAATGATTTAGGATTGTTGGGGAATATGATCTCTCTCTCTCTCTCTCTCTCTCTCTCTCTCTCTCTCTCTCTCTCTCTCTCTCTCTCTCTCTCTCTCTCTCTCTCTCTCTCTCTCTCTCTCTCTCTCTCTCTCTCTCTCTCTCTCTCTCCTTGTCCTATCGCTCTCTTTCTGTTATCTGAAATTTTACTACCTTAAGAGGTTAAGATGAAACAAAATAAAAGTTTCACAAAATACCGAAAATCGAAAGTATTAGGAAATTCTTTACGCGTTTTCGAATAAACTCTCCATCTTTTTCCACTGTTGTTGTCTAAAACTATTAAAGCACCAACTGGAACAAGGACGATAAGAACAATAGCAAAAAGAAAAAAAAAAAAAAAAGAAGATTTTTGATCTAGTGGCGATCTTGTATAAATTATTAATTTTTAAAATATAAATACCTTGAACTGATCAATATTATTTCTTTTCTCTTCAGTCAAAAGGCAATATAAATCCTAAAAAATTACTTTTTTAATGCTGACTTGTGACCCGTTCCACGAAACGTATCCAAAGCATGTTTTGACATTCTCCCCATCCACAAAATTAAAAAAATAAAATTAAAAAAACCCTAAGCTTTAAAATAGCATAGACATTACTGTCAAGTATTATCTCAAAATTAATTTATTGCACTTGCATTTTTGCACAATGCATCTTTTTGCTTCAGTTCTTTGTTTTTGTTTTTTGTTTTTTCTTACTGAGCGATCATTTAGATATATTGGGTTTCGAAGCTCGCTGTGTGTGTGTGCTTTTTTGTGTTTCTGAGAAGGCACATATAAATATTTCTTCCTGCTAACTGGTAAGAGCAAGCATTGGCTGTTCACGGTTTCTTTTTATATCACCATTACATCACAGATAATTGTGATATTAAATTTTAATTGTATATACATTTTAGCGATATTTTATGTGAATTTAGATTCATTGTAATAGTTTAGGAATATAAAAATTAAAAATTTTAAAATATATTTATAGGAATAGAACTCCAAAATATAAAATAAATAAATTAATAATAATAATAATAATAATAATAATAATAATAATAATAATAATAATAATAATAATAATAATAATAAATATATTAATAATAAAACAAGTTTCATTTAGTCCATGCTTTATCTAAGAACTTTTGTTCTTTGCATGGAAACTGGTCATAAATATGTATCTGCAGTGCGCTTTCTAAACACAAATTTTCCCTAAAAATAATCGTTACAAATCATCTGAACCAAGATGACATTAACTATTCACATTCAGTTTCAACATTCAAAAAAAAAAAAAAAAAAAAACGTTTTTTAAAAAGTAATAATAATAATAATAATAAAAAATAAATAAAAAAAAAAAAATTGAAAAAGAAAGAAATCTATTATGTTATTTCTAACCTGCAGTGAATTCGTCACCTCTGGAGAGAATACATTAATAAATCATATTTTGTTTTTGCTTTTATCTTGACGTTTCCTTTTGTTTTTATCATTGCCAATGCTGAACGCTTCGGGACACGGAGTCATCATTGACTGAAATGATAATATCTCGCTCAGAATGCGAGTCTTTGTGTGTTTTTTAACTCTTCTGCGGTGACTGTTAGCTTGACCTAATGCCATCGTTATTAGACGCAGAGTTTTTGTGCATTTTAAATAGAGTTAATTCCATCACTTGTACAGGTCGACTTTATTACCAGCATTTGTATATTCCCGATCCACTTTCAGCCGAATTAAAATAGCGTTAATGTTATTTTTTTTTTGTATACAGTTTTGTAGACTGCATTATTTTTTTTTCTTCAAAATATGTAATATTTCAGTTTGTAGATACAATTTGCTAGGCAGGTTAGATAGATGTATTTAGAATTTGCAAATACAGTTTAGTTTATTGTACTGTTGATATCATCATCATCATTATTATTACTGTTGTTATTATTGTTATTAAATCTAAATATTACATATGTGGGTATGTATACATGCATCAGCATGAGTGTGGAATTTCACACACTATGTTCTTTTTTGATAAAGGTAAACAAATCAAACAGAATATTCAACATGTAACATTATTAATGACTCTACTAGGAAACATAATATTTATTATAATCAAGGTGTGAATAGAACGTCATAGAACAACAAAAAAAGCCTTATCGTGTTTTTGATAAATTAAATAAATTCAACATACAAAGGATCAAAACATAGTGAAACAGATACATTAAATGATAAGATTTTCATCTGTTCAGTGTACGTAAAATGCACGTTATGTTTCATTGGTGTCAGAAATAAAGAAAACACAGTTAGTTCAATTTCAGAAATTTTCATCATTATCTTTCATAAACCTGATATCTGAAACATCCACAACAACTATCATATACTAGCTCATTTGTTAACTGGTGTATTTAAAACATTGATTTTTCACTATTCTCTGAATCATTGTCAGCACTTAGAGGAGGCATAACCTTTCACTGCCAGTCTTTTGGTACAAGCCATTTCACCTGAAACTTTTTTTATTTTTTAATCTGAGACTAGCCCGCGCCAGCTGCTGAAAGGTCAGATGGTTGGAGATCGCGACTGAAGCTTCAGGGTCGCGGGCTGCACCTTGGTCAATTAACAAGTTTGTGTTTCGTAGACGTCAGATGCATTACGTTGTAACTTACAGCTAACTGACTGCCATCCTCTGAATTAAGACTACGTAATGAGGTAAATGGTTTCCTGGCTGACATATGTTTGAGCTTACCAGGAAGAAGAAACTGCAGGTGATGGTCTTGAAGTCGTTGATTGGTGGCACTTTGAGAAACGTTAGAACCGCCGAAGACGTCAGAGAATAAACTGTGTGTTGTCTGAAAATCACTTAACGACGTAGTTCCTTTGATTTCTGTTCAGAGTTAGCTTCATGGAAACGTTTAATAATGATGATAAAGATCTTTTTTTTTTTTTTTTTTTTTTTTTTTTTTGCTTTATGTTTTGTACTAAATTAATAAAACTTGAGTGATTTATTTGTTTCACATGGTCCTAATCAGTAGAAAATGTTATGATATGATTATGGTAAATGTGGTAAATATTTATCTAATAATTATTAATATCTTTTCTTTTAAATAAATGAATCATGGAAGAGTTATTTATTTCACATGGTCATAATAAGAAAAAGTCTGTTGTGAATCACAAAGTCTTATTTAAAAAAGAAAAAAATGAATCGCTGTCATACTGCTTATTTATTGCACCATGCCATGATAGAAAACTCTCTATTTAGTTTCAAAGTAAATCTTCATATTGTTGTTGTTAGGCAATCAATTTAGTGTGAGTTGAATATCAAGTCTCGAGAAATTGATTATAAAGATATACTTTTCAGATTAACTTAAGTTCGATGCTGATGTAACAGAATAAAAACCGGAAACGTTTGAGTCAGTGAAAAGCTTTTCGTTTTATTGACAACGTAACAGATTTTTAGTCGCCATGTTTATATACTGAATGAAATTAAAATAGCTTTCAATAAACAAAAAACAAAAACAAATTAAAAAACGGAGAGGTGAAAAAAAAAAAAAATTAATTACACAGCACGAAACAATCTGCAGCACGATTCTTTTGGGAATGTCTCCAGTTAATTGTCGAGTCTCGCATAAATAATTAATAATTAGATAAGCATACAATGTCTACATCCCAGATTTGATGATGTTTTCTGAAGAGGTCAGACAAGCAATAAAATTATGCACGACGTCAATTACGATGTTTGGATTCGTGTTTTGTTTGTATCATGTTATCAACGGTCGACGTGATGACACTCTACGACAACAGCGCTGGATCGCGCAACGTCTGTAATAATTGAAGAGACAAACAATAACTCGAAGTGGCGCGATACATGTCAGACATTCCCCAGAGTTTCGTTTCAATAATTTAAATCAGCTTTTATCGATTACTGATTTATGAATGGGTTTGAAAATGTTTGGACTTGAATACTCAAGGGTTCTCTTTTTTCGGGAACTAGATCTAGGACTGTTAACTGCAGAATAGTAAATTAAAAACAGAGAGAGGGAGAGAGTTGCATACTGAAGATGGTGGTGGTAGATTATTTAGCCATTTTCCTTGAGTCGATGGCCACTTTGCGATCCTGACAGTAGCTCTGTTACAGAAATGTGCTGTCGTGTAAGTGTGTGTTTCCTGCAGTTATTAATTGTATAACAGAATAACTGGAGAAGGTGTGACATCATGACCTGTGACCTGCTGTGAGGGTCACTGTTACTGCTAACCACATACGAAGAAAAAGAAGAAGAAGATCACGATGATGAAGATGATGATTAAAATAATGACGAAGAAGAAGATGATGATGATGATGATGAAAGAGAAAAGAAGAGAACAAAGAATAAAGAAGAAAAAAAAAGACCACCGCTTCCTCTGGCATATTAGGATTTGTTGATTCTTCAGTTAAAAAAAATTAAATTAAATCTTTATAGATTTTTTATTTTACATAAAAATATTAAAATGTCTTCCTTGTCTTTCTGTAATAAATTATAAATAAATTTGTAAAACTGTTAACCAACCGGTATTTGGTTTACAAAAGCATTTGAATTAGAAATAAAATATGCATCAGCACTAGACTTGAAACAGTTACCAAATAAAGTTTTATAATTAAAATATTTAAAATTCCAGTTGGGGAATAAACAAAACAAAAATCTCGCAAACATCACGCAATGACCACCAACAACCACCATAGAACTTCTTCAAATTGATTTAAAATATTTAAAATAGGCTTTCGGTTCTAACATGACATTAATAATTAAGTCATTTTTAATCCTAAAATAAATTTTGAAAAACACAGCCTTTCAAAAAGATGACGATTTATTCAGGCATGACCTGTATATTTAGAAATTTAAAAGTATATATAACTTACTTATAAATTAAGACAAAAAAAAATGATTTAAAATGATTTCTAAATACGTTAGTTTAATTAAAATATTCTGAATTTTAAATCTAAAATTACAAGGATAAAAAAAAAAATCGTCTAAAAATCACTACGCAACCGACTCACTCACACCTGACACAATATGTCAACAGAGTCGAAGATTTCAAACGTGTTTACTGGCTCCTGAAAGCCTAATCCTCAAATTTAATTTCTGTTTTCTCATCTTCAAGCAGCTGAATCTATTGGTTTTCGTTTAGCTACTCTAAGACGTGCGCTAACGCACATAATTGCTTTTGACAAGCTGCTTTTGTCAAGGGAAATCAGAGCGGGGAGGCATGGAGTAAGTGATATGTACCATGTAATTGTAACGTAATCACATTAAAAAATGAACAAATCAGCTTAGATTGCCTGTCTACGTTTGATATCGTTTTTATTTTTTTATTTTTTTTTACCAGTTTTATTTTGTTCTATTGTACTTTGTTTTAGATTACTTTAATACATGTTTGTATTTTACAATGATTATTCGTGTTTTTCTTTACTGCTGTGCTTTCTTTAAACCCAGTCTCTATGGTGAAGAGCTTAGACTATCAAACTACGATTCGATGACACTGCGATTTTCATCCCCTTTTCCGGCTCCGTTCCAAATCTAATTGTGGATGACTAATCCACCTAACACACGACTGAAACAATCTAACAGAGACCCGTAATTATTTATATATAATACATTTATACATATCCATCCATCCATCCATCCATCCATCCATCCATCCATCCATCCATCCATCCATCCATCCATCCATCCATACATACATACAAAAATACATATATACATACATACACACATACACACATACATACATAAATAAATCGCGCAGACATGCATGCATGCAGACAGTCAGAATGACATTAGTACAAAAGGTGTACCCGCCAACATGTACATAACAACGTATGCATAATTAATATCCTGCTCTAAATAAAACACACATTATACAAATTAAATCAATAAAACGGATTATACACGCAGCAAATTATGCGACAAATGTTTTTGGACCGACTGTTATCTGAAGAAATATCTGCTTTTTATTTGGTTCAATATCCTGAATTTTGGAACAAGTCATGATATGGCCAACAGTTTTACATTAGTGCCAAGTCATTCTCGCCCAAGATTAGAACGAGGAGAGAGAAAAAAAGGAGGGGCTGGAAGAAAAGAATGTTATAATACTTGCTTTTGTTCTTGCTTATCTCCAGAACGTAATGTCTGGAAAAGCCATGGAAATAATGATGAAAGCCTGGTCGTAAATAGTCGCACAGAACTAGATACGTTTGTAAGTTATAACTTCAGACAGGAAGAAAAAAAAGAAAAAACGGAAAAAGAAAAAGGAAAGAAAAATGGTAAATGGATAATGTATCCCGAATCTGCTCTTACGTTTTCTGAGGAATTAATATTATGCAGATATACATATTTATTCATTCGCAAATTTTCATACGTACAGACATACAGGTAGATAGATATATACGTGTACACATACATGCAAACTTACATACATACAAACATACATACACATATACATACAAGCATATAACCGCACATGCATACAAAAAAACCACATACATATATACATATAAAGAATACATTCCCATATACAAGAAGTATACCATGGACCTCTAAAAAACAAGCTAGAACAGGAAAAAGATGGATTTAACAGGAAGCATTGACGCGTCATCATGTCCTCGCTGAACGACTAACCGTAACTATCATTAACTGTGTCATTTCATTTAAAAAAAGTATTAATTAAACTCGTAATATAAATTATTTCAGATCGTAATCTTAATTGACTATAAACTGACAGACAAGTCTTCTCTTTGTCCGAATCCACAGTCGTCTGGCGTCGTCTGGAACCCAGTTTTCTCCCGTGAGACGATTCCGAAGAATCCATCAAACCGTAAGAAACGTTTTCTATTGGTCTCGTGGGTTCGTAAGTACAACAGCATGCCTAAGCCACATACGAGCATTTTATTACACCGTGTACTAACTGTAAATATTAAATACTGTGTATGGAATGAGTTCGTTGCATTGGTCCACAGAGATATATATAAATAGTTTATTAATAGCTTGAGGTTTTGTATGTATACAGTGTTGTATACTATTCAAAACAAACTGAGACGAAAATAACTGCACGTAATAATGCTATTAGCATAAATGCTACATAGGTAATAAAATAATTGTATTACAAAATTACATAATATAATTTGTGCATATATAATACAGATCGTGTATTTTTAGCACATTCGGAGGTAAAATTAGTGTACGTCATACTAGTAACGCAAATGTCATCCCAGCAGTAATAAATTACTTACGCAATGTACACTTAAAATAATGAAACGATTAATAACAGCTTATCAGATGACTCGACATTTAGAAAAAGTGTCAACATATTTTCGTCCTAGAGTTTAATAATCTTTCGTTTTATGATATGTAATCATGACAATGGCAATGACTTTACTCTCATGAACTGTATGATTACAGTACAGAGAAGAATATATTACAGATAATAACGAAATTAAAATACACATGCGTGGAAATTTGAAGTGAATGACATACTCTTTCACATGTAGTTCTTATTAATAAACGTAACTTGTTTAAAATAAACGTATTTTTGCTATTAAATATATTATAATATGTGATATCATTGCTCATTAGATTTAGTAAGACCTTGGTTAAACAATGGCGTTAATAACTAACAGACATGTGTTTCACATTTTAAAACCGGTTTCAATAATTAAATACGATAGTTCCATCATTTTATCCTATTTTAATTTTATTGATAGATGATGCATCAGTTGTTGAATTCTTTGTGATTTCCTCGTTTTTAATATTTGATTTTTTTTTTTTTTCCATTTTTCATGTTATTATTATTATTATTATTATTATTATTATTAACAACAACATTTGATGAAGTGGCTAAAGCACTAATTAACATTCTGTTTTTCTCTCGTTTGCAGAAAGAGGCTCAGGTGCTTTTAGAAAAAGCAACAAAGAAAGGAAGAAGAAGAAAACGAAAGACAGCCAATCATAGAACGAATAATATTTTTAAATACGAAATAAAGCTCTTTACAAGACTGGAACAATGCATATATGTTGGCCTTCTTCATCCATTCAGACAAAACAGTTTTCTGTGAATGTCACTTTAATCGTTAAAAGAGCCCTCTCCATCTCAGCTCCAGTCTTTTGTGGATGCCTGTGTTTGACATTTTGTGCCAAAAATAGTCATCAACTTGTAAGAGGGATAAATTGCTTGACCCACAGTCACGGACTTCACTCGGCGAAGTGTGTATTATGGGAGACCCGGTGTTGATCTTTTCTGTTACCCGTGCACGATGGTTTTGCAAGGGGGGAAATTGTTAAGTAAAAGTTGTTAATGAGTATTCTTTGGTTGATCCTTTTCAAGTCGGCGATAAAAGATTCCGGTCAAACACAGGCCGTTAAGTGTGTAAGCCTATAAAATGTTTACTCGCCGTTGTAACTTTCAACAGTAAGCTGCTTTTAAATATAGACAGATAGATAGATATAGAACTATATACATATGCACATACATGGGAGGTTCCTGGATTTCAGAAGAGGGGCTACCATCATATAATTTACAATATAATAATTTGCATGACAAAAAGAAAAAACAAAAAAAGAATAAGAAGGAAAGAAAATATTAATAATCATTCTCTCTTTGTTATTTCTCTGTTTGTTTTTCTTTAAAAAAGAAGAAATAAATATACACATAAAATTATCTCCCACGTAGGATCCCAGTATAATATTATTTTTTTTTAAATGTCCAGGAAATAAAAACCTGTGCCTGTAAACATATATATATTTTTTTCTAATATACAACATCGCAACAAATAGTATTAATTAGTTTCTTAGAAATATTTCCATATACGCCACATTATAGAATTATTTTCTTATTTATCTTTCCATATGATTATTTTCTTATAATTACAAATATGATATACAACATCCCAATAAAGGATAATTTTACGGGAAAATTCTTGATAAAAGATTTTTCATAGAAATTTTTCTTTTCCTTTCTGACTCTTAAATTCGCAGCAAAGTATTTATCTTCATGAGACGTCCTGACAAAAATAATGATTCTTTTTCTCTTTAAAAATGTTTCTTTAAACACGACATGCTAACACAGAACTATTTTCTTAGAAGTGGTTTCCAAGAAATGCTATGTTCTGGTCTCTTTTCCGTATTTATCTGCATCAGGCCAAACGAGGTAATCTGAGGCATGGAGTCAAAATCAAATTACATGTATTAAGCGATGGGTGATCTCTGCACAGAGCACGTGGGTCTGAAAATCTAACACTCGTAAATAAGAACAGGCTTTATTCAATTTGCGGAATATGGTGTGTTTAATTCGATGATGAGATCCAATTTTAGATAGCCGAAATTATTTTGGGTATTTGTTTGAAATCAAAGAATTGAGAAACGTAAATAGAAAGACGATGACCTTGGCTTGTAAACATTTCTAAGGTTTTTTGTTTCGATTTTTTTTTTTTTTTTTCTAACAGTTACGTAAACGTGAAGGAAAAAAATGTATATATTTCGTAACAGACGAGGTATATATCAATGTATACATGTACACTGAAAGGGAAACAGTTGGAAAAAATGTTATTTTGCCATAAGAACGAAACGAATGAAAAATGCAGGAACACACACACACACATAAGCGAATGATAATGATATGCAAATTTAATAAATAAATAAACAAGAACGGAAGCACAACATTAGGCTACAAAATGTACACTAATTATAGCAATTACATGAATGAATGACAGAATAAATAACAAAAAAATTCTTATAATTAATCAATAATATTTCTTTTCTTCAAAACTAGCACGAATGAATGACTAAAATAAACATGCAAAACCAAAAAAAACAAATAATAATAACAACGTACAAATCATCCAAATGAATGAACTAATAAAAAAAAAAAAAAAAAAAAACTTGAAAAAGTTATAACCATTTACCAAAACTACCAGGAAACGCTAACCAAGCAAAAAAAGTAATTAAATCTTCGCTATGTAAATGTTAGAAAATAATAATTTCATACTGCAGAACGAATTCAATGCGTCGTGTTGATTATTTGCGATATTTCAATGGCACTAAAGTGGCCGGGCAGGATGTATTTATGACATACAAGCGAAATCCATCAACTGCGTATCTAATATACTTTTAATGCGAATAATAAGTAGCACTTGCGTGATGCAACATTAACTTGTTCAGTTCACAAAGAGTTAAAATATAGAATCAGTTTTTAATCTAAGCTACACGCAATGACAAATGTGTGTACGCTATTTATACGCAATCTGAACTTCAGAGATGTTAGATAAAGGACAAGACAGGGTGCTTTCTCGGACAAAAAGACAAATATAAAAATTATTCCACATTAGCGTTTTACATTTTTGTGGCTTTTGGTTGTTGTTGTTATTATTAACACTGGGGTTTTTTTAATGTTTTTTTCATGTTACATAAGTAAAAATAGAAATATTTGAACTTATAGAAGTAGATACAATTTTACTAGTTACTTTAATGCAGTACCAGTAACAATACATATTAATAGCTGCAGTAATAATAGCAGTATAACAATAGCAATAGTAAATGTAGTAGATGCAGTGATAGCAAAATGGTGGGAATTGTAGTAATAATAATAATAGTAGTATTTGTAGCAGCAGTACAGCAGCAATAGCAGTAATTGTTGTAGCAGCAGTAATAGCACCAATAGTATATTCTCTCTCTCTCTCTCTCTCTCTCTCTCTCTCTCTCTCTCTCTCTCTCTCTCTCTCTCTCTCTCTCTCTCTCTCTCTCTGTCTCTCTGTCTCTCTCTCTCTCGTACACAAGCGTACAACAATGCGTATATACGCATACGGACACGCACCTTTGTTTATCCCCTACCTCCCCTTGCCCGGTACCACTATATAAAAAAAAAGAGCAATCTAACTCTTCATTATAAAACTATTCTGAAAACATAAGCAACTAATAATAAAAAACAATAATCCTTACCTTTCAGTGAAGATACTCTCGTTTGAAATGGACAAATGTTTTCGGGACATAACCCCATGTCAGAGAGTGTGTGTGGGAAAAAAAAAAAAAAAAAATGAAAATGAAAAGAAAATAAATTAAAATAAATAACCCACACTCGTTTTATTGCTCGAGCAGTCCCCGTGCGCTACTGCGTAAGCCCAACATATCGTGCAAAATGCTTAACAACGCATGCTAATATTTTCGACAATGTTTTCGCCGTGCTTCTCGGCAAGTGTTCAATGCCGCTAAATTGATTAGATATCGAGGCTTTGGACAGGTGATAAATAGATACCTTTTTCTGCAGAGAATGGAACTGATCAAACGGAGAAGTCCATTAGCTTTTTTAAAAGCTCTAATAACGAACGATTGCTATCTTTAGCGGCCGTGAATGTAAAATTAATCAAAAGCAAATATATTAACCACGCTTTGATTTGCCGACATTATCAGAAAGCTCGTAGACCGACAAATTGGCGAACGAGTGATGGAGATTTTTCGAATAATAATGAAATTAGTGAACACTTACGAGAAATAATCAGATAACGGAGATGCATGTTTAATGGTTCCAGGCAATAAACGTTACACACATTGAGAGCTATTTGCGGCCATTTATCCTATTCACTGAGCGTTGCGATGCTTTGGCGCGCGCTTCTTGTCGACTCCATAATGTCTATTTAGTCCGGCAATTTATTCCGAACTGTGTGAGTTGTAAATTTACGTTAACTGTGAGTAGAAGAAAAAAAAAAAAAAAAAAACGGGAAGAAAAATAGGTAAATAAATGACGAAGGAACTGCCTCTTAATGAAATAAATAAGTGCGCAAAGTGTTCTTAAGTGAACGTCTGAAATAAAATAGAAATGTTTTAAAACTGCACGCGAAATCAACGTGGTAATTATGTTAACGGAAATATATTTAAAGCTCAACAACAACAACAACAATGATAATAATAATAATAATAATAATAATAATAACACGAAGATGATGATGATCACAATAATAGAATAGAAAGGTACATCATTTCACAAGACTGCTAAGGCATCATGCCTTCTTTTATTTTGTTAAAATTCATAGGCACTGATTACGTCTCTGAAATTAAGGTACAGGCACTTATTGCATTCCTGAAAGTTATGATTCGAAGTCAGAGACTGGTCCGTTGTACACGAAAATAAAGCTAAAATCTACAAACATTCATTTGACGTTCATTGATTTTTTTCTTTCTTTCTTTCTTCTTTTTTTTTATTATTATCTTTTCTTTTTCTTTTGTTGTTGTTGTCGTTGTTTGTCTGTTTGTTTGTTTTTCTTCTAAGAATAATTTGGACTAAATATCTCCCAGATTACTAACGTATATACCACTTTTATATACTTAACTTACTTATATTCCAATCTTTACACGCTTAACTGTACGCATTTGTACATCAGTATTTGTTACAGATAAAGCTATTTTCTTGTTTATTTCAATAACGAAATACTGCAATCTTACAATGGCGTCGGTAAAGTGCTAAATTTAGGAGACCAATCGCATTTTATGAATCTTCATTATAAATCAAGCTTCGACGTTTTTATTGCTTCTGTCAAGAACATAATAACTTGTCGTTTTTCTTTTCCAGTGTATGCTATAACCTCTGTGAAGTCTATTAAAAATAAAACAGTTAATGTGTCAAAAAGGTGAAGCTGGTAGACTGAATGTCTAAACACTTAAATGTATTGTTGCGTGATTTTGTTACTTTCTTCAATATCGATTTTTTTTTTTACATGATGGTTACGTTGCAGAGCTTGAAAATATTGATGTAAGGAAATGTTTATAACAGTAATATAAACAATATTAATAATAATAATAATAATAATAATAATAAATAATAATAATGGTAATAATATATAGTAATAAAAATAATAATAATAAAAACAATAATATCAGCAACAAAAAGAAACAATAAATAAATAAATAAATATAATAATAATAATAATGAGAGTAACAACAATAACAACACTAATAGTAATAACAATAATAATAAAAACAACAGTAATAATAGTAAGAATAATAATAATAATAATTATAATTATTATTATCATCATCATCATCATCATCATCATCATAATCATCATCTTCATTATTATAATTATCTTCATCAGCACTGTAATGATCATTATCATCATCAATATCTTTCTCATCATCACCGTTTATTATCAGCCACAACATCTTCATCAAACCGCCATACAAGTCAAACATTACTTCCACAGCGAAGTTCAGTGCTACGAAATTAGGGCTAAGTGCAAAACAGAACATAGATTATTAACACAGATAAGGGAGAAACAAAGATAAAATATTTGTCAGGCCTCGCAAACTGCGGTCCCAGTTATATAATAATTCCCAGTTAAAAGTGTCGGAATCGAGTGGAGATGCCAAAATCAATAAAATAAATTAAGTTAAGAAGTATTCCAGAAAACACCCTAAAAAAACCTAAAAAACTGAGCTTTCTTCTTTTTTCTTTCTTTCTTTTTTCTTTTTTAATGATTATTATGAATTCAAAATAAAAATAAAATAGAAATAAAAATAAAAATAAAAATAAGAATAAAATAAACAAAATAATTCTCATAATTTCTTTGTAAACGCCACACTGTCAGTTTAATTTAACATATACTGATCGTTAATTTTGTGTATTGATATATTATATTTACGTGTATGACTGAAAGCCTGTCTTTTCGTCTGTATGTATGTGTATATATATGTAGACTAAGAACGTATATAGGATGAATATTTAAAGTATGAATGTTTCAAATAAATAGACATGCAAAAATGTACTACACATACAAACATATATACATACATTCATACATACATAGACACACATACACACACACATACACCTGTGTATACATACGTATATAATGGCAGACAGGAACTGATGTAGACTTAAATACTGATAAGTATCTTAGTCCATATCTTTAAGTGTAAAATCTTTTTTTCATCATCATCATCATCATTATTATTATTATTATTATTATTATTATTATTATAATTAACATCATTATTATTATTATTATTATTATTTCATTATTTTCATTTAAAACTGATTAAATTAAACATATTAAACTCAGTGTTTCTTTATAATAACAAAATTATTTAATATTCTTTCATTTTAAAATGATAAATAAACATATATATATATATATATATATGTTATAATAACAAAATTATTTCAGAATCTTCCTGAAATATGTATATATATATATATATATATATATATATATATACATATTTACATACATACACACACACACAAAGACAGCTAATTTGTGTTGCGGACAACAGCCAAGAAATGGTCAGTTTGTCTTGTTGCCCAGGACGACGTCATAGCTGTGGCTGCTGCCAAACGAGAGAGGAAAACTGAACAAAACCAGTTCAGTCTGATAGTTGTTTGTTCTGTTTATTTTGTCACAGTTTTCTGTTAACTTGCTGGACAGAGTATCAGTTGTGTATCTGTTTACAAGTATTTTATATATATATTTTTGTGTGTATAAATAAACAGATTGATATGTGTGAATGCATTTTTGTATGTTAGCATCTATCTATCTGTCTATGTATCTATAAATCTACCTATATATATCCAGGCTCACACACATACACACAAACGTATATATATATATATATATGTGGTTCTCTACATGTCTAAACTTGTTAACCTCTTTCCATTTGTCTATCTGTCTGATTTATTTACTAAAAGATAATTAGAATTTGTCTTTGTATGCGCTTTCTTTCACCTTCTCTTTTTCTTTATCGCTGTTTTTTATTTTTATTTTTTTTAAAAACAACAATCTTTGCACTTTTTAAAAGAAAACAAAAAAAAAGATTAGATTATCTAAGTGAAGCGTTTGTCAGTTGACGTGTTCAAACAACAGTCATGACATCAGCAACGTAGTTGCAACGACCGCTTTCTTCTTTTTCTAACTTTTTTTTTTTACTTCATCTTTCTTTTCGGTTTTGGGGTTGTTTTTTTCTCTGACATGGTAGAACGTTCCCAGGTGAACCTATTTACTGAGATGTTTTTTTGCTCAGCTGTTTGTATTTGTTCTAAACTGACAGCTGAACATTCTACACATACAACACTCGTTCATGCAGGCAGCTGAATGATGCGCAGCATCGAAGATGGAAATATTGCAGTTACAATCATCATCCAAGCTTATATTTATAGGTGGGATTAGGTGTGTGTTTATATGTATGTATGTGTGTGTGATTTGTATGTATGTATGTATGCATGTAGTTTATGATTTTGAATATTCTCTGTCTTATGTACGTCTGAATCGACTCTGCACATAGACAATATTCGGGAACGCACTGGCGCAGGAGGACAAAGTCCAATCACGACCTCACAAACCCGTCAGATGTCGCTGACGAGACTCGAATGTATGACACCCATTCGCCGGCACTCCGAATGCGGACGATGTTACCGTTCGGCCACTGAGACAACATTATGTATGCATATAGGTAAATATGTATGTATGTATCTATGTGTGTATGTATGTATGTATGCATGTGTGTGTGTATGTATGTATGTATGTATGTATATATGTATGTATGTACGCAAATATGTAAATAAATATGTAAATGTCGTATGTATATATCTGTATGTATATATGTATGTTTGTATGTATGCATGTATGTATACATGTATGTATGCATGTATGTATACATGTATGTATGCGTGTATGTATACATGTATCTATGTGTGTATATATAAACCCGAGTGTATGCGTGGGTGTATGTATATACGTACTTAAGACACGTGAAATTAAAAGTATCTTTCGTACAAACTGGTCACGTAAATGAGACAGTTGTCATAACAAAGAAGAATGTGTCTCACCAATAATAATCACTGAATGAAACAGCAATAAAAAACGATGTATACAGCATTGACTAACATATAGAACTGTGTACAAATTTGTACTAAACAATGTGAATGAAGAATGAAAATAACTCACCTGCTTTTTGTTTAACTTTGTCACTTGGTGGCAGCCTGGGTCAAACCCTAAACAAAAGCGCTCATCATTGTTTTTGCAATGGAATCTGTTTTAATCATTGATAAAGGCGAGTTTCTTGCCGCTTGTCACGGTAGACGGGGTTAATTGTATAATAATATATTAAAAAAATAGTTAAAGTAGGTGACATACCCCCAGCTGGGTTGATAAATAATACAGGGAAAAAAAGGGCGTTTCTGAGGGTTGACGAGGGAAGAAGAGGTAAGAAGAGGTAGGGAAAGAAGTGTTTGATGATGATGATGATGACAAACAATGAAGTTCGTGAGGGTCTTGAGAAAAGAGAAAGGTGATCACAGTGATGATCATAGTAATGATTGATGATGACGATGTTGATGGTAATGACGATATCGACGAAGGATAAGGAAATAATACAAAAAAGGACAAGAAATAAGTAAGAACAGAAAAGAAACGAGCAGAATAGGAAGAAATTGTATTTTGTGTTTATGCATCTCTCTCTCTCTCTCTCTCTCTCTCTCTCTCTCTCTCTCTCTCTCTCTCTCTCTCTCTCTCTCTCTCTCTCTCTCTCTCTCTCTCTCTCTCTCTCTCTCTCTTAGAGAGTATATATATGTATGTTTGTAAATGCTTTGTATGACTTTCTTTTATTCATGCGTTTATCTATATACTTACATATCTATGTATCTATGATTTTTTTTTATACGTACATGCTTACAAATTGATATATGTATATCTGTATATGCGTGCTGTTCTTTTCTCTTTCTCCAATGGACCGTTAAATGAATACTGTAAAGAGGACATATGGTGGGTTGTTGTTTGTTTGATGTGTACAATCAGAACAGCATGATAAATCAAAGCAATTGGCGTGTATCTAATAAAAAAATACTTTACTGTTGCTCCGAAGTTGAAAATCAGTTTGTAGGTCAACCAACGTATTTACGATTGTGACTTTCATAGCGACAGTGGTTGGAAGTTAAAAAGAAGTTTAAAGAACCAACATTCAGAAATAATTTTAATTACGACTGTTGCAGTTATAAATGCCAAAATGTAAATTGTTATTTAATGTCAGAAATATTTGTTATGGTTCAAGCAAATTATTATAAAAGCTAAATTTGTTTCTGTGGGTTTTTAATAGGTAGATATTATTAGAAAGAGTTCTAGCACTGTCAACTCTGTTATCGTTTTTACTGTTGTTGTTTGTTTCTGTTGTGGTTGTCCAGTCTTTTGTGTTCATATTTTTTGCTTTTTATGCTTATCATCATTAATTTTATTTGATTAATGTACTTATTGTCTTCATTATTATTATTATTATTATTATTATTATTATTATTATTACTACTACTACTGTTATTACTACTACTACTACAACTACTACTATCACTGTTATTATTACGATAACAATATTACACGTAACTCAAGCTCAAGTTGACCTTAATACAGTGGAAACTGCTTAAACTAAATGAAACTTTAATGAAATTTAATTAGACCTAGACGTCTCCAGCTAACACGGAGAGGTATCACACTTAAATATTTGGACATCAATGAAGTTTGTTTTATTATTAAAGATCCGAGGTGCGACATGAACTAAGAACGTGATACTAGTCATGAAGTATACATGTTAAATACCTTTAGGACTAATCAGTTTGGGTGTGTCGTATGTGTTCGTACTGGCGTGTGCGTGCAGTACGTGTGCGTGTGAAAGCAGAATTGGTCAGATAAGCATTCAAAAATAATGTTTAACATCACAGTTTAAAATGTTTTCAAAATTATGTTATTGGCGTGGAAACCCTTTTTGAACATTGCTAGGCCTGCTGTAGACTGTTAATTTATTATTAATTATCATTCCAGTAGGTAGCTGAATATTGTTATTTTGGAACTGAAGCCAGCATTATCAGTTATAACAATACGAATAATAACAATAATAGTAATAATAGCAGTAATAATAACAGTAAGAAGAAGAAAAGAAGAAAAAAAAAAAAAGGAAAAAGAAAAAGAAAAACAAGAACAAGAAAAAGAAGAAATTGAAAAAATCGCCATTCTACCATTTTACTTATTTCTAAATATGAAACTGACAGCTTACAATATAAAATTGAAATCTTTAAAACGTAGTAATGAGATTCATTATTTTAATTCTCTAACACTGAAAGAAAAAAAAAAAAAAAGAAAGAAAAGAAAAGAAAAGATCAGAAAAAGAAACAAAAACTTCATAATTTGTATAAAATTTGATCGGCCACAATTGTGAAATATCATCGCAATGAGAAACATTGAAAAAAATAATAAAAAACAGATTAATAACAAACTCTTTGTATATATCTGAATCCGCCGCTGACTTTTTACAGATAAAAGAGAATATTTATAAATCACTGTAATAAGACATATCAACATTAAGATAGTAATAATAATAATAATAATAATAATAATAATAATAATAATAATAATAATAATAATAATAATAATAACAATAATAATAATAACGATGATGATGATGATGATGGCTGTACTAGCAAAAGTAATAATAACAGAAATAAAAATAATAACAAAAAAAACCACCCCAAAAACAGAACCACCACCCGGCATATATTTGTATCGGCCGCTGATTGTTAACAATAAAACGGTGAAATGCCTACATCGCTGTGATCACGTTCTGATTTCTTACAACGCGGCGATGTTGTCTTTGTGACTGATGGTGGTTTATTACTCGCTTCTAAGACAGATTACAAAATAATAGCAAAATCGTTGACGAAACTGAGGAGCCGGCCCAGCACTAAGACATTACTTCGAGACCGCAGTTAATTCAATCATAACTCAAACGTGGAAGTGTTTATCTTTCACACAACACGAGGCAAAACGTCATACGTGTTTTCCAATAACAGAAGTCAAAAAAAAAAGTTTGTATGAATACTGCTGTGCGTTAAGAATTAAATTTGTTTACCAAGAGAGAACAGAGAGAGTTTTCCAATAACAGAAGAAATTCTGATTTTGTGGTACATATTTATGAATGGTTGGCAATGATCGCAGTGATGGTTTCGTGTATGTATCGATGACTGCTGTTTAATTACACATATGTGTGTTTATGCATATTACTATATTCGCCCTAAATAATAGTATATTTCTGCTGTTGTTGTAGTTGTCCTGGTTGGCGTTAAAGTTTTGACATTGCTGTCAGTAACAAGAGGTGAAGAGGTAGAAGAAGAAATGAATGAAATCACTCTGTCCATATATTCAATAAGCAAGTTTAAATTTAATCTTTGAAATATACAGAACTCCTATTAACACAGCTTAAAACAATCAAATACATGCAGTAATTTTATTAAAAGCAAGAGATTATTTTACAGATTAGAACCAAAGATTATTTCATATGCAGCATCCAGTAGAAAGAAAAGACTATACGTGTGCGTTCACTAGCAAGTCAACGCCTGGAAGGAACGATAACCCAATTGGGGCGCCATGGTTGATGGAACACGTGACCCAAAGCGTTTCTATCTAGCACTTTACATCTGATCCAACGCTCTGATCCCGACCTGCAGCTAAATTGTATTAATAAAACATAGCTTTAAGAAGCGGGACACGCAAAGGTCTGCGAAATGACCATCCCACCAGGATTAATTAAAGAAAAGTAGATCGTAAATCTGAGCGTTGTCTACACGGCAGTCGCAGAAGTGGAAACAATTAACGGGAGTTAACTAGCATGTGTACATCCCATTGACTTCTCTTGTTAATCTTCACACTTGTCGATGCGTTCTAATTTCCAACTCACAAATCTATGACGCACAACTTGCCGTTCAGTTATTGCTTGACGTGTGTACAGGAATGAGAGATTTTCAACTAGCATGTGAACATCCCATTGGAATTTTTGTGGTTGACGATAATTCTCTCATTTTCATCACAATTATGATGAACAAGTCGCGCATGCTGATATTAATCTACATTGTAATTTAGATATAAACTGTAGGGGTTCGATTAGCCAGTATACATCCCACTGTTTTTTTATTTTTGTTTTGTTTTTTTGAAAGTCACAGTTGAAGATACGCCCTAATTTTCAACGTACGAAGTGTTTCGGCCGATGTTAATGTTTGATGTTATCCTGGGCGTAACCTTATAAAGTGTACAGTTCAAGATATAAATAAAAGACTTTAGACAAGCGTTTGTACATCTCTTTGACTTTCTTTGTCAATATCCTAAATTTTACAAACGAGAAAACGAAACTGCGACTATCAAATGTTGCTGTTTATGCTTTATTTAATATGATAATATTCTTTAAAATGAACATAACAATCTAAGGTATAGCCTAGCCTGTGTATTAAAGTCGACATTTGACTTTAGTGGATATATGTGCTATTCGTGGCAAATGAACATAATGTTACGAATATATTTCGTATAACTAATGCAAATATGACATAATAAAGCACTGATAAGTCTTACAAAAAGACATGAAATTATAATATTATTAATGTTACTTTAGATTTATATTTGCTGCTATTTCAAAATCAGCTTGCGAACTGCTGAAATCAACTTGTATGTTTCTGCTTAATTAGTTAATTATTTAAGTTTCTTGGACAACATAATAATGCACACAGGAATCTGTGACGTGTTGTATCATGTCTACGACAGATAAAAACACAAAAAACTCCACTTGTTTCTGCGTATTGGAAATCAACGCAGTAATCAGTGAAGTAAAATTTGCATGTGTAAATCCAGTTGAGTTTTATTGTTTAATTTGCGCCAGCCACGATACCTCTTGAAGATCCAAACCAATCTCAGACAGAAATCTTTCCCTGACGAGGACCAAAATCAAGATCTTGGAATCCTTTACCATCATTTATTTATCATTTTAGTTTATTTTTACCTTTTTCTCACACTTTGGTTAGCTTCTGTCACTCCCTCTTTTTTAAATAATGCAAGTTTTTCTTTGATTACTGTTGTTATTTTAATTTTTCATTTGATTTCTTTTCTGTGGTATATATGTGAGTGTTCTTTTATTCTCCCAGAATTTTCACATGTATAATGATGTTACTTTAATTTATACTGTTACCGTCAAAACTGAAGTTGATTCTTAAATCAACTGTCTAGAACGAACTTTTGTATGACGTACAGCAAACCAAAAATGAAAAGTCGTGTACAGAAGTAAGAAAAGAATACAAAGAGAAAAATCTGAATGTTGAACTTTTATTAGATTACAACATATTTTGATATTATACATTTTATGTCATGTCCAGATTTTATATTTTATAGAATTTATTTAAAACATTTATCTTGCATAATTTAAAACAAATAAAAATACAACAGTAATAAAAACAAAAACAAAAAATTAAATTAAATTAATTAAAATATAATAAAATAAAATAAAATAAAAATATTAGTGTAATGTTATTTTTATTATTGTTGTTGTTTTTTACCACATACTACTACATCTAAATTACCCTAATTTACATTACTTTTTAAAACAAAAAAACAACTGAACCCGTTTTTAACATATATATATATCGCATAACTTAATTTTTATTTTTTTTAAAACACGCCAGTTTTAAAAAGAAAAAACAAACTGAACCCGTTTTTAACTTAAACACGCCAGCAACCACCTGAACACCATCAGCCACGCCTCATTTCCCAGACGATAATCCGAAGTGAACGCGTGAAATAAACGACTCTTTAATAGTTCGGCCTGATAATGGTGTTACGCTGAAAGACGAGTTTCTGCCATCTGCTTCCATCTAAATGAACTGGCTTAGGTCCTTACGTTTTCTGTTTTTAAAACAGTATGATTGTGTCAGAAAATGAAATGCATTAAAGGTGTTGAAATTAGTTTGTTTCTGATGGGTAGACCATCAAAACTGTACCGTTGGGCTAAAGCAATCAAGCAATATGGCGCTGTGGTTGAAAGGTTCACGTTAAACAACTGCAGGTAATTAAGAATGAAATTTCAATTTAAAAAAAAGAAAAAACGAGAAGAAAATGTTAGCTCCTTGACCAAGTATAAAATTAATAAAACAGATTCTAAAGACTAATACTAATTGTCTGATCCACAAATCGCAACCAGTTTGTGTTATATACTATTAGATTCAAAAAAAAAATAAAAAAAAAATTCTTCTAATTAAAATTTCCGTTTAAAAAGAATATATAATTGTTATAACATATCGAGTAATTCTTATACCTTCATACATACATACATACATACATATATATATATATATATATATAGAGAGAGAGAGAGAGAGAGAGAGAGAGAGAGAGAGAGAGAGAGAGAGAGAGAGAGAGAGAGAGAGAGAGAGATACAAAAGTACATACATGTGTACGTGTGTATGTATGTGTATATGTGATGTGTGTCTCTGTTTACATACTGAAATTAAGAGGAACTGAAATTACATTCCCTAATCTCGTCTGTCATGTGTATAGCCAATATATCACAACCCACAGTTAAAATTATCAGCAACTTCACTGTGGTTGCTATTTTTTTTACAGTTTAATGGGATAAATACAGGCCTAAATATAGCTTAATACTGACCGAAGTGCAAAGCAAAAAATATATTACAGTCTTTTTTTAAAATAGAGCGGCGAGTTATTTATTACTGTACGCTGGCGTTTGGCTTCATGCAGTGATGTGGTTTAAATTCTAATCATTTTCTGTGGCTTAAATGTGAAACAGTAAACACAAACTGCCTTTCATCCAGCCATGTTTTGCATTCGTAGTTAACAGCATTTAAATTTCTTGTATGTTTTAGTCATCTTTGATAAGCAGACCTTTGAATGTGTATTTTTAACGTGTCCTCTTCATCTGATTTTGCTTGATAGTCCAAGAAGGGCTAATGGATTTATTTCTCGTAATTGTCCCTCTGATGGCTGATGTTTGTAATAACAGATATTTTAATTTTAATACTGTTGAGATTTCGCATATATGAATTTGCATAATGACAAATTAGAAGCGTACAGTTACGAATTAGCATCAGTAGAGGGTCAAAAAACGAACTTGATCCATTTTTTACTGAGGTTACTGATCGGAAACGAAAACAAATATATAATAATAATAATAATAATAATAACCTGAAAGGTGTTTCTAAATTTAATTTGTTTGGAAGAAAGACACGAAGAATAGATGAATGGTGAGAAATAAAACAAGGAGCGACGGACTGAATTGAAAAAAAATAATGAGACACATTAATGAATGAATGAAAAAGAGAAGAAAAATGAACGAAAACCGAAAGAAAAGAAAACGAAGGTTTTTACAACTCTGTTTTGCAGATACATTGTGACATTAAAACAGTTTTAACAGCTGCAGTACGGCTACTAGACTCGATGCACACCGAATAACCCGAAAAACCAGCCTGGTTTCATCCCACACTGCGAACCAAACCTCTGGATGTCATTTATTATGCACAAGATGACGTCTGTCTCGAGCGAGATCCGAGCCGAGATCGGCTGTTTACGTACGTACATGCGCAGCGAACATAAACACCACGTGCTGGCCTCCCGTAGCGATTCTCCGCAAGTTTTACCTTTAACAAATATTGAGTAATCCGCTGATTAATAACATGCGAAAGGTTGGGGGAGCCATTAGATGATTAATTTGAAAAATTGATGTTATTAAAATGTAATTACGACACCCCGCCAAGGCAGGAGTGCAGGGTTTGATCAAGTGGAACTCTTCAGCGGTTAAGGTAGTTTCGTCTGCTTCGGCCGTCGCTTCCAATAGCTCATCTCGTTAGCAGAGCAAAATAAGTGATTACTTGACCAATTTATTTCAAATTACAACGGCTAATTCAATTGTAGATATGCATGTGTGCGCATGACGAGCTGAAAGGAAGAAATTGTTTTGTACTATAATAGAAAGGGCGAAATCGCTTTAGTCATCGTTATTTCTCCACGCTGCTATTTATAGCTTTCTCAAACAGTCATTGTAATGCAACAAATCCGAGTTCCTGCAGCTCTAGAAGTCAAAGGTGGTTTACAAACAACTTCCTTGGGCTTCTTTTTTTTCTTCTTTTTTGGAAAGATCTCTCTCTCTCTCTCTCTCTCTCTCTCTCTCTCTCTCTCTCTCTCTCTCTCTCTCTCTTGTTTTTGTGGTGTTTTTTTGGTTGTTGTTTTTTCTTAAATATTATGAAATTTGTTTCGTTTTCAGAGTCAATTATAATGCCATTTCATTTTGTAATCCTGGATCTTGCCCAGGTTTTCCATTAATGAAATTATAAACAAAAGGAAAAAACGTCCGATATAAAAGATAACCGAATTTCGTTTTTGAAGAAGAAGAAAAAAAAATTATCTAAATAAAAAAATAAATAAAATAAAAAATAAAAAACCTCTTTTAATGAAATCTTAAAACTGATGATAAAATTAGAAATAATAATTTTTTCCAGAATAATCAACCGCAGCTCAATCCAAACCAGATATCTGTAGAACTGCGACAAGCCATAAATTATACAGATTTCTGTAATTTTATTATGCACGAAATTCAACAAATTCTCAATTTCGAAAACAAACTGAATAATTAAGAGAATGTGTGGGGTTCTAAAGTCATTAAATAACCTGTTGGCATTCGTTTGCAAATTGTTAAGTGAACTCATTAGACTTTTGGCCTTGTCAAAATAAATCAACAGTTATATCCACTCTAAAATTTTTAGTATGTTTTCTTAATTCACCTCTTGCCAAGTAGAATCTGTGATCAACAGTCTGTTTGATTGTGTTTTCTCTTTTTTTCTTTTTTTTTTTTTTTTTTTTTTTGTTTGTTTTCCCTCTGAACCATGCTAACATTCAAAGAAGATTTGAACCAAAATTTATAAAAAATATAATTGAAAAATCTGAAATTTTAGGCCCTAAATTGTGTTTAAATATTAGTCAGGGAGAAGAGAGTGTATAGCTATCTTTACACCATTGGTATTATTTCTGGTAACTGAATTTGCAAAAGTAGAAATCATCCGAAGAGAAAACATTTGGAAATTCCAGTTGTTCGTTTCATTCTACAAAAAACTTTCAAATGATAATGAACTAATGTATAAACAATTTACCCGCTTAATAGCCTTCGTTATTAAAAGTCTTTTAATTTTATTTTTTTATTTATTAATATAAAATAAAATAAAATAAAATAAAAAAAAATAAAATAAGTCCTTGATAAATAAAATCAGGTAATATACAATTTCAATAGGCTACTATTATATACTGGTACTAACAAATGCTTTTGTGTGTTTGTGTGTCTTTGTAATGCATATGAGACAACATCACACACCATAAATTAGAACGGAGCTTCTTACTGAACGGGAAAATAATAATCGTAAGATCGCAATGTCAACGCGTCCATTTCAAGCATCGCTGATTTCTTACGACGTAGTAGAGAAACATCGTCTGAAATTAGCCGAAGTCAAGGGCTATTAAACATTGATGAGCCTTCTTCTTGCACGGGCGACACGCTTGTTTGCATCGCGAGTAAAATCTGGCACGTGCTTCGCGTGACCGCGTGCTGTCGGTAACCAGCGCGCGCTAGGACCCCTCGCGTTCACGGAGGCTTGAAAGCAACACCCGGCGAAAGAGGTTTCCTGCGAAGAACGGAATGAATAATTTACGTTGGTTAGACGTATTATTCTACTAATTTAATACATGCAGTAAACAGTGCTATACCGACAGTCACGCATGCTTAAGCTTGCTTATTAACAATGCAACGCTTGTTCGTTTAATTAAGCTTTCCGACTTAATTGCAATGCATGTTGTTGGGTTTTTTTTTTTTTTTTTTGGGACCGTTATAATCTTTACATGTTGGCCCACCCTAAATGAGTAAGTTTGAAACTAGTGGAAGAATAATTAATATAGGTAAATTAATATCTTCATTATTTTTTTATTAAGTTAATTATTCCTTTGTTTGTTTTCTTTATTTATTTTCAACAATGGTTTTTGTTCTTGTTGTTGTTCGTGTTGTTATTATTGTTATCAAAACTGATATTTTAATGAATGTTTATTTATTTATTTACTTTTTCTTCTTTTTTTTAATGTTTTTTTTTTTTTTTTTTTTTTTTCTTGTAATTTTTTATCATTGTTATAGCTGGTTTCTTTGTTTGATTAATTGTCTGGAGATTCAGTTTCCTAGGATTATTAAAACTATCCAATTTAAAACTGATAAATTCGTATCTGATACAGTAACCAGGATACGTTATGTATCAAACTCGTACAACGAATCTGTCCGGTGTGTAATCTCTTTACGATCATCGTATATCTGAGACATTTATGCCTATACCCAAGCATTTTCTTCTAAATCATAAAACAAAATTCGTAAATGTCATAATTTCTAGCGTAAACTTTTTTGTCACTTTTACCATACTTTTAAACTTTTCGGTATTTCAAGTTGACTTTTTCTCAACTGTTGGTTTTAATAAATTTAAATTAATTGTAATAATATAATAATAGTAACTTTTCTTTTTAAGCGTATCGGTTATTAGCACAAAAATAATGACATATTCCTTATTTTCAATAATTTCTATTTCAGAAAGAATAATATTATTTTACAAATCTGCCGGAAAATTAATAACTGATTTTTGTTAAAGTCGTACTATTATATTACTGTTTCATTATATTTGTTTAATTTTATTTATTTATTTATTTATTTATTTATTTATTGTATTTTATGTATGCATTCCTTAAAACTGAATTACTATTTTAGACATAAACGAAAGACCTATTCAAGAAATGAGAATTACATCATAGAGTTATTTCCCTTTCTCTTTTCTATTGTTTTATTCTAAATCTATTTAGGACACTACAACCTTCAGTCATTTTTGTGTGGATTCGTATTCTATATTTAGCACAATTATATAAGGAAAACTAACTCACACAGTCAACTTATAGAAAACGTGCCGGTCGAAGAAAGCGAATCTAGTTTAATACGCACGCCCCACGCCAGTCGCTATAGCAACAGTTCCGACGGTTTTTTCAATTTACGTTTAAGGTGCTGAGTTTTAGTGCTAGCATCGTAGACTAGATCGTCTGTAGAGTTCATGCTTGGAACGCGTGCTTCTTTGCAAACCTCGACTATACTGTCATCAAGACATATCACGTTCCAACCCGTGTCTCGCGAATGAATTATCGAAGTGTAATGCTTTCCTGTCTGTGGGAACGTTGTATAAATGATCTCTCAGTTGCTTAATGAAAAGTTGTTGTGGCTGCGGTTTTCGTTTCTCGTTAGCTGTGCGAGTGTGTACGATCCTGTATAACCACACATTTAAAACGTGTTTTGTTTCTTCTTGCCTTTACTTATTATCTTTGTTCTTGCATATCGATGATCACAGCGTTAACAGCGACTGTTGACTGTTTTAGTCCCATTTGGATGCGTTGTAGTTTGGGGTTAGACCTGGACAAGTCTGGTCACTTTAATCGCTAGCAGGATTAACTCTTCTGTATTTGGATATTGACCTATTTCCCATTCCAGCCAGTTGTTAATCAAAGATCACTATATATATATATATATATATATATATATATATATATATATATCAAATATCACTATATATAATATTAACTATATACATACATTTTCCAAATTATGGGACGGTAATTAAAAAAGTACCTTACTTCTAACACATAACAGAAGCCGATGGAGAGATGTAAGAACTTCTGTTCGCAGTTACTGTTGTTTTAAACATTAGAAAAAGGTTATGTTATAGCTTCATAATAAATAACCATTCTTTCCTTCAGCCGTATATATCTGGATTATAACGATATTTCTTTTTTCTTTCAGTATACTAATTAATCAACGCCTCGGTAGTGTTACCGTAAGAGTCATTTGTTATGCAATAATGAACCCGCATTGTATGAACAGGAAATCTCAAAACGCCAGCTCTCCACGCCAGCAAAATTACTGTAGATTAGAAAACCAATTTGTATCTAGCGTGCTGGACAGATTATCAAAGGGCTGTTAATTTGGCAACAATATTTCTGCAATGAATGAAATTAAGACTGAACTAACTGAACTGAAGCGACGAGGCGATAAGGTTTACGCAGCATTTATGAGCTACGTTTAACAGTAAATCAAATAGATTTCGACATGAGGAAAACAATTATCCGGTTACATGAGCACGGTTTTATAACATCGCTATATATATGTAAAAGTAATATATATATATATATGTATGTATGTATGTATGTACTCATATCTCCACTTACTCCGCTATTTTGGCGTATCTTTTGTCTGTGTGTGTGTGTGTCTGTGTGTCTGTGTGTGTGTGCGTGCGTGCTTTCGTGATTATTAGAGTTATTGCTCCTTTACTTTCAGTCGGTCATTCTCAACGTTTAACTGGTACGTAATGTCCTGTTCTCTAAACAACATTTAAGAGAGAATTTGCTTCCACTCGACAGAAAGATGTTATGGTTATTTCTTTGTTCACCACCGTTAAAAAACATTTTAACGCTAAAGAAAAAAAAAACAGCTGAAATTTTGTCGCTTTCGTTCGCTCTTCTCTAAATAAAATAATTACCAACAAATATAAATTTGTATCATTTTATTCTGTGATTAAAACAAAGCAAAAATATCAGTGTCTAAAAATCGTCACTTTTTCAAAGTGTAAAGTACCTGGTTTATCGTGTGTACTTTGTTTTTGACGAGTTATTTTTTTTTTAAAAAGGAAATAAATTCAAGTCGTTGCTTTTGAAGCTATCTCTAGTAAAATATAAAAAATTGAAATCGTGATAAAGTATCAAAGAAATAAAAGGTGTATGTGTGGTGGAGTTCATAAATAAAGTTGTTTGTTTACCTTCATACGATGAAGTGAATCAGTTTTAAGTACAGCATTAACTGTCCAGTTTTATATCTTTTTGTTATTTATTTATTTATTTATTTATTTATTTATTATAATAATTATTATTATTATTAATTTTGATAACTTATTGTCAATTTTATTTATCTCTAAGACGACATTTTTATTATCATTATTTATATTTATCTAAAATTCGTGTGCATTATTACTAAATAAAATAGTTTAGAAATGGACTCACTTTAAATGTTCTTAATTCTGTTCTCACCACCACACTTTGCTGTTTAATAAAATAAAATTGGCACAGAGTGGAACGGGAGAAACACGCGGTTATAAATTCTTAGAGTGACCGTTCCTGGACTGACATATACATATCTCTTTTCATGTGACGTGAATAAGAAACATCTAAGGATTGAAAGATGATAACAGTTTTAAAATAACTAAACTGTACAACGGATGAAATGATTGATGGAATGATTGCATATGTGAATAAATGACATTCCTTTTCGTAAATTATGACTCATGTTCATATCTGACCATCTGTGTCAATATATCTTATTTCACACACACACACACACACACACACACACACACACACACACACACACACACATAGGCACAGTAACACACACAAGCACAGACGCAATATTCAATTTCCTTATGAAAAATAATTACCATGTAAAACATGGAAAGGATCATAAAACAAAATGTATGTTTGTTTATGAAGGCCTATGTTTGTATGTATGCGTGTATGCATATATGTATGTATGTGTGTGTGTGTATGTATGTATGTATGTATGTATGTATGTATATATGTATGTATGTGTGTGTGTATAAATATTTTATTAATGAATATAAAAAAGAAAAGTAAAATCCAGCAATTATGCAGCCTTATTTGTAAATATATACAATAATATTTTTACTATTATTCAAACATTTGTGATATGTATGTAACAGTCTAGCAGACTATGGTGTAATATAAATATGATAAAAACACAAAAAACAAAACAAAAGATTACTGTAATCAGGAAAACATCGTAAAGTTCGTTGTTTAACAAACAATAATCTATACTAGATATATAAAGAAATGAACAAAATGAATTTAAAAAAGTATTTACAGTACAATTATTAATCTAAAAGTGAGTAATAAAACTGATTTTCATCTTAGAATGGAAATATAGTATGGACACTTAAGTACACACAAAAATCCACACATAGAGATTGAGAACAGGGTGAATCAAGATCAGAGGGTGTGAGATAGACTGAAAAATGCGGACAGACAAATAGACAGTGAGACAGCTGGACTGAGAGAGGATGACGGAAAGTATACGAGTTCAACAAAGATGGAAAGAAAAACACGAAGAAAGAGGAAAAAGGAAAAGAAAATGGCTGCATGAAAGCGAAAAGTGAGATGAATTTTTCTCATAACTGATATTCAGTAACTGTTAAAATATCACAATAATTTTTTTTCTAACCAGACAACACGTAACATAACGAATGTAGACAAACGACGATATATACAAATAAAAATTGCATATGTAACCATGATCACAATAGTTCATGTAGTAATCACTGTGCGAACAAAGAGAAATTCTAAAACTGATTTCACGCCGTCCCAGGAATGGTCTGTTTCCGTTATTTGCCTTCTGTTCCTTTTTGCTGTCTTCTGGGCAGTCAGTCGTTAATCGAGCCTCTGTTTTGCCGTCGCTAACATCGTGTGTTCTGGCATCTTCGAGTGGGTCAACAGAGGCAGAATCACTACGAGGCAGCCGACTATAAACAAGAGATAGAAAACGAAAAAAATCCTGTCCAGTATCAACGCTATCGCCTTCCATTCTTTGATCAAATTTTCCCGCCTGTCTTTCTCCGATAACCTTTGTTTGAGTAATTTCGTAAAATCTCGTATTTGACACAAAGTCTCGTCAATGGCTGTCAGGTGACCCAGCTGGTTCAGGTTTTCTGTTTTGGGCGGGGTCACGTCTCCCGGGGTCACGGCGCCAGGGACACGGGAGTTTTCAGCAGGCGTGGTCACCTTGCTTGTCCCGGCATGATCTTCATAAGGCCGATTTTTCTGGAGAGGTTTAACCAAGTCTCCCATCATCAGCAGTCTTGCACACACGTCGAACAAAACCTGCAATGTCAAACAACAGACAAACTGAGAACATAAACAGAATGATATCTCAGATTATGTGCACGTCATTACTGTCAAGATTAAGGTTTAAAAAATAAAGAAGTGGTTTAAATAAAAATCATAATAAAATGATGTTGAAATTCAGATCATTCAGTAATTTTAAAGGAAAAAAAAAAAGTACAAAGAAATTTAGAAAAAAAGAAGAAAATAACAACGAATCCAAATACAAAGTCTCTCTCTTTTTAAACATTTTCTAGAAAAAAAAAAGTAATACCAACATCAACAGTAACAGATTTAAGAGAAAACATCAACCAAAAATAATGATCTATTTCTGGAGTGTGTCAGAAAAAAATTATATATGTCGAGACCATTTGAAAGGAAAAAGAAATAAGATTTTCCAATAATGATTCAGTCATCTGGCTTTTATCACACCTTCTTGACATAATAAAAAGTTTTAAATAAATTGCTTTTAAACAATAAAGTTCGGCTACTGACTGCAGATTCGTTTAAAAAATTTAAGATTAATTACAATTTTAACTGCTTGAAAGGAAAAAATAAAAAGTAACAATTAAAATAAAATACAGATGTGATGCGCACAGACAGTAGAGAGAGAGAGAGAGAGAGAGAGAGAGAGAGAGAGAGAGAGAGAGAGAGAGAGAGAGAGAGAGAGAGAGAGAGAGAGAGAGAGAGAGACTGAATGGATAGAAGACATAACGAGACCTGTTTGGCTGGAGCTGGCAGGTTTGCTCTGTGGCCGTAAGCTGCCAAATTGACCACCAGCACGTTGAGAAACACTGACAGAGTGATTAGAATCATGTTCAAACAGTAGTACGTTCCTGAAATAATAATAACAACATAACAATAACAACAGCAACAACAACAACAACAATAAGAATAATGAGAATAATAAGAATAATAACGATGACTATCATTATTTTAATGATGAGGATAATGATCATTATTTTAAATACCAATGTAAATTGTCTCAATTGTATTTATGAAATGGGGGCAGTGCTTTTCCTTTGATATCCAAAAAAAAAAAAAAAAAAAAAAAATAATAATAATAATAATAATAATAATAATAATAGCAAATAATAATAAATAATAACGCTCGCACGATTTATACTGAAAGATCTGTCAGAGGAAAAATATTAGACATTCACTTACTTACTCTTTGATTCGTTTATTTATTGAGTCACAAATTTATATTTTCGCTTTTCACGAAAAACTGACAATCTGATTCTTGTGACGGAAAATTCACCTGACAAAATGAATGCTTACCCAGCAGAGGCATTGTTGAAGTTCCTGGTGGCAGGTTTTTCTCTAAGATCTTTAGTAAGATGAAAAAGGCAATGAACACTGTTAAACCTGAAATAGTTTACAAACTGCTTGATGAGTATGTGCGTATGCATTCTTTAAATGTGCTGTAATCGAACAGAAAGACAAATAGAGATAAACAGATAAACTGACAAAAACATAGAAACAGGTATTTAGTTTTGCACTATTTATAAATTATATGTTTTTAGGTATAATTATTTAACTGAATAAACTAATTACAGTATTAATTGTACTAATCAGTTAAATGTTGTTTTATGCAATTATGAATTTTAACGATTCTTGCAGTACAAACTTGAAAAGGAAATCTCTAAAACGTTTGTTTTTGTTATTTTTTTTCCACAGAATTAAAACTAATTAAAATAAACTCGATTCGAAACGGACAAAAAAAAAAAAATTAAATCTCTTTCTTCTCATTCTTCTTTTTATCCACAAGAATAAAATTAAAACAAATAAAATAAAAATAAAATAAATTTATAAATAAATAAATAAATAAATAGCAGTTGGCAAGAATCCACATTGCCTTAAAAAAAAAAAAAAAAAAAAAAAGAAAAAAAAAAAAAAAAAAAATAATTTGAAAACTGTCGCGTCTAGCCCATCTCGAAACTAAACTAAACAGCAATATACCACCACAAATTTAACATTAAAAAACAAAAACATAAAAAAAACGCTGAAAAAAAAAACTGGCATCTCGGCGATTCTTACCAAGCTGCATTTTCGCCGGCGACTCCGGTGGGATCCAGAACAGAACGAGCGTGATTGACGTGAGCAAGACGCAGGGCAGAATGAGGATGTAGTTGTACAGAGTGGCTCTGCGCTGGAAGATGAGGTAATACCGCAGCTCTATGTACGTCTCCGGACAGCACGTGTACTTGATGACGTTCCGCATCGCCGGGACGTCGATGATCTTCCAGGAGTTGCTCTCCACGTACTCGGTCAGGTCGATGTAGTTCTTGTTCTCGTGGAACCGCAGGTCAAGCTGGCTGCCTCCGTACGTCCACGAGCCAAACTTGAGCGTGCAGTTCTGGACGTCGAAGGGGAAGTTGGTGACGTCTATGGGACACGACACGCGGTAGATGGCTTGCGGCATCCACAGAATCTCTCCAGTGTGTTTGAGCACACACATGACTTTTCTGTGTTCGTCGAGTCGAAGATCTGCACTGAATTAAATATTACGGAGACTGTTTATTTTAGGTGTGTGGAAGATATGCATGTAGATTTGGAATTTGTATTAGTTCGTGAATTACAATTTAGTTGTGTGTAAAGAAACAGTATCATCATCATTATCATCATCATCGTCATAAAGAAATAATATCATTATCATTACTGTCATCATAATGTCATCATTATTATTAATTCCTTCGTAAAGATTATTATTAATAATTTTATTGTACTGCTATTGCTAATATCAGTACTACTATTATCATCAGTAATACAACATTAAAGTAATAATAATTATAATAATAATAATAATAATACTGCAAAAAAACCTGCTATTATTACCAGTATTATTATTATGATTATTATTAATAGTAGCAGTAGTAGTAATAGTGATAGTAGTAGTAGTAGTAGCTGCAGCAGCAGCAGCAGCAGTAATAATGGTAATAGTATTAGTAGTAGAAGTACTAGTAGTTACATACTAGTTGTATAGTTTGATGTCTGGAAGCCAGATTTTGTACCAGGGTATTCTCACTTCATCCACTCCGCCATACTCACTCTTATTCCACTTCACATCATAGTCCGTCCACGACTGTAATATAACAACAATAATAACAACAATAACAACAACAATAACAATAATAACAACAACGATAACAATAACAACAACAATAATAATAATAATACTAAAGAGAAATATGATTAACTGTTATTAAGGTTCTGACATGATCATCGGTCGATTTATCTAATCTGCAGCAAAAACTGTTTCATAAGAACCATCTAACAAGGAAGCACAAACCACTGTTCTTGATCAAATTTCTCTCTCTCTTATTCTCTCTCTCTCTCTCTCTCTCTCTCTCTCTCTCTCTCTCTCTCTCTCTCTCTCTCTCTCTCTCTCTCTCTCTCTCTCTCTCTCTCTCTCTCTCTCTCTCTCTCTCTCTCTCTCTCTCTCTCTCGCTCTCTGTATATATATATATATGTGTGTGTGTGTGTGTGTGTGTGTGTATGTGTTTTTGTGTGTATTTATGTATTTTGTGTCGTGTGTCGTGTGTGTGTGTGTGTGTGTGTTTGTGTGTATTTATGTGTGTGGGCGCAAGGGTGTGGGTGAGTGGGTGTGTATAGATAGCTAGATATATGGATAGTTCAATTATCCATCATCCGAAATCTTTTGGGACACATCTGTATCGGATTATAGCCTTTATAAGATCAGTGGCAGGGACTCATAAGCAATACTGTTAATGATTATAAATGGATGTATGTTATATGTATGTATGTATGCTATGTACGAGTACTGGTGTTATCTATGTACCTCTGTATGTATGTATGTATGTTTGTATATATGGATGGATGGATGGATGGATGGATGGATGGACGTAGGTTTGTAAGTTTGTTTGTGGTTACGTGGACACAAAAATTGGTTTAATATTCATCTTTTTTCGACACACTTACATACTGATCCCAAATGTTTAACGTCAGTATTTGGTTCTGCTCATCAAGGTCCATGATCTGCGCTAGCTGAAGGGCGAAGTAGACAAGGAGAGTCTCGTTGAATCTGGACACAGGTCGGCTGTACATGCCACGCAACTTGTACTTGTTCAGAACCTTTCTTATCAGCTGATCCTCGTAGGATAAAGCCTTTCGTCTTCGTCTGGCATCTGTGTTAACATACAAGTAAAACTGGTATTGACGTTACTGATAGATACATAAATAATATATTGACGTGATTTTCAATAACATACAAATGCAAGAACAGTAGGGTATAGTCGTCTTTGATAAATAAAATAGCTAAAACAATCAGGTGTTTGTAACCAGTTTAGAACAATAATTGTTGCATTGATATTTGTATTAAATAAAAAGATTAAATTGATGGAACTGGTT
This sequence comes from Chrysomallon squamiferum, assembly GCA_012295275.1. Lineage (NCBI taxonomy): Eukaryota > Metazoa > Mollusca > Gastropoda > Neomphalida > Peltospiridae > Chrysomallon > Chrysomallon squamiferum. The sequence goes on from CM022679.1 coordinate 4,372,342, forward strand.
TCTTTAATAAAGATAAAACAAAATGGTATTGACGAATATGATTTAAAAAGTCAAGAAATGTAAAAACCAGTAATTATGGATTTGGTATTATAATATATATATATAAAAACATAAACTTATGTACAACAAATGTTTTGGTATTGGTTTTTGTAATGAATAAAAACTACAAACAGATGTATGTAACGCGTGTAATAGATGCAAAATTATACGATACTGGCGTCTATAATAAATAAAAGCATACAATAAATTAATGCAACTGGTTTATGTAATAAATGTAAGAACAACATGACGTTGGCAACTGATAAATAATAAAATCATATAACTGGCATCTGCAATAAATATAAAAACACATATTATTGGTACAAAACATTTATTTCTTTAATTACAGGAAGTACATTAATATCAAAATGATAAACAGTTTACATACAACAAAACAGAAGAGCATTCCTAAAAAAAAAAAAAAAAAAAAAAAAAAAAGTATAATTAGAATACTGAAGCCAAGATGAGGGCGTTTCCAGTGAAATTCGACACATACATCTCAAACAAAATTAGAATCAGATAGAAGCAGTTGTAGGCAAACAAGACCATTTGGCCATTTGCTACATAATTAAACAAACGTAAATACAGTCTGGGCATTGTGGGAAGCCAGGATGCAGTTCTGTATAACATAGGTTTGTCTATGTCTTAAGCTCTGGGAGTTTTACCAAAATAGAGAAGATTATTTATATGTGAATGAATATTAAACATCTATAAAGTGTCAAATAAATAGCTTCTGTCTGTCTGCTAAGTCAAAAGTAAGATTGGAGTATATGTCCTGGTTTCATGCGTATTGATTTTTAAAACTTCGTCCATTCCAAGACGTAATCACATATACCGATTTGTTCAATTGTGGAAAATTAGACGTGAATTTATTTAATACGCGTTTGTGTGTCTGTCTGTCTTCTGTATCTCTGTCTCTTTTCTCCATCTGTCTCTCTCTCTCGCTGTATACTCTCTGAACTTGTATCTATATATCTGTATCTATGTATCTCTGTTATGTGTGTGGGTGTGTGGTGTATATGTCTGAGTGTGTGTGTGTCTGTGTGTGTGTGGGGTGTAGATCCTTATAGCAAATGATTTAAATCATAATGTCCAGATACAGCTTTCAATGAAAGAACGCCGCCTAAGCTGCTCGGAAGAACAAACAGCTGTCAGTAGAGCACTTCTAACTTAATATTTAGTCTCTATTAAACATTAATGCAATAATCATGTAAAAACGATTTTACATCTGAAGAAGAATGATTCTGATTTCGGTGACGTCGTCTGTCTCTCTGTCCAGCTGTTCAGCGTGACATTTAATGTAAAGCCGATGACAGTTCGCCGAAAGCACGTGAAGGAATATCTCAGCTGACGTAATGATTCTAAGAGCGTTTTGTTAGATCCATTTTTAGAATTGTGCACGCTTACTCTCTTTGGAATATTGCCCATTTCAATCAGTGCTTTACCACTGGCTGTAGTAAAAGATCGTTTGTTTGTAATAGGAACAATGCAGTGATATCCAGACATCTTACATATTGTATATACTGATGATAAAAAATAATGTTATTACAAATGTTTCTCTCAGTACACTTGTTAGACACTGAAATGTTTATTAATGTTATTATTATTACTGTTGTTGTTCTTGTTAATTCTGTCATTGTTGTTTTTACTATTATTATTACTGATATTATAATTATTATTACTGCTACTACTGCCACTAATATTACTACTACTAGTATTATTAATGCAGTTGTTATTGTTGATGTTGTTATTTTATTATTTACAATAAAGAAATTCATTGTTTCTTCATGAAATCAGTTTTGATATACGATAATAATAATAAAAGAATCATCTTCTAAGATTACGACTTTATTAGCAAAATAAAATTCTGAAGTGTGTAGAAGATGTTTTGTTGTGAGGAGAAGAATTTCTGCTGATCAGTGATGACAGAACTGTGATGAAAACTGGAGATAGCCACAACGACCAAGTCTAAACTTGGTGACGTACAAACGTGAACAAATTGAATTGTGTCTCAGAGCTGCCGGACACGTGATGGACAGTTTCACTTAATTTGATTGATTAGTAATGCTTGCAGCTGATCATGGTGGCCTGTGTGCAGATAAAACAACTTGCTTCGATTCTTCGAATATGTCTGAGCTGTTTTTGTATTTGAAAACAAATAACAAAATACGCGATGGAACGTAACATAAAAAAAACCAAAAAAACCCCCGAAATATTCAAGTAGCATTAGTAAAATAATAAAGTCTACTTGTTATGTTTCTTGCAGAATAATCAAGGCAACGTGGACGTCCACAACGTCTAAAAACTACGACATTACATAAACAATGACGGCAATTTCCATACTACGCTTTCCAAATGGTTAGAGAAAAGTTACATAAGGTTTTACATGGCTAATAGACAATGTTATTCTTCAGTGAGTAGCACACACTCGAATATTCCCGTGTGAATCAGTGTTTAAGGATGGTTTAATAAATTTCATATCTGTTTTATTGTTTAGGAGTTGGTGTAATAAAACTACTCCGTCTGTAATCGATAACAGTGGGACATGACAAATTGTTCTTCTTTGTTATCATCCTATACAAAATTAAAATTAAAATTAAAATTAAAATCAAAATCAAATAAATGAAAATCACAAAAACAACAACTAAACTCTCAAAATTAAAATGTACTGATGACGTCATAAATCAATATTCATGAAAGATATCCTACGATCAATTTTCTTTTATGAATTTCCCGTTCCAAACACAGCTTCACAATTTCTTTATGTGTTGCTGCGGTATGAAATCAAGAAGAGAATTAACAGTAACGAATGTAATCTTTCTTTATCTCTGCTGAAATGGTTTCTGTAAATTTATAGCTGACTGGAAACAGATATCGCTATTGAAGCAATTATGCCGATTATGATTACGAAAGAAATAAGCCATTTACATTACGCCATTTCTCTTTCATCTTTATCATGTACCTTTTCACAAATGAAGTTGTTGTGAAGACGGTTTTCAATTTACTTATTAAAAATAGACAGGTAATAAAACAATAGATAATTACTCTGCAGATAATTTACTCAGGTCTGAGCTACCATGTTAGAAACAAAACTTAAAAATCAGGTGCCAAGATATATTTATTTATTTATTTATTTATTTATTTGCATTAAACAAGTCTACAAACTCAATAAAATTGAAAAAAAACCTTCAAGCTCTGAAAGGTGTTGTAATGGCCCAACCGCTTTCAGAATCATAAATCCGGCCTTGTTTGAAGATAGTTTATTAAGCTGGTGTTGGATTTTTAAAAATGAATGTTCCGTTAGAACTCTGTGTGATCGTGAGTACCCAAGTTGTAATTTTCTATTTCTGTCTTATCTTTGAATTCCCATGTGAATGACCGAAAGCTCGGTAAACTTGGAACAACGATATAATTTATATTAAAAAAAAAAAAAAAAAAAAAAAAAAAACATAATTGTAATTTTAACGTTAATGTGTAACCTGATTTTCAAAGCCCTCGTCAACGCAAATTAATTTAACTTTCAGTTTCTGCATGGACACAGTTTGTTTAACTGTAATTAAATCTTGAAAATTTGGTTTTTGAAATTACTTTCATGCCGGTCTTTTAAATAATTAATAATATTTTTTTTTTTTTAAATTAAGTGCTTTTTCACTTCGGTTTAAATGTCCAGAGTAGCTTTGAAATTTATCTGTTAAATAACTACTTTAAAATAAAACATAACACACCATAATAATCAATTTAACGATTTTCATCATACAAGATATATTTCCACTGCCTGGTGTCTGACAGAGTTTTATTTTCATGGTTCATGTCTAATCAGTTATTTCCAATTCCAACCCACGTTCAGGTTCAGATATATCAAAAGCTGAGATATGTGTTATTCACTTTATGTTAAAGAAATGTATTTTAATTAAGTGAATGTCGATGGAGTGTCACGTATTTTGAATAATCAGAGTAAAAACTGCAGACTGTCTTTCTCAAGCTTTCATTTTATATAATTATATGTTAACTAAATATACATTGTATTTATTATTACTATTATTATTACTATCATTATTATTATTATTATTATTATTATTTATTACAACAACTCCTACTACTACTACTATTATTACCACTGTACTATTACTACTACTAACACTAAAAGTAAAGATACTATTACTACTACTAAATGTAAACCTATGCTTGACAATGAATATCTCGTATTTCATCAGGCATTACAGGTCTTCAACCATCCAACCATCCGTTTATTCTTAATAACATTGAACAGAAAACCAGATTTCTCTTAAAAGTTATTTTTCAAATGTTTCTAGATGACGCTAACTGTACGTTAATTCACTCATTCAGTTTTCTCTCGGCTTCCTTGTTTTTGTTCTCGTATACAGTAGTGTTTACGAAGCTAATCAACTATATACCATACCATTCCGATATTTAGAAGAAATGAGAACATAAATACACTGTACTAAGCTCGTTCTTCAGAAGAAAAAACAACAGTATCCGACAATAAAAAATTAAGTTCCTGAAGTTGTAGGATATTCTGTAAAGCTCAGAAATTGTAAAAGACTAAATCAGTTCATTTCTTGAAAATCCTAGTCAAACAGTATGCGAATCTAAAAAGGCTAAGTTAAATAAGATCAGTTTCTAAAAGGCTGAAAAACTTAATGTCATATGCTGAAAGACCTAAAGAGAACCAGTTTTTTTAAAACCCTAGGTTAAGTAATGTTAGATTATAAAAGATTGAAGTAGTCTGAAAAGCTGAAAGACTAAGTTTATATGGGATTCTAAAATGCTGGAATAGTGTCAGATTTTACAAGACTAAGCCAAATAACATCAGACTTTAAACTGTTGAAATATATCAGATTGTCTAAAGCTTGGTAAATAATGTATGATTCTGAAAGAATATAGTAGTGTCAGACTCAAAAATACTAAGCTAAATACTGTCAGATTGTAAAAGAATAAATTACATAATACCATATTCTAAAAACTAAATTAAATAATGAGATCAACAATCCTTCAAACTAACATATTAACTACAGACTTGTGCCCATTCAAAACTCGTTATGACATTTCCCCCACAGCGGAAATACCAGTTTTGTACATAAAATCGTCCCAAAGTATCCCAAAAGATCTCATAAAACAAACCTAAAACCAATGTCTGAAGTTTTATATAAAATAACTGAAATAAAATTAAAAATTCTGACGTGAGTAGAAAATGTTTTGTTGTGAAGAGAAGAATTTCTGCTGATCAATGATGACAGAACTGTGATGAAAACTGAAGATAGCCACAACGACCAAGTCTAAACTTGGTGACGTACAAACGTGAACAAATTGAATTGTGTCTCAGAGCTGCCGGACACGTGATGGACAGTTTCACTTAATTTGATTGATTAGTCATGCTTGCAGCTGATCATGGTGGCCTGTGTGCAGATAAAACAACTTGCTTCGATTCTGCAGTGTGTCTTAGGGTGTGTCTATGTTTTCATACAAATGAACGTACATACATACCTACTTGCATTCATACATAGATAAATACATAGATACAGAGTATATATATATACACACACACACACGAAAACACAGATATTTAAGCACACAGACAAATAGATAAATATACTGATAAATAGACAGACAGACAGACAGATAGACAGACAGAGAGAGAGAGAGAGAGAGTCATACTTTTCTATTGTTCTATGACAGTTCGTCTCTCTATCTGAATGTTCTGTGTATGACATAGTTTCACATGTATAACATGCTTCTCCAGCACTGTAAATATTTCATTTCACTGAATTAACATTTTGATTTGATCGCTCAGTGGTTTACTATGTTAATTTTATATTTGTAACGCAAAAGAACTCTGACCCGTTAACATCAGAAATGCATAAATTATTTTCTAGATGTTTTATAGTTTAGATATTAAGGAAATAAAACAAAAACTATGTTCGCAACGACTGAGTTTTCATTGCTGTATGGTAAATAAAAATGATATCAAAATATTTTAAAGTACGAAACAAACTGAAAGCACTGGCGCATTTCCAAGTAACGTTTTTTTTAACGTATTATGTACAGTAACTGAAAGAAACATCGATTTTATATTCCGTGAATTACGATTGATATTCTAGTAGATTTAGAAAATATATTTATATAGATGAAAAAAATCAGTTTTTAAACGTATATTCTAATAATAATAATAATAATAATAATAATAATATCCTTTTTTCTCTGAAGTATATCTTTGTTATATATTATTAAATTTCATTTCTCATTATTATTATTATTATTATTATTATTATTATTATTATTATTATTATTATTATTATTATTATTATTATTATTAACAGCAACAACAATAAAGATGCAAATAAATAATAAGCAGACAAATAAATAAAGAAAGAAAGAAGGAAACGAAATGAAAGAATAGAAAATTATAAAAATATTTTCGCGATCGGTCAAATCGACTTTACGTTCCTTTAATTGAAACTGGTCACAACAGGAGCTTAATCGCGCGCATTCAAATCAAGAGAAAAATACTCAGGAATTGCTACACTCGTTTCACTGAAGCTTAATTAATTTTGTCCCAAGAGTGTGATTTCGGAAATAAAACACAACGACGAAATATCAATAAATAAAAGATAATTGTTTGTGTTTGTTTTATTTTTTTCTCATTTCGCAGATATTGAACAAAAGAAGAAATATATTTGTGCAGAAGTGTAACGCTGTATTTGTTTTGTGGTAATTTGTTAGTTAAGAGATAATCTGTTTTGTATTGTTAGTGATGTAAAATTGGTTTTGTTCGTCTGTTCTTGTTTTTCCTTTTTTTTTTTTTTCAAACACTGTTGAAAATAATTGGTTATTTTATTTCGTTAGCAAAAAATACGAAGTTAAAATGTATATATACATACATACATAAATACATACATACATACATACATACATACATACATACATACATACATATATATATATATATATATATTGTTTTGTTTTTTATTTCCTTTAGCTTCCTGCTTGTTTGTTATTATCTTTCTTTAATTTTTTTCTTTTTAATCTAAAATTAATTCCTAGCTCCTGTTAACTCCTTAATAACTCTTCTCCTTTTTCCCTTTTTTTTTTTTCATGTGTTAATATTTATTTATTTATTTATTCATTATTTCATTCATCCATCCATCCATCACTTTATTTATTTATTTATTTAATTGTTTCCCAAAAATTTAAATTAGACTTACAAATGTATACTGACAAGTTATACGATCAAAATGTTTATATCTGTAAGTTGCAAGTTGTGCTACCTGGAAATCAGCCAGCAGTATCTGGAAAGTCATTTACATTTATACAGAGAGGTGTGTGTGCATATATATATATTTATTATATGTGCATTTGTATAGGTATGCATATATCACAGTACTATATATATTATTTGCTCAGACAATAGACATAACACACAAATATACAAACAGACATATACAGTTTCAACACATGTACGTATATGCTTTGAAAATGGATGTTTGTGTAACATAATAATAATGATAATAATAATAATAATAATTTTAATAACAACAACAATAATAAATGTAATAATAGTAATAATAATATAATAATGATAATAATAATGATAATGATAATAATGATAATGATAATAATAATAATGATAATAATAATAATAATAATAACAGTAATAACAATATTAATGATAATAATAATAATAATAACAGTAATAATGATGATAATAATGATAATAATAATAATGACAATAACAATAATAACAGTAATAACAATAATAATGATAATAATAATGATTAATAATAACAGTAATAACAATAATAATGATAATAATAATGATTAATAATAACAGTAATAACAATAATAATGATAATTATAATAATGATAATAATAATAATAATAATAAATAATGACAATAAAAAAACAATAATAACAATAATAATAATAATAATAACAATAATAATAACAGTAATAACAGTAATAATGATAATTATAATAATGATAATAATAATGATGATAATAATAATAATAACAATAATAACAATAATAATAATAATAATAATAACGATACATGTAGTAGTTGTAGTAGTAGTAGTAGTAGTAGTAATAATAATAACTGCGACTTACCGCTGATGTGCAGGTAACTGAGAAGAAGACAAGCCAAGATAAGCAATCCCTTCACAAAGTCCATTCGACACCAAGATCCGAGCCGCTCTACTTCAGTCCCCCGAGTTCTGGAAGAAAAAAATCAAATGAATGAAAGAAAATGAAGAAATATTTATGTTGTCTGTAAAACAATTTGTTACATAAATGATTATAGATTATAACAAAAATTCATACATTGTTGTTATAATAACAATAAGAATAATAATCATTATTATAATAATCAGAACAATAATAATAAGAAGAAGAAGAAGAAGAAAGTTAAGGTCATTTATATTTAGAGCTATCACACTGAACAATAACAGAAAGAACAAATTAACAGAATCACATCTGATGAAAGAAAGAAAGAGAGATGTCGATATAATGAAAGAGAGAGAGAAAGAAAGAACGAAGGAAATGACTGTAAGAAAAAAAAGGAGTAAAGAAAAACGAAGAACAATATAAGAAAATAACAAAGAAATAAAGAAAGAGTGTTGACAAAAAAGATGAATTAATCAATAATTTAATCTAGGATTTATAATACAATGTTCATAAAAAAACATATTAATAAGCAAAAGTCTTGGCATGAACAGACGGCTGAATGGAAAACAGAATCTAAAGCGAAAAACGAAAAAAAAAAAGAGAAATTAAATCTTGTTGATTGAGTGAATAAATAAAATTAAAGAAAGATGAAAAATACAAAAGAAACAAGAAAAGGAAAGGAGGAAAGGAAGAAAATAAATAAATAATAAATAACCATTTGATGAGAACATTGACCTTCAAGAAAAAACAACAATAAAACGAAACAAAAAACAACAACAACAAAAAAATAACAACCAGAAAAATGTTACAAAGACAGAAAAAAAAAACTGTCACAGAACGTATATGACCTAGTAAACGAAATTAAATTTGAAGCTGAAAGGAAGAAGAAAAGAAAGAATAAAGGACATACAGAAAAAACAAAGAATAAAAACAAAGGAAAGAAAAAAAGAAAAAAAGGAGAGAATGCGTAAATGAATGAATGAATATGGACATTTAATAAAAAAAATTAAAAGAAAGAAAGAGAGAAAGAATAAATAAATTAATTAATTAATTAAAACAAGCTAGCATAACAAATATTATAACTAAACTAACAAATAAATCGAGAGAATTAAAATAGCAATACTATGTAATGCTATGCTTGTAAAAGCAAAACGTAGATGGAAACAGAAGTGTTAAGGTGAGCTGCTTCAACGTTAGAAAATCTGTCGAGTTTTGTCGCCGTCAGTTCACTGACATTTGTAGCTGATTCGATTATCTGAACGTGTTTATAACTTAAACGTTAGAATAATCTCGTTTAGAAATGTCATATTCAAATTCTGTTCATTTTACTGAAGCTCCCTGACCGCACCATTTAACCCAGATATGTGTTTATTTTCTTGTTTTTTTTTTGTTTTTTGTGTGTGTATGTGTGTGTATTTATATATATATATATACATAGAGAGAGAGAGAGAGAGAGAGAGAGAGAGAGAGAGAGAGAGAGAGAGAGAGAGAGAGAGAGAGAGAGAGAGAGAGAGAGATTATAATATTATTTGCATTGACCTAATGTTATTACGATTATGAAATCATTATAACAATCGTAAATAAATTTTAAAATATAAAAATAAAAATGCAAAACTGCAAGAGCATGAACGTAACGATATACTCTAACCGTACAAATACAAGTGCTGGAACCAAAAGAACATTCATAATAGAGGTGAAAATGATCGCTATAAACATCAACAAAAAATAAAACCGGTGAAGAAATACAAACACACATATGGGCGGACCCACTGCTTTGGACAGTGGGGAAATTTCATTATGCGAGTACAAAACAAAACCATTTTCATTTAAGAAATAAAAAAATAAAATGATATGATAGACAAAAAATATAAAATAAAATAATAAAAAATAAATAAAAAGAGGCGTGTGAGATCAGTTCTTTGGCTCGCATATGCACAATCAGAAACGCACAAGTAAGAAAACACGACAGATGAAATGGGTTAATATTCACGCACATTGTGTTAAACTGAGTCACAAAGAAACACTCATAAACCCTGCGTTTATACTGGGTCTTCGGGGACCATAACTCAACGATCTATCCTTTCTCTTTATTTTTTTTATTTTTTTTTTCACTCGTCTCTTTCCGAACGAGAAAACGCCAAAGGCTGAGAGGACTAGAATGCGCTTTTGAATATTTTATGTCTTCGAAAGTCGAGAGTGTGAAAGTCGCTGAATTACAGTGACATTACAAATCGAACGATATTGACAGATATGTAAATTTTTCACTCAGTTTGGGGTCTGCATTTATATCGAATAGATCAATGAATTTATGGGTCACACAGGTATGAATAAGAAAAGAGGGTGTATGTTATTTTATAATGCTATAAAAGTCACTTATACAGAACTACACCACAAACTCATACCAACACACAAACACACACATACACAAACAAACAAACACACACACACACACACACACACACACACACATACAAACACACAGACAGACAGACACACACACATACAGACACAAACACCTACACACACAAACACACTGACAGACATACACACAAACGCACACACACGTCACAGTATTGTTAAATAATCATAAGTATTTGATCTTACACCGTTTTAATAATACTTTTAATTTACTGCTAATTACAACATAAAACAAACATAAATTCCATTTTAATAAAAGTTATATAATATTATAACAGTGAATATATACCATCAGTCAATTTAATTATAATGTAAACTATATCCATAAACGTAACCTTTCTGCTGTTATTTATATTAAAGCATTTAAATATCAACGTTTTTAACGTACTGTAAGCTAACTGTAGTTATTTTGTATTTTAATGTAGGTAAAATCCTCTTGTTGCTTTATTAGACAATTACTGTGTTATTATAATGAATTATTTATACAAGATGGTTTTCTCTATTATGACATATCTAGCTGTTATGACATACTATGACATATTTTCAACTTTATTATAACAGTAATATTAATGCGCATTTTAAAACATTTACTCTATATATTATTATAACAGTAAATAGTAACTGTTATTCTAACGTATTTAAATACCAACCATTTTGTCTCTGTTTTGTTTTAATAGTGAATGTTGTAACTATTGTAACGTTTTGATATAAAATATAGTTATACCAGTTGATATTCAGCAGTTGTAACGTATCTTAATACTAATATTTTCTCTCCGTTTTATTATAACAGTGAATATTAGCTGCAAGAATGTTTATGCACAAAATTAACGCTGTTCCTTTTCGAACAGGGCTGGTTAACAAATTTTAAATGCTTTCAGTCAAATGGTTTATCGCCATTTTTAGTTTTATGTTGTATCGCTGTAGGAAATTTTTAACACGTTGTAATTCTAGCAGTTTATAAAACAGAACGTCAGATGTAGTGAATTTTAACACAAGCCACATGTTTTTCTATTACGTAAACACGAGAAGGAAATCGTGTCCAGGTACATACAAATATCGATCGTCAGTACCGTTTCATGTTTTACGATCCAAACCGGCTTCTCTCGACATTGTTTTTTTTTGTTTTTTTTTCACTGCCGAAAATCAAACCACAAAAATAACGACTACGAAAGTGGCTTACCTTTTCAGAGTCTCTCCATTTGGCTGTGTTTGTTTCACCGTCAGCAAGCGAAGAGAGAGATAAACAGAGGGATATTCCAAACAGAAACTTTGGATCAGCCGTGTATACCTATCGTCTGCTGTGCATGCTTTACCGCCAACTGGATCTTGTAAATGAATTCCTACGGAGTCGCAATATGGCAGCCGCGTTGAGGTTTTGTTATCGCAGATACGACGACATTCGTTTCGTTTTCAAAACGTTCACTGCGTCCCCACTGACATTTTGCTGTGCGCTGGGTTTTTTTTTTTTTTCGAACAGATAACAGGGCTGATACAAAGTGGGTGATTGTCGTTTGTCTGATGTGGAATATCTGATAGTGTTGTTATTGTTGTTGTTGATGTTGTTGGTTTAGTGAGAGTTGGGGTAGGGGTTATTTTGTGATCTCACAGCAGTGAACCATTTTAACATACCTTAGTTTAGAAAAATAACGAACAATAACAACATTTTTTTTTTTTTTTTTTTTTTTTTTTGTAGCAGCGTATTTTATTACAAGCCAGTAACTATGAGTGTGTGTGCAAACAAATATAAACAAATACTCAAACAGACACGTATACTGACAATAAACAAAAACACAGACAAACGAACTAACTAACAAATAAATATTTAACAAAGTCAGTTAATTAATTAATAGAAAATATGCATTTTTGCAAATAGTCATAAAATATTTACAAGTTCCTATTTAAGCACTTAAGCTTTTCCATATCAACATAAGGGTGTCCCTGGCAACAATATATTTGAACAAAAAGGCTGGTATATTTGCATAGAGAAAAAAAATTAAATAATAAATAAATAAACTAAGATGCAAATATATCAGAGACATGTATATTCTAACTAGAAGGAAGCTATTATTTTACAAGCGTCTACATATGCCAGTATTTCAGTGTCAGTATAAGGGTATTCCTTCGTACGATACAAATTAATTTTAAAAAAGGCTGGTATAATTATACAGAAAAACAAATAAACAAACAAATGAATAAATAAATAAATAAATAAATAAATAAATAAATAAATAAATAAAATCACGAATTTTGTTTAGCACAACAGTATACTGTTTCAGAGCTGTAAATAATGACATCATAATCATTCTTATCTGAATTACTTCGTTTTTGAAAACCGTATCCAAAAAGCTTGGGGATTTCACTCTTGTTCACTTATCAGTAACAATATCTGCTTCTGTATCACATTTGTTTTGCTGAATTTCTATTTACATTCACAGCTACTGCGACAGAAACGTATGATAACATAAATAATTGATACACAGGCAAAATCAACTGTTCCAAGCTTTAGGGATTTGACGTCTGATTGTTACCTGTGAGTTTTGTTTGTACACTTACGTTATTATGACGCATTTGCTGTTAGGAGGTAAGGATATAAATAGTTGATGTACAGGACAGTATCATAATGCTATCTGGTGTAGCCCTTGGGGAGACTGTTGTTCTTACCATCATCTGTTTAAGTTATTTGTATGTACGTATGTATGTGTGTATGTATGTATGTGTGTATGTATGTAAATACGTATATAAGTATATATGTGTGTATGGGTGTGTGTATGTATGTATGTGAGTATGTATGTGTGTACGTATATATGTATATATGTTCGTATGTATGTATGCGTGTGTATGTATGCAAGCATATATGTATTGTATTGTTACTAAGGTATGTTAAAATGGTTACCAATACACATTTAAAGAAAGTTCTGTTTCTCTCATCGCATGTTATTTTGAAAATACAAATCATGATACAATTCTAGAAATACATTTTGAAGCTGATTTTCAGACATACCATAACGATCCTACACATCATTTATACTCATCAGAACACTCGTTCTGAACACTTTAGATCAGCCCTACAAAAGTGTAATATTTGTTATCCTAATTTACATAATTATAAAGTATCATTATTGTGTTAAATATGAATAGTTGACATAAACACGATAATTAGGAACATCGCAGGCCACAGCACTGAAAATTTAACCTGGAGGCGAGGATTGTCAGCAGCGATCAATAAAAGAGGTTCCGAATCGCCATGGAATTTAAAAATAACTACGGCTTGATTCCAAGATAATATTATTTTTTTTTTTTTCCAGTTCTATTTAAACTCGCGCAGCTGCGGCAAAATGGTGATAAAAAAGAGAGAACGTTTTAAATTTAGAGAGTTTTATAATGGTTTGTTTATTTAAACTCACTAACGAGTCTTCGTTTAATATTACATTATTTGTTTGTTAGTCGAGTTTTGTTGTTGTTGTTTTTTGTTTGTTTGTGGGTTGTTTTTTTGTGGGTGTTTTTTGTGGGTTTGTGTGTGTGTGTCTGTTTGTGTTTGTGTGTGTGTGTGTGTGCCAGTGTTTTATCCATTTTAATTCTTCTTTTTTCTTTCATATTATTACGTTCTTTTGTTATTTCTTTCTTTATTTATTCAGTAATCTGTTTTTTATTAACAGCATACTTTTATTAAAGTTATTTTGTTTGCTGACATATATAGGCGTATTTGCTTGATATTTGATATCTCTCTCTCTCTCTCTCTCTCTCTCTCTCTCTCTCTCTCTCTCTCTCTCTCTCTCTCTCTCTCTCTCTCTCTCTGTCTCCAATATTTAGTATTAATCTAGTGTATTTAAAAAAAAAATTAATGATTAATAAATAACAATAAAATAAAAGAAGAAGAAGAACGTCAACATCAAAATAAATAAATAAAATTAAAATGAAATAAAATCAAAATAAAATCAAGTAAAGTAAAGTAAAGAAAAATAAATTAAAATAAAGTAGCCAGAATTAAAACAAAATACCGATAAAGTTAAAATAACTCGTTTTCTTTGAATAATTGTGCAATAATTGATTTAACACAATCAAATTAATATTTCAGACGTGAAGAATCTATCGCCTGCTAACAGTACGGCACACGGGAGATTAGTGTATCGTACGTAATTTCCTGTGACTGCCAGCGCGTGCGGGAATTCTCGATTTCACCTCGGAGATAACCCTGGTGATAAAATATGGCTGACAGGAGTAGAGCTATAGTTAAATATTGTGTGCGTGCAATATTAAAACAGATGTGTTTAGTTTTTGTTTTGTTTCATTTCCTACTTTTTCTTCTACTTCTTTTATTATTATTATTATTATTATTGTTGTTATTATTATTATTATTATTATTATTGTTATTATTGTTATTATTGTTATTATTATTATTATTATTATTGTTATTATTATTATTATTATTATTATTATTATAATTATTATTAGACAAAAAAATAAAAAAATAAGCTGACATACATTATGGATTATTAGATGAATAGATAAATAATTAGAGAAAAAAGAAAAAAATAAGAGAGACATAGAGATGGAGAGATTAGGTGAGAGATGAATAGAGAGAGAGAGAGAGAGAGAGAGAGAGAGAGAGAGAGAGAGAGAGAGAGAGAGAGAGAGAGAGACAGAGAGATAGAGAGAGAGAGCGAGAGAGAGAGAGGGAGAGAGAGAGAGAGGGGAGAGAGAGAGAGAGAGAAGGGGTGCAATATAAATTTATGTCTGGTATTTGGAGATATTTTTCATTTTTCTCAGACAATAATTTATGTGCATTTTTATTTTTTTAACACTTAGAGAGATTTACGTCTGTAATAAATGTTATATTATAAAGCGGTCGTAGAATTAATTACAAATTTAACAATTCTAGTCACGTTTTAAATGTCTGGCAGGATACTGAAGTCGATTTTTTCTCTTTCTTTTTCTACAGTTAATGGATGTCATAAATTATGACATAATAATTTTGTTTAGGTGCATTATGTATTCATGTTGATTGGACATTCAGGTTGGTGCAAATAAATGTAGACATCATGTTAATTTGAAGAGAGAGAGAGAGAGAGAGAGAGAGAGAGAGAGAGAGAGAGAGAGAGAGAGAGAGAGAGAGAGAGAGAGAGAGAGAGAGAGAGAGAGAGAGAGAGAGATTATGATTAGCTTAAAATCATTATTTTATTTCTGTCGTTGTTGTTGATGATGATGTCGGCGGCGTTGGAGCCGTTGCTGAAGATTTACTGAAGGGAGTGGTCTGTTTACTTTTTTGGGGTCCCTTCATTTTTTTTTTTCTAATCATTTTATTTTTTTATTATTTTTTTTTTTTTTTTTTTTTTTTTTTTTACATTTGCGGAATTTTTTTTTTATGAAAAGAAAAGCAATCTAAGTGTCTAAGAAAATGTAAAAGTATTCTCAATTTAATAAAGTTTGATTTATTGGGATTTTTTTTTTTCCTTTGTTTCGTTTTTTGTTATTATTTTATTTTGTCATTAATTTTGTCATGAATATTTAACGAAAATATGTCATTAATATATTTATGAAAAGAAAAGAAAATAAAGAAAGGGAAGTATATAATACATTTACAAAATAAGAGTAATTTACTACTTATACGAGAATTTAATTGGGTTATTTGGGGTTATTTTGATTGTTTACTTTGAAACATTTCCCCATCTTACCCATTAACTTCTCTTAAGTTTTTTTCTTTATATATATACAAAACATATATATATGTGTGTGTGTGTGAGTGTGTGTGTATATATATGTATGTATTGTATTTATGTGCGTATATACGTATGTATTGATATATGTATGAAAGTATGTTTGTATGTATGTATGTATGCATGTATGTATGTATGTATATATATATGTATGTATCAATGTCAATATTTTTTCGTATTATTTTAATTTTGTCAGTTTTAATTTCTGTTCCTAATCTTCTGTTAATTTCCCTGCACGTGTTAATATTTTCCTATGATATTTAATTTCCCTATTTGGGCTAAAAGGAAATTAACTCTGATCTTGTGGCGTGGCTTGTCCACTCATGTTCTACTGGAACCACTGACATCAATAAACGTGCTGGCTGATTTCTTGTCAAACACGTATTTTGCAAACTGCTGCTGATAAAAAGAATTACTGCGGGTTCTGATTAGATTTTCTGATACATTTATTATTTCGATTTTGATGTGTTTTCTTCTGCAGCTGGGAGTCGTAAATTTTTGTGTCTTCTTTAGTGTAGAAAGTGGCGATTATCTTGACAACCTGTGTTAGGATGTGTGTGTTTGTGTGTGTGTGTGTGTGTGTGTGTGTGTGTGTGTGTGTGTGTGTGTGTGTCTGTATGTGCAAGTTTGTATGTATATGTGTTTGTATATGTTTTATGTGTATGTATGAGTGAATCAGTGTGTGTATATGTGTCTGTATAAGTATGTATGTGCATGTATGTGTTTTTGTATGTTTGTTTGTATAGGTGTATGTTTATATGAGTATGTATGAGTGAATAAGTGTGTTTGTGATGTGTCTGTATAAGTATGTATGTACATGTATGTACATGTATGTGTTTTTTTGTTTGTATAGGTGTATGTTTATATGTGTGTAGGTGTATGTGTAAAAGAGAAGGAGAAACAAAGAGAGATGTTCGTTTCTTTATTGTTATTTGGGTGTGGTGCTTGTATTTTATTTATTATAATAGTTATTATTTTGATCGTAAGTTAAAGAAATGCAGATTAATATATTTAAAGTCGTAATGTATTATCTGTATGTATATGATTGTGTGCTGTGTGTTTATTTATATTATTATAGGCAATAATAATATAAAAATGTTATTGCTGATTTTGTTTTAATGATAATACAAATTTCAAAAATATACTGACAACCTTGAACTCATCGGCAACTACATTCAAAACAATCAAACAACACCGACAATAATGACGATAACAATAACAGCTTTAACAACAACGATAACAGTAACAACGATAGCAGCAACAGCAATAACAACAAAAACATCAACAACAACAATAATAAGAATAATAGTAATAGTAATAATAATAAGTTTGATTTATGTTACACATCTATTCTGCACAGTTCCTGTAGATTCGCGTTACACAAGACCAAAGCTACGTAACATGAAACCGTTAAAAACAAAGCTTTACATACATACATACATACATATATATATCTATATAAAAAATCGTTACCTTCTTAATTTGTTTTCCTGATAACTCGAACACACACGTTTCTCATCTGAAGTAAATACAGCTTCAGATCTTCTTCTTCTATTCTCTTTTACTTCCTCCCTCCTTTCTTCTTCTTTCTATCCGTATTTCCTCGTATTTATTTTTTTTTTTTTCTTCTTTTTTTTTTTTTTTTCTTTGTTATATACCCTAGCACTCTCTGTGTATATTTAAAGCGTTTGTATCGGAGAGTCGGCTCGTTTTAAAACGTGTGTCGTTTGATCGTAAACGTTGAAGCGATCGTTAACAAATCTCTTCTCAAGAATTTCTACAAGAGGTATACTATTCGACAGAAAGGCGATGTCTTTCTTCTCGGCGATCAATACCTCTGTCACGATACATTCATAACAGTCCCGCCGTTTTACAAAAGCCTTGGTTCTTTTTCCATTACGATATTTTCTTCTGTTTCTATTTCTTTTTCTTTTTCTTTTTTTTTTTTTTTTTTTTAAAAAAAAAAAAAAAAATAAGAAAAGATTCACAAAAACAACGACTCGGCAGAGTTCCAAATCGTTTCAAATGAATCTTATTGCTGCTGGTGATTTTCACATCAGTATTATTTGCGAAATAGTTCTCTGCCAACGGGGCAGGATGATAGGGAAGTCATTAGCTTCGTTAATCTGCATAGAACGCAGGCCTCATTCGGTTTGATTTGTGTGCAGAAAAATGTTTGGTATGTTTTCGTCTGTGGCGGCTCTTCTCGGTGATTCCTGGACACCCGGGGTCGAGTCTGTTACACGTGACGTTGTGAATTTACAATATTTCTTTCTTTTTCTTTTCTTTTTTTAAATATTTTTATTTATTTATTTTATTTATTTTATTTATTTATTTATTTTATTTTTTTTTTGTTTCTTTGTTCTTGTTATACATTTAATACTTGGTGGTATTTATTTAATATAAATAAAAGAATAAAAACAGTTGCAGGCAGAAATAAACATGAAGGGATACCAGTATTGCAAAACACACTCAGAAACTGAGAGAAAAGAGAGAGAGAGAGAGAGAGAGAGAGAGAGAGAGAGAGAGAGAGAGAGAGAGAGAGAGAGAGAGAGAGAGAGAGAGAGAGAGAGAGAGAGAGAGAGAGAGAGAGAGAGAGAGAGAGAGGAAAAAACACATAAAGAAAAAAAAGAAATGCCAAACAGGCAGACACACACACACACACACATACATACACACATACAGACAGAGAGTATAGGAAACCGAGACTGCATTTTGGTTATTAAAATAAATTAAGTGTGAAAGCAAACACAAAACAGTCCTGGAATTCCCACCCACCAGTTTCAACTTTTAACTTCGTAGATTCAAAAAAACCCCAATAAATATATAAAATAACACACGTTTCAACAGCCACGCATTTTTACCTCTGCCATTTGTCATACGTTTTTTGTGGGGTTTTTTGACACCTAAAGGTTCTCTAACGGTTCAGACACCACTAACAACGCCTTCTCTTTCTTCCCCAAGCACCTGCTCTGTCTCTGAGACTTCGCCTGACAGTTGTATCAGAGGAAACGTCGGTTTGCTCTCTGCTAATTAGGTGTAATGAACTGATGGCAGCTGGGCATGTTTTTGAGGTGTAGAACGCTTAATTCAATCTTACTTACAGACCCCGTAGATATTTTCTTTCGTACGTAGATTATTCAGCGGTAATCAGCTATGAAATGAAGTAAATAAACGTTTTATTTGTATGTGTGTGTGTGTGTGTGTGTGTGTGTGTGTGTGTGTGTGTGTGTGTGTGGAATTGGGGTAAGCGATATCTACACAGAAGTGATGATGATTTCAAATTTACTGTATTTTCTTTTCTTTTTCTCTTATTTTTATTATTATTATTATTTTTTTTTTTTTTTTTTTTTTTTTTTTGTGGTACATGCAGATTCACTGTCTGTTCGTATTGCTTTGTGCTTTGAAAAATATAGCTTAAATAAATCTTTGTCAAAAAAACATTGTTTTATTTTTATTTTGTGAGATCTAACGTCTCAAAGAAATAATTGTGTAAGATCATATTTGTATTTTTTTATTATTTCTATGCGATTAAAATAAACGTTATAATTTAAAATTGATGCTGCTTTATTTATTTATTTATTTTTTATTTTTTTTTTTTTTTAACGAAAATATGTTATTAATACATAAGAAAATAAAATAAAGAAAGAGAAGTATTTTTAAACATTTACACAATAAGAGTAATTTACTTCCTGTATTAGAAACAAGAACTAATGAATAATAAACGGTACAGATGCTATGTTCACTCGAAGAAGAAATTCTAAGATAAGATAAGATCCGATAAAATGATAATAAATAAAGTAAAATAAAGCAAAACAAAGTAAAATGAAAAAAAATAAAATAAAATAAAATAAAATAAAATAAAATAAAATAAAATAAAATGAAATGAAATAAAATATAATAAAATCTAAAATGAAACAGAAACAATAAAATAAAACGAAAAATATGAAGAAAAATTTCTTACGTGTTCCATAACAAAATGAATGATGAATTTTAGATACAGCTTCTTTCATTCTCTTTAATATTCTACATTTCGGTTTTCTTTGATTCACATAAAACTGCAAATGGTTAGTATTTTTTAATTTTGATTTATTTATTTTAACTACGATGAACGTTAAAAGATCGCTTATTTGAACTGGACAAGTCTATTCAAGAGAAAGTAAGAACGATTTTATTTTCCGATTTCTTTTGTAATATTTATTTATTATTATTTTTTTGTTTTTATAACAAAACTCTTTTTTATTTTATACACCAGCAGAATATTAAAATGTGTTTACATGTTTTGTGTTTTAGTTTCTTTAAAAAAAAAAAAAAAAAAAAAAAAAAAATAAATAAATAAATAAATTAAATAAAAAAAAGAATGAAAAATGATAAAAAATAAAAATGTCCATTTAACTCACGGTGTTTAATTCTTGGGAAGTGTTTTTGAAAATAATTTTTAATTACTCTGGTGCCAGCAAAAAAACAAGAATCAGAAACAATTTCACTGGACGTTTGTATACAAACATTTGTTTTTCAATTAAAAAACACGTTATTTTATAAAATGTCCCTTTACAGTCATACAATACTTTTGTTTGTTTATTTATTTAGCATGTTGAATGTGTGACTTCTAAATGTTTCACGACAGTAAAGAATGTGAGGCTATAATAAAAATTGGTTTCTGACAAACTGTCTTCAACAGTTTGTGTTAAACTTCACATTATACTTCTAACCAGATGAGTCTGTTTTGTTTTTATCTTATTCGTCTTATTTACAATAACCAGTTCACTTGTTTGTTTTTTGTTGTTGTTATTTTTTTTTTTTTTTTTTTTTTTTTAATGTTATTTTTTATTTATTTTTTTTTATTGTTTTTTTTTTTTTTTTTTTTTTTTTTTTTTTAAGAATAATAATAACAAAAAAAAAAAATCTTTATTTTTGTCTCTGCCTTCTCTGTCTCTCTATTTCTTCAAATTTAATTTGATAACGTTTTTCTGTTTTTCTTCTCAGCTGTTATTTTGGTTTCTGAAAATTCAATATATTTTCTATCCTTTTAAAATATTTTTTGTTGTTTTTTCTGATCTTCATTTTTTTTTCTCTCTCTCTCTCTCTTTTTTTGTCTTATTTCTTTTTCCATTTATTTCCTTCTTTCTTTTTTTTCTTTTTATTCTGTAACTGAAAATTAAGTATGTTTTCTCTCTATTTCTAAACACCCTTTGTGTCATTTCTTTTTTTTTTTTCTTTCTTTCTTCTTTCTTTCTTTCACTGTTTTGAATGTTTCTTTTTCTATTTATTTGTTTCTTTTCATTTTTCTTTTTATCATTTCATTTTTCTTTCTATTTCATGTGTTTTATTCAGTCTTTATTTATTTTATTTTATCTTTCTCTATTTCCTTTTCTTTTACTTTCTTATTTTATGTTTTATATTTTTTTTTTTCTTTTTTCTAATTTTTTTTTTTCTTTAAATTTATTCCGTTTATTTTATTTTTCTTTCTTTTTTTTTTAAATTTTCTTTAAATTTATTCAGTTTCATTTTTTCACCTTTTTCTTTCTTTCTTTTTCCCTTCCTTTATTCATTTAATATCAGTTTCATTTTTTCTTTCTTTCTTTCTTTCTTTCTTTGTTCCTTTCTTTCTTTCTTTCTTTTCTCCCCTGTGTTTTGACTTAACGCAGTCAAGCCTGTGTTTAATGTTATTTGTGTCTTAGGTCCTCGTCTTGCTACCTAATTTTGTTAACTTTATTTTAGTTTTCTCCATTGTTTCTTAAAAACAGTTGGTAAAAAAATTCAGAAAAAAACAACAACAAATGTTAGTGGTAAAAACAATATATAAAATGGAAAATAAAAAATATTTTTATTCCGGTGACAATGATCGCAGGAACAACACCGTCAACTAAAACAACAACAACAACAACAACAACAACAACAACAACAATAATAATAATAATAATAATAATAATAATAATAATATCACTACTATTGATATTAATACAAATACTAAAGCTAATCATACTACTAAATTGATATTAACATTGTTACTATTAATGATGATCGTGAAAATAAAAATAATTGATAACAATAACAATATAATAGTAGTAGTAAGTAAGTAAGTAAGTAAGTAAGTAAATAAATAAATAAATAAATAAATAAGTAAATAGTAGTAATAGCAATCGACATTAGCAATAATAACAGCACAAAGGTAAAGATTCTGTGATACATTTATTATTAGCCTAACAGACACAGAGGTATGAAAAAGTTAGTTTCATTAATTGATTATTGTTTAATATGCACGTGTTATTGCAAATAAATAGCCCGCACAGGTACACAGCAATAAACAAATTTACACTAATGTGTTAACTGATAAATATTGATTCACGCTGAAATGATTGGCCCGTACAATCTGATATTTATTATGCATTGTATACCTGCGTGAATGCCTCGGAGAATTAATACGAACGTTAATATTCAACTAATGATTTTTGTTCCCTTTCAAAACTATTAATCGAATTAGAGTTAGAGTTCTCACTGCGGGTTACAGTTAGTCCACCTGAAATATGTGCTTGAATGTGAGACACACACGTCCAGAGAGAGAGAGAGAGAGAGAGAGAGAGAGAGAGAGAGAGAGAGAGAGAGAGAGAGAGAGAGAGAGAGAGAGAGAAATCCTGAAATGTCTGCAATCTCACTTCATATAAATATTTATATGCAGAATTATAGGAAGTGACTTATCTGCAAATGTATATGTTTAAATGTGTATTATTTGTGTCTGCCAGATTACGAGCAGTTACTTACGTATGATTATTTGCGATGCACGTAATTATTAAAAGGTTTACGTGTCTATAAAAAACTACATACAAATATACTAGATGCTTTATTAAAAGTGCGTGTGTATTTGCTCAAATTCTTTAAAAAAATAAACTATCAGATAATGGAATTGGTACAAAAGCAAAAATTAAATTTAAAAAAAGAGAATAAGAATAATAATAATAACAATAATCCTGTTGGAGTGACGCTATGACGTCAATGACATACAGTCAGTGCGTATACCATCTACACTGTGCGGTATTAAAATAGAACTGCACGCGTGCAGATTCGCGTGTCTGTTAACACTTAATTTTAATATGCGAGACACACAAAACCAGCTAAATAAATTGACGACGTGTTTACTCGGCGAGGTGTCTGTTTCCTCGCCAGGTATTCTTCATCCTGCGTGCATTATCATTTATTTCCACAGGTGAAAAACGTCGGGGGTATTCCTCAGTACTAGAATTGTGTCGGGGTGACCTAGGCGTGTTTAGAACGACTGGCGTTGTTAGAAGTTTTCTTCAGTACTTTCTAGGAAAGAGGGCAAAAGCTGGCAGATACAATTTTGGAAACCTTTCATTTTTGTAACAGAGCAGGATCGAACCCAGTCAAGTGTGTGGGGATTATTTTTGTTGTTGTTGTTGTTGTTGTTTATTTTTCTATGTAGTGTAAAAGCTATTACAGAAATTATAGGGAGAGTTCACTGGGTATAATTATTGTGTAATGTACTGCAGCAATCCTGGCAGTTCGGTGAATGAAATACAATCCATTGATTATACATAAACAAAGACATACATACATGCACATATAAACACTTACATGCTGCACATATATAAAAACAAAGACATATATACATGCACAAATACATAGGTAGATAGATAGTAGATAGATAGATAGATAGAGAGAGAGATAGAGAGATATATACATACATACATACATATATATATATTATATACATACATACATTCATCCATCCATCCAACCATCCACACATCCACACATATTTACATTCATCCATGTTATTCATTCTTCCATCCATCCATTGACTTTCGCTCCCTTCCACCAACTCTTCCATCCATACATCCATCCGTCCATCTATTTTTTTTATCTAAGTGTCTGTTTATAAACCTATTACTGTGTTTACAGATTTGCTTTCCTGAACACGCTGGAAATCGTCCCAGGATTAAGTATGTTTGACATTGAGATTTAGACAATGTAAAAATTCCCCACTTTTGCTAATCGTGAGCACTGAAATCACCGCAGATTACCGAAGCGTTCCTAATTTCGATATACATAAACCGTCATTCCGTTTTTCCGCATCGGTGCGTTTCCAATCATCGTTTGAAAGACTGAGCTGCGGATTATTTCAGGCAAATTCAGGGATGTTTTAGTTTACGTCTGGATGGCTCTGTTCAAATATTAATTGTTTGTTGAATTAACTTTCTGATTTGCTTCTTTGATCTCCGCTGACAAAAGGAAATTTTGTGATTGTGAGAATGAGACGATGGGAAGTGTTAAATAGATATAAAAGATAATATTATTCATTTTTGTCATTTTTTTTTTAAAGCAGTTTTGTAACATGGTATGTGTACATGCATAGGTAGCAGGAATTAAATATCTGCTAATTAAATAAGTCCACAATGCACACAAATTTTGTCGTAGTCTAAAAAATAATAATAATAATAATAATAATAATAATAATAATAATAATAATAATAACGATAATAATAATAATAATAATCACCTAATATAAAAACAAAAAAAACATGAAAATATTTAAGAGATTAGATACGGAGTTCTTATTAGAACGGGAAATATCTCAACGTAGGAAATGCAGAGGTCTAACACTTCGTATTGCATTCAGACAAGCATTTTACCATCACGCTTTTCTTGACACCTCGTCCTATTTTCCTCTTGACCTTTTGCCGTAGTGCACGGTGTTTCGTGTCCCACCGCTTCGACCGAGCACCTTTTTCAAAACTGTAATTACTCGGTTTTAATTAAGCAAATACGGGAACCATTTTTCTGTTATCGCATGTTCGTGACCTCCTGATACACGGAGTTGCCAGAGTGCCAGCTCATCGACTTTGAGTCTCTGTTTCTTCAGGATGCTTAATTCATGATTTTCATTTATATTTCAGGGGCTGGTGTTAAATAACGCAACAGTCGGCGCGGTAGCTGACGTGATGGCGTGAC
The DNA here is from genome assembly GCA_012295275.1 of Chrysomallon squamiferum. Taxonomy (NCBI): domain Eukaryota; kingdom Metazoa; phylum Mollusca; class Gastropoda; order Neomphalida; family Peltospiridae; genus Chrysomallon; species Chrysomallon squamiferum. The sequence goes on from CM022679.1 coordinate 4,397,664, forward strand.
GAGGAATAGTCTCGGATGAGGCATCGCGAAAGACGTAAACAGAGGCAAGAGGTAAATAAATAAACAGAAAGAATAAATGAATGAGCCACGGTGATAAAATTTGTGAAGTCATCCAATGTGAACTGTCTGAGAGAGAGAGAGTGGGTGGGAGCAGGGGAGTCAGAGAGAGAGAGAGAGAGAGAGAGAGAGAGAGAGAGAGAGAGAGAGAGAGAGAGAGAGAGAGAGAGAGAGAGAGAGAGAGAGAGAGAGAGATTCCTAACAAAAATGCTAGACATTCCAGAGTGAAGTTTGTAGTAACGACTCTCTAACTCTAGTTTACTGCTAATTTATGTTAATAAGAACAAGGCTTTATGTTGCTTGCAGCTTTGGATTTGATTTAACGAACAGTTAAGAATAATTTGGCATTCACAGAGATAATTCTGAGATATTCACTATTATGCTGCATAACACTTTGCCAAATGCATTGCAACATTACGTTTCAGCTGAAGCAATATCTTTAGTGTTTTACAACTGATATCTCAACCTGCACACTTAAATTGGCCCACATTAATTTTTAATCCTGAAGACTGACTGATGTCCCTTGAGTCCTTTAAAGTTTTAAACGTCTCGTTTTCAGAAATGTTTTAATCAGGGGTCTCAAAACAGTTGACGTAATTCTGGATCCTATTAAAAATTACCTGGTTTCAATGTTTTATACAGTCATTCTAAATGTATGTGAGTGGGTGTGTGTGTGTCTCTGTCTGTCTCTGCATATAACAGTATCTTTGCTTTAATGATCTTAATAACCTAAAACGCTCTGTTACAATATTGCGGATATTAAACGCTCAAATCGCTTGAACGTGTCTTTAGAACGCATCCACTTTATGACCTCAGAGACCTATCTGCACTTCAGTTATTATAACGCTAAAAAAAAAAAAAACATAACCAATTTATTTACGTAATAATATAAAAATAGAGCGAATAATTTTCATATGCTTTAATATCATTCAACTAATAGTTCACGCATATAACAAATACGTTAAAGCTTTTATTATAATATAGCCAATATATAGCGAAAAAAAAAAAACCCAGTAAAAAGTGATAAAATTCTCAACCGAAGCTTAGTGGAATATAAATATTAGTTTAACCGATGTGAACCTGCTTACACAGAGTTTCTGTTGGTTCCTGCGTTTAACCGCGTGTATTTCTTAAATATAACGATACAGAGAGCAAAATGTCTTTAATGTACCTACAAAAGAGGTGTTATTTTCTTTCTTTGTTTATTTTCCGTGCAGTATGTGTTAAAGATCTCATCCGTGTTTCTCCACCCGAGTGTTTATATTATATTATATATGTGTGTGTGTATATATATATATAGACCAACAAAAACAGTAGTAATAGAAAATAACAACAACCACAACCAAAATAATAACAACAACAGCAGTAATTGCAAGTAAAGTGTACTTGCCCTTAGTTCAATGATACGTTTTCAGTAAATCAAAGAAGCAAAAGATAAAGAAATATACTGACATATCACGCAACCGAACATGTGTTTGACCCGGTAATTTCTTATTGATAACTCGAAGTGTTATTTTCACTGACGTGATAACCCCCTTCGTTGCTGATTTGATAACACAGATTGCTTTGTGTTCCACGACCACTAATACAGTGTCACATGATGCTGTATTATGTACAGATTTGTCTAATATCCAACTGAAGCATATATACACGTCTTACACTCTCCAGTAAAATCACTTTTATTTTTCCTTTCTGTCACTACCTTACTCATTTGCAGCATAAGCCTATTGACCTTAACTGAGTAAACCAACACAAGAATAATAATACATAAGTGATACGTACGTATATACATACATACATACATACATACATACTACATCCATCCATCCATACATATATACATACATACACGCATATATACATATATTTTGGGGGATGAGAGGGGTTTTTTTTTCGTTTTTATTAGTAGGATTATTATTTTTATTTATTTATTTTCTTACTTCTAAAAAAGATATTCTTTAATTATTTTATTATTATTATATATATATTTTTTTTAAATTTATTTCAGTTCAGCATACAGTTTACAGTAAGGCAACTATTTAGTATCGATTAAAAGATAAAACTACACAGAACGAACTACTGAGTATAAAAAGCATCAGAATTAGCTACAATAAAAAAACACATCTCTTCAGTTCTGTCGACAACAAAACAACAAAATGTTTTATCCACGTGTCTAAACAAGTAGACGAATAAACAACAAAAGAAACGAGAGGAACATTTATTACAGAAATCAAAGAAAGCGGTGTCACAGAGGAACTGTTGTGATTGGTAACACATGGTCAGTTTGTCGGTGTTTTTCTCCAAACAGCGAAGTCCCAAGACCATCCATGCGTTATGGATAACTTACGAGTACCGCAGACAGAAATTGCATAATAACAGACTTTAATATACGTTTTGCTGGATTTCGTGTTTCTCATCTGGCCAGTGACTTAAGAATGGAAACCTCCAGAGGAAAATATTGCGAGTTCTGGTCGCGTCGGCGGAGTTTTCAGAATTAAATTACAGTGAATTTTAAATTATTTAGTCAAGTATCAAATATCAAGTGAATGTGAAAACCCGAGACAGAAATGATATAAAAATGGTATTGTCATCCTGCCTGAGAGGGCTCGTGGAATATTTGGAATTTTTAAATAATGCTACAAAATAAATTACACTTCTGTTGGTTTATTTTAATCTACTGGGTATCTACGCCGGTCGCCTATTTCAGGTTTAAAGTCTTAAAATAATTATACATGCATGGTAGTTGTAATGAATACGCTTTAGGAGTTGCTGTAAAAGAATATAAACTTATTTTCCAAGATGGCCACATTCAGCCTAGTGATGAATAAGAAAAAAAAAATAATAATAAAGAAAAAAAGAAAGATAGATAGATAAAGATAGATAGATAGATAGATAGATAGATAGATAGATAGATAGATAGATAGATAGATAGATAGATATAGGTAAATAGATGGACAGATGGATGGATGGGTTGATGGATGGATCAATAAACAGAAAGAGTCAGCAGATAAATAGATAGACTGATAGATAAACGGATAGATCAGTGATGATAAAAAACTGATTATGTTAAGAGCGAAAAGATATCCAGTAAGAAATAGCCGGTTGCTCAGAAGAAGATTTTACACACATCGTTGCAAACTGAGTTTTGGCTGATGAGC
>CM022679.1:4405878-4413378 GCA_012295275.1 Chrysomallon squamiferum
GCACGGTTATGACATTAAAACATGTTCTTGATCTTTTTGAAGTTCAGTGATGGAAGCGTGTTTCTGAAAAAAAAAAAAAATATTAACTGTACTTTGTCATCATGAATTAACAATATTTATTATCATTATTTATTATTAATTTATTAATTAATTTATTTATTATTATTCGTATTATTATTATTATTATTATTATTATTATTATTATTATTATTATTATTATTATTTACTTATTTATTTATTAATTTTATTTTACGTGTTTACATTTTTTTTTTTTTTTTTTTTTTTAATTTTCTATTGATTTTTGTTATTATTATTATTATTATTATTATTATTATTATTATTATTATTATTATTATTATTATTATATTTTCTTCTTTTTTAAGATACAGTTTTGTTATATTATTTTATAGAAAACAAATGTAACCTTTCACACAAACAAAAAATTATTATACGAGGGTTTTTTTTATTTTTTATTTTTTTATTATTATTATTTTTTTTTATTTTTTATTTTTTATCCATCTCTCTCCAGACTCTTGCAAAATTCAATAAGGATGATAAAAATGAACACAATGATTTCAGAAACAATGATGAAACTCGATATGCTTTTGACGGCTTTAGAAAAAAAAAAAAAATGGAAAAGTGCTTTAGAAATAATAACTGAAAGGCATATCATGTCTCAGCAGTAATTTTGATTAAATCAAAAGAGGATATCAATTCCTTTTCTGAGTGATGGACAATAATAAAAAAAAAGGTTTCAAGTACCAAAAGAAAATATAATAATAATAAAAATAAATGTAATAACACTTCAGATTGTACAATGAGTTTGTACTCGAACACGCATTATTTTGTTTAATATAGCTTTGCGATTTGAATGGGCTATATGATTTTTTCTGAAAACATATCCTAAAGACCTACAAATGTTTCATTAAAGTAAAACGTTTCGAAACATTTTGATTAATTTTTGTAGCATTAAAGATACATCGATTAGTGATTAAAAAAAACAACTTTTGCGAATACCAGTAAAATAGGAATTTTAGAATTACAGAGAAAATGTTCCAAAATTTTGCATATGTTTGTGTGTGTGTGTGTGTGTGTGTGTATATATATATATATATGTATGTATGTATTTATGTATGTATGTAGTTATGTATGTATGTATGCATATATTTTATGTGTGTTTTGTGAGCATGTGAAATAGAAAAGAGAGAAAGACAGACAGAGAGAGGGAGGGACAGAGAGAGAGACGAGAGAAAGAGAAAGAGAAAGAGAGAGAGAGAGAGAGAGAGAGAGAGAGAGAGAGAGAGAGAGAGAGAGAGAGAGAGAGAGAGAGAGAGAGAGAGAGAGAGAGAGAGAGAGAGACAGAGAGAGAGAGAGAGAGAGAGAGAGAGAGAGTATTATCTCTGTATTTCAGTGTTTTGTGTTGATCAGTTAATACTGTTTCATTTCAAGTACATGTTTTTAAGTACATGTCTCTATCTGATTAAGGCAACAAAGTACACCCTTGATGCGAAAAGCACAATTCATTATTATTTATTTATTTAATATATATATATTTTTTTAATCTCCAAATCAAACACGCTCTTCAGTGATATCAAGCGAGAAAAACTGATAGTTGTCGCTGCTGTTGCAAAAAAGATGAAATGTTGACCATCTTTAATATATCTCTGTTTGTCTTTTGTTAGCACGAATTTCAGCCTGAACAGTTATTAAACACAAAATATCGAATTACGTGTTGTCATTTTTCTGTCGCAGTGATTCTGCTTTAGTCTCAGACAAAAGAGAAATCTATTCTCAGAGTTTCAATTATTGATAAACAGATGACAGCTTTTGTTTACTTCTTTCTTTTTTCTTTTTTTTTTTTTCCTTTTTCAATCTTCTTTTTATTGCAGTGATTTATTTCAGACAAATCCATTCCCATAGCGTTCAGCATTGTTAATTACAAATCTTACGTGAGTTACAACATTATAGTCCGGGGGAAAAAAAAAAATAATTCCAGGGCCGAATCTGATATAAACAAAAGGCCGGGGATGGTAGGACACAAATAAATGAAACATTGGCGTGTTTCGAGTTGTGCAGGCAACGAAGCAGTCTTGTCCCTCTAACGTGGCTGTTTTGATTGCGTTGACAAAGTTACGTAAACGTGGCTGCATTTCCGATTACACGGGGAAATCGGAATCGTTGATGTAACCAGGGTTCAGGCGTGTATTTCCACCCACAGTCCACGCCCTTGGTTTCTGCTGCTGTTGTTGTGAATGATGCAGTTTGTAGCATGTATGTGAAAGAAACGTGAATGTCCTTTATAATTAATCGCCGTTCCTCGTTTGTAATGAAAGACGTGAAAAGACTTCGAGGACTAAAATGTCAATACGTCGGTCCCTGAACAAAGTGCTTGTTGTGTCTTTTACTATTATTATTATTATTATTATTATTATTATTATTATTATTATTATTATTATTATCATCATCATCATCATCATTCATTTAAGATTAAACAACCAGAAACAAAATGTTGATTAACGTTGCCTATATTTCCATTTCACAAAAACAAAATAAAAATTTCACTTATTTCAACACGAACTAAACGATGATAAAGATTTGAAAATTGCTTGAAATGTATTCTGTGATTATTCAGTTAATAACATTAATTAAAATCGCCGAATAAGTTTGCATCACGTATGTTAATAACATACACGCATTTATGTACGTGCTTGCGTACGAGTTTGTTTCTGCGTATGTGTACGCGCGTTGTTTCCGTGTGTGTGTGTGTGTGTGTGCGTTTTGGTTGCCTGTGACTGTTTCACTATAAACATTTCGCTTCTAGAACTTTAGCTTACAGAAACTTTAATGAACAGCAATTATCTGCTATTTATTAAGAGTTTGGCGCTCCGACTTTTGTCGAAAACGGGAAACTGGCACGAAGTGGTACCAACGAGGCTTGATCCAGAGACGCTTAGCATCTCGAGCGAGTGAATGCGTTTGTAAGCTCAGGCGGATCTGGTCACGGTTGATCAACCACAAGTTTTATTTATAATTTATTATTATGACGACTTGCAGACGTTTGAGCGTTTTCGTGTCCCAGAGGAATCAAAGTGTAAAAGGGAATCTGTTTCTTTGTTGTGAAGAATTAATTAATGAGCATGCGCAAACAGAACCAGTTTTAAAATGCAACTCATTGGATTCCCGTTCTGTTTAATCAAGAACTGATCAGAGCGCTAATGGGAATTTTCATTGATATAATTTTCAGTTAAATGAAATATAATGATCGGGTTTCAGAAATAATAATTATATTCCTATTAATATATACCGCGATATGTTTATCGAATCTATTTTTTGTTTCAGTATTATTAATATTGTTATTGTTGTTGTTGTATGTTGTTATTGTTGTGTCGTCATCATCATTATTATCGTTATCATGATAATGATAATAATAATAATATGGTGATAATAATGATAATAATATTAAAAATTATTGTAATTATCATCATTGTCATCCACATTATAATAATAATAATAATAATAATAATAATATTATTATTATTATTACTATTATTGTTGTTGTTGTTATTATTATTATTATTATTATTATTATTATCATTATTATTATTATTATTATTATTATTATTATTATTATTATTATTATGTTAAGTTACTGAGTAAACATGAAATATAAACTTTTAAAATTATACAAATTTCGTTGATGTTTGGTGATTCAAAATTTAGTTATAGCTTTTCAATATGGGATTTTTTGATGCAGAAATTAACATTCGGCCGATATGGAATTATATAAAATATAGTAAAGGCCATATCATCATCATAAAAATATAGTAAAATAGTTTCAATAAATGTTTATAATTTTTATTTTTTTTTTTTTTTTTTTTTTTTATATTATATAATAGTCCTTTTTTTTAAATTTAAAATTTTAATTTTTTTCCCCGTTTTTTTAAAGCATATTTAAATTGTTGTTACAAAGACATTAATACAGTGGTTATTTATTATATTTACAACATTCATAAGTGCATATATAAATAAGTCTACAAAAATAAATTTTATATTTGATTTATTCAAAATTAGACGGAACCGAATAATTGTATGTACAAATCTGAGGACAGAAACGCATACACACATACGCACACACACGCACACACACACACACACACACACACACGCACACACACACACACACACACACACACGCACACACACACACATATATATACATAGATATAACATATAGTTTATTTTACAGATTACTACACATAGCAATATAAATTTCATGATTATAAATTTAGCTAGGTACCAGGTATTTTATGTTTGACTGTTTTTGAAATATTTTATGAATATTCATAAACAAAACATTCCAGGTAGCTAAGTATTGCGAATTAATTGATGTGTTATAATAAAACTTTCTGTAGTATACAAAGTAATATAATGAATTAGATGACCCAGTATATGTTATATTTCTCTGATGATAATGTTCTATCATCAATTTAAAATTATGCATGGTTTTTATACGTATATCCTTCTGTATTTATTTATTTTAATGTATGTATGTATGTGTGTGTGTATGTATATATTTATATAATATATAAGCATGTATGTTTGTAATTATGTATGTATGTATGTATGTATATAAATGTATATATGTGTGTATACGTACGAACTATGTCTATTAATGTATTTGTCTATTTATGTGTGTGTATGTGTCTGCCTATATTCGCTTATCCATATTTATTTTATATATAAATTAATCTTTTTTAAAAGAAAAGAAATTCTATAGTATAATGCATATTGATAAATGAACATCTGACTATAAAAGATAATGTATTTACTATAGTACTGGCATATATTTTTCTCTTTTTTTAAGTTTTTTTTTTTTTTTTTTTTTTTCATTTTTGGTTTTTGAATTTCACCATGTATATATGCTTGATTCTACAATAATATATTGTGGATAGGGAAAAGATAAGAATGAAAATGGTTGGAGGATTTTTACAAGTTGGGAGATAGAGAAACGAAAGTAGATACAAGTGCGTTAGGTCCAGTGAACGAAAAGAAGAAATTAGTGAGAAAACTAAGGAAAGAAGAACGAAATTAAGAAGTGTATGATGGACGAAATCGGACTTCCGTAAGAACAAAACTCTGCTAAATGTTATAAAGTACGGCTATCTAGGGCAAAAATGTGAAAATAGTAAACTTGATTTATTTGAATATTTACAACTGTTACAACCGTTATTTCGTTATGTACAAAACCTTTATATATCTATACTGTACATCATTTATACACCATTTTTTGTACATATGATGTCATCAAGAGTTTTTTTTTTTTTTTTTCTCAACAACATTTCTTTATTTTTATCCCGTAACAAAACACAGAAACAGAAGCATTATTAATGTTAGTTTCCCAAACACACGCACTCTCTGACCGTCTTGATAAGACCAGCAGATTTGAATATGCATAACAGATAACAGCACGCACTGACAGCATAAACTGGAATTCTTCAAACGGGTCGACGTCTGGGGTAACGGCGCCTCAGTTGACAGGCGGTGTTTCCACCATTGTCGTTTCGAATATCGTGAAAGCCGAAGCGAAAATAGCGAGCAAGTAGACAAAGAAAAACAGCCTGTCTAACACGAGGGCGACTATTTGCCACTCGCGGGCTAGATACTGTTTGTACTCTCTGTCTGTCTGTTTGTCGGTCATCATGCGCAGATGTCTATGAATTTCTTTCACTTCCGCTTCCAGCGCAGCAAACTGGGAAGATGGATGCTGAGTCTCGTTATCACTTCCGGGATTGTGGTAGCTGCCATTTGCACGATTTCGCCACGTCTCCTCGGTCTGCATCTCGAAGCAGCCGACGCGGTCGTACTTGAACTCGCTGTGCTTTTTCTCCTTGTTGTTCTTGATGTACGACTGGACTGATGTCGACGACTCTCGGCCCTGGCGAATGTCAAACAGCTGGTTTCTCATGCAGAACACGCGAGCGAAGAAGTCAACCATTACCTGGAGAAAACACGTAGCAATGATTGTGTTTAGAAATAAAAAAAAAAAAACCCACCAATAAATAAGACATGCTGGAGTAATAAATAACCATTGACATACGTTAACTAGATACTCTACTAAACATTTATACCAGCTCCTACAACAGAATTCATATAGCAGGTGCAAAACCAATCCACAAACACACGCATTCCCCCATATTTCTTTTTCCCCCTGTTTTACCATCGCTTTCTTTCTTTATGTCTGTCTGTATTGTCTATTACCATTTAACATTCTGACCCTACAATTGTTTTGACGAAACATGGAGATTCAAGAATTGTTTGTTTTAACCATCAGTATATGTTGTAACAGGCTGTCTAAATAACAAAGCAGGAAATAATAATAATAACCACAACCACAACAACAATAATAACAACAACAATATCAACATCAACATAGTAATAATAATAATCATAAAGTGATGGTAATCATATGATGATGATGATGATGATAATGATTGTGTTAGTGATAAAGGAGAAAGGATGAGCAGAAAAATAAGAAAATATACCTTTCTAAATATCACAGGAACGGCAGTTCTTGAACCTCGAAAGTATAGGTTTACTACGACGACGGATAACAATGTTGACAGTGTAATAAGAATCATGTTGAGACAATAGTACGCACCTGAAATGAAAAAAGTAGTACGTGATATTTGGACTTCAGTCAAATGGAAAACTATTACGTGATATTTTGACTTTCGTGAAATGCAAAACAACTTCATGACTGTAGTGAAATTAAAAACAGTACGTGACTTTAATGAAATGTAAAAATAGTACGTGATATTCTCACTGTAATAAAATCGAAAAATAGTACATTATATTTTGACTTTCGTGAAATGTAAAAACACTAAGTGATATTTTGACTTGCTGAAATGTAAAAATAATAATTTTCTTTGTAAATATTAAAATTACAGGTTTGACATTAATATATATATATATATATATATTTAAAACCACCACAAAAGTAAAGTATAAGAAACTGAAGTGGATTTTTATTTTAAATACATTCAGTAATCAAATAAACCACTTCTAACATTTCTATAACAAATACTATCATATTATTAACACTCATTCTAGTGACTGCTATACATACTATTACTACTACTACTAGGACTGTAACTCTTAGAAATAATAGAAATAATAGCAGTTTCCTTCCACTACTAATACTAATAACAAAATTACTGTGAATAAGAATCTTCTGATATCATTAATATTACTAACAATATTAAAACTAACATTACGACTACTAATACTCCTAATGCTAGTGCTTCCACTTCATCTACAACTACTTCCACTTTTTCCGCCACAACTACTGACACTGTTAACATAATGATGATAACAATGATGACGATGATGATGATGATGATGATGATGATGATGATTAAGATGTACTCACCTATGAGTGGGATGGACGAAGCGGCAGGTGGTGTGGACTCTGCTAACAAGAGAAGCAGAACAAAGAAGGCC
>CM022679.1:4418378-4423378 GCA_012295275.1 Chrysomallon squamiferum
GACTATAAGATTACAGCAAGTAGGAGGTATTTATAAGATTGTTGACTGCTAATTTCCAATTTGTTCTGCAATCTTCTGGAGATCGAATGACAATTGTTTCGGGTCTCGGTTCAGCTTAAGGAAAGGTATAAAACTGTCTTCACGATTCGCTGATTTCAAGATGTCTTTAGTTGCCATGGTAACATGAAATTGATTCTGATATGTCACTAACGCAGCAAATTGGATGTCTAGACAGTATGTATTTCAAAGTTCTAACTACAAAAACAAAGTTATGGCTCGAAATACAACGTTCTAGCTACCAAATAATGTTCTTGCTACAAAATCAAAAGTTATAGCTACAAATGCAAAGCTCTGTCTACACCAACAAAGTTCCATCTACAAAATACACCTGAAAAAAATGTTCTAGCTACAAAAACAAAAAAACAAAACAACATCGCAGAAACGATTAAGTGGATTTATAAAATTTTAGAATATTTTTAACATTAGCACGTCAGTGATGCTGTACTTTTATAATCCGATATATCGATATCCGTTCGCTTATAATCCGATATATCGATATATCGATGTTATTTCATGTACAGCAAATAGATGATTGATGTGATGATGATATTCGAGAGAAAACCAGCCGCTCATTCAGCGTGCGACTCAGTAAGGCGGGTGGGGTGGGAGTGGACCAACCTCCCAAATTCGGGCAACCGGCGGGAACAATTTGGTCAAATAAATCGTTAGTTGATTAGTCTTCGTATGTCCTTGGTTAGTTTTCTGATCTTTCACAACGTCATGTATGCAGCTGTGTTTAATGCATCGTTCATGGTGCCCTGGTTAGAGCTCTGTAATTGTTCAGTGTATTTATTAATGAATTTTGTTTGCCGCAACATTATGTCCTTAGCTGTTTATTTAGTTGTTAAGGAAATAGTGAATACTATGTGCATATTGATATATGTGTGAATGTGCGTGTGTGTCTGTATATATCTGAATGCCGTTATGCACATGTAATCAGTTTCGTGGTATGTGTGTGTTAACCTGAAATACTTGAGACTGTGCATGCGTTCTTCGTTTTCTCAAATTTCGCACCATAAATAAAGCTGATATCTAACAGAAATCAGTTTCACATATAGGGCTTCGTTTTCTATTTATGAAAATCCAAAGCCATACAAATGTGTCTGATTATGGAAAATTGTTAACATCGGCTGCCACCTCCATAACTGTTTAAGCTTAAGTGTCGCTATGAATTACATCTCCAGTTCAAACATAGTCGATAAATGTCAATGTTCATTTTGAAAGCTGTTAGACATGCCTTTATGCTGATCATCTTTAAGAGGCAGAATATTTCATTGTGTAAGGGAACAAAGCAAAATAGAGGAAAGGCCAAACGAACAATGTTCACACACACACATCCAAAACAAAAAAAAAGAATTAAAGATAACAGAAAGACTGAACTGAAGAAATAATAAACGAATGAACGAATGGAAAAAGAATGAAAAGAAGAATACAGAATAAATGAATGAATTAATTAATGAAAGAGAATCAATTATTGAAAAAAAAATAAAACAGTAAAATAAAAAGTAAAAATATAAAGAATATTCAGTTTAACTGTTCATGGAAATAATGTCGTCGAAATCTTAGAAATCGCTAATTTAACATCTATTCTTAGCTAAGAAAAAAACAAAAAAAAAAAAAAAAACCCTCCTCCTGTCTGCTCCTAGACGTATAAAACATTTCAATACATTTCTTTTTTTTTCTTCAAATTTTCTTCACACTTAGGAACTAACTGGCTTCCATAACAAGCAAGCGATTAGCAACATCACTGTCACTGGCATTCAGACGGAATCGCCAGACTTTAAAAACCACCGAGCTATTCGGGCTGAAGCTTGCGATGACGTGACCAATGCAGTTGTCAGCAGTAATGGAGTTTTCGTCTAAGCTGACAGAATTCAAATTTAAAGTCTTCGCCATCGTTTTCCCTTGATAAAAAAAAATATATAAAAATGTGTGGTTGTTGCATATTATTTCTCGGCTTAAAAAGCAATGCACTGAATGCTGGGGTATTACGATCTCCCAGAAGGTCTGGTTCGAGATCAGAAGTCTGAGGTGATGGTGATATCTGTATTGGGCTTTCACTTAATTTCTGGCTATGTTCTGATTCAGTTAACTTCGTCGCTGCTATTTTTGTTGTGGTGTGGGTTCCTTAATTACTTTTTTTTTTTCTCCAGTTCGTGTTCTTTTCTTCTTGTTTCTGTTGTTTTTCGAAGTTATTTTTGGTTTTATTGTCTGCACCTCATTGACATCGTAAAAGATAACATTTAATTTTCACGTCATAGCGAAATGCTGTTTTTATTGGTCTCTCTCTCTCTCTCTCTCTCTCTCTCTCTCTCTCTCTCTCTCTCTCTCTCTCTCTCTCTCTCTCTCTCTCTCTCTCTCTCTCTCTCTCTCTCTCTCTCTCTCTCTCTCTCTCTCTCTCTCTCTCTCTCTCTCTCTCTCTCACTCACTAACCCGCCCACTCACTAAAAGTTATAAACCAGTCTAGTATACCAAGATAAATTATTCGATATACGAAACTTTAGATATTTGTTTATTCACTTTATTTCATCTTCATTTTTTAATCTGTTTGAAAAGCTAATCTTCAAGAACGGAAGACAAAATAATAATAACAATAATAATAAAAACAAAATGGGTTAACTAAATTTTATTTTGAAAGAAACTTTCGTAGCTTTATAATTTCTCATTATTCAAAAATTTTACCATCATCTTCGTCTATGATAAACTAACAAACAAATCAACAGAAAAAGAAAGAAAAGAAAACAACGAAAGAAAGGAATAAGGAAAAATGAAAGAATGAACGAAAAGATGAACAAATGAACGAAAAGGAGAAAAAAAGAAAACCAACAAGAAACAAAAGGTCACTGAAAAAGGGTATTTTACAAAATGCCATTGTTATATTTGTTATGGTATTTTTATTTCATTTTCACGAACATGGCCTTAGTAAACTGGATCCTACGACTTCTTTATTTCTTTCAGGCACTAAGCTAAATCCAGTCCCGCTGTTACTGTCTCACAAACTCTTCAGTTAATCAACTAGCAAATTCCCACGCAAACGTCCTTAGGCTTGCAGAACTACGAACTGAAAGTGGCTTTTATCTTTACAACAACAGCTACATCATACATTTTCAGCAGTTATCAATAACTAAGTTACTCGGGATAATGGCGACGACAGCAATGACGTGATTGTAGAGCTCTTGTTAACTGTAGTGATACCCATGACAATAGTTAGAATGCTGATGATAAAATGTTTTGGTTTCTCTGAATGTTAAAGATACATACATACATACACACATACATACATACATACATACATACATACATACATACATACATACATACATACATACACACACATACAATATATACATATAGACATCCATAATAATTACATACATACATACGTAAATATATATACATACCCAAAATTACCTGCCTACATACATAAAAACATGCATTTACAGATAAATAAAAAAAAAAAAACGTCAATAGATAAATAAATAAAAACTAAAACAACTAGCAATCGTTTTAGTATAATATAAAGTCTGTTATATTAACAGAAGCTTTTGTATCTGAAATAATTTGTTAAAATGCACTAATCAATAGCTGTTATTTAAATATAATTTTATGATTTGACTTTTATTACTATTAACTGTTCTGACTTACTGAATTTTTTTTTTTTTTTTTAAAAACATTCTTTCAGGTAAAACCCTTTCCTTAGAATTCAGCCAACGTTTATGTCTAACTCTAACATTACCAAACCTAACTCGTCACGTGGACATCACGGAAACTGACGAACGTTAAAGCATAACAATTATTCCGAATGCTTTCCTGCCGGACCGAGACAGAAAATTCATGGTTTTGCGTTTAGGCAAATATTCCATTTCGTTCGCTGGAGATATTTCATTTCTTGTAATGCGTTTATGGTCGCTTTTAGATGCTAAACGTATTCGTCTTGTATATTCCAGTCGGAGATTGCGATTTGTCGAAGGGTTTATGTGATTTTATGCATGAGTACTAGTGACTTATTTTCTCTTTGGGATTCCCAAGATTTACGCTCTTTCCTATTGATGATGACACAGATGCGTTGGCTTCAGGCCGTTGATGTCTCATTGATCAATGCGACCTTTGACACCTCAGCTATTAAGACAAAACCAAGCTTTTAGACGAATACAGAAAACCGCTACAAAGTATTGATGCTGCTCGTTGTAACCTTAATCAGCGCTGCAAATGGGGTCGGTGTTGATAATACAGAAAGAGCTGATGACGTGTTCTTGTTTGTGCAAAACAAAATGATCGTCGGGGACTCAGCATGTTTAAGAAGGTAAATAACCAACGAGGCTTCAAGATCAATTCTTGTGTATGGACAAGCACATTTTTATTTTATTTATTTATTTTTGTTTTTAACTTTTTTATTTATTTTATCGTTGTAGTCTGTAACTCCTTTATAAACTTATTTGAATTTCAAATCTGTGGAAAGTGTACTTTGAAGATAAATGTGCTAATAATAGAACAGATCATACGGTGATATTATTATCATCATTATTTAAGTTGTCGTTGAATTGCTGCTGTTCTATTTCTGCTACTAATACTAGTACTACAACTACTACTAGTACTATTGCTATAACTAATACCATTGTAACATTGCTTCTAATTTGTTTTATTATTACTACTTATATACAATCTCCACCAGTAACTTTTCACTAACTACAAACAAAAACACCTACTACGACTTCTAGTTCTACATGTTAAATCTTTTCGTCCAGTCAGAAATTAAAACAAACATTCTAAGTTCAAAAAGGGCAGAAAGACTAATCACCAGTAATCATAAGTATTTTATTTTATAAAAGCTTTTCCAAATATCAGTGTAAATCAGAGATTTCGTAGATTCTCGCTGCCACTAAAAATACTTGTTAGAAATCTCGTGAGAATGACCATTTGGTATTCACACACACATCCCG
>CM022679.1:4428378-4430878 GCA_012295275.1 Chrysomallon squamiferum
TAGCAATAATAATAATAATAACAATAATAATAATAATAGCAATAATAATACTAATAATACTAATAATAATAATGATAATAATAATAACAATAATAATAATACTAATAGCAAAAGCAGCAGCGTCTAGTTCTTGCACATTCAGGCGGGTATGCAAGAAATATGGGAAGTCAAAATGCAGGCTATTTATAGAACATTTTCTTTCTTTCAGCACATTTTCGTGGGAAGTAAAACTCGGCCCACCTAAAACTTTGTACTCAACTATCTAGATCCCCTCTGTTTAATTGTGTGCACACGCGCCTGAAATTTCAGCTAATATATATCTGATATCTACCTATAGCTTACCTGTTGGGTTGAATGACCAAGCCACTATAGATATAAGAACGATATAAGTTCGACCGGTTGCCATCACAGTAGAATCCATTTGTGTGTTTGCAGCTTGCATTAAGAAAAAACTGGTATTAATTGAACATAAACGTTTAACCTTCTGTCATCATTTATCAGCGTCTCAGTCAATATGTCTTCATACTGTTTTTTTCTCTTTTTTTTTGTTGTCTTTATGAACGTCTCTCTTGTGTGTTACCTCGAGTGTTTCCTTGATGTTGAAAGTTTGGTTTCAGTAAAGTTAAGAATTAAAAAATATGAGTCAGTTATCCTTTGAGAATTATGTTTTTGTTTATGAACTTAGGTTTTGTTTTTGATGAAGTAACAGTAATTCAGAAATGTTTTAAAACTGTTTTGAAACTATTTAGATATATCCTCTCTGTCTGACAGTTATTATCGACTGCATGTGTGATGACATCCAGGAAAAACACAACGAGAAGATATTGTTATAACAACTACAAAGTATTCTCAGAACAACACAGCTAAGAAAACGAAGACTTGATCATTCTTGGCTTTCGATCTCATTATCGGAAACTCCTGTCACTGATTAGCTACAAACCAATCACTGGCGTTTAAAAACATTGACAGAGAGATCGATTATTGAGTATATTTTGCCTTTTAACACTTCTAAAACTGCTGTTTATAAACAAGTCATTATTTAGTCAAAGATCAGCAAATTTTAGTTCTTGAAAGAGCTGATTGTTATCTGATAAATTAACACGTAACTGATTCAAAAGTTCACAAAAAAGATTTTCCAATACAACATTACATCTCTTTTGTGTTTTAAAAGTTTCAGTTTCCAATTCTATCGTGTGTTTTTTTTTCAGCTGTCTGAGACTTAGAAACGATAACGTCCAAGTAAATTTGTTCTAATGCGAATCGCAAACCACGGATCAACAGCTGCAGACACAACCCTACACACACATGACCAGCACTGTACAATTACTGCAGCAGGCGTCGAGAGGACAGTCTCTCACATACAACACATCGTGGCTGTGGTAGTTCGAGGTCTGCCGTCGATACGCGCCGATAGCCAAAACGACTTCGAACTGACGGTCGTTTCACAGTGTGGTGAAGCCAATTTGTTATGCGACAGGAGAACAACTTAGCAAATTAGTGTGCAGTAAATGCCAATTTATTGAGAATAGCCATCTTCCGTTTGGTTACTGCATGCTTAAAGAAAGAAAGAAAGAAAGAAAAAAAAGGAAAAACGAAAAAAAGGCTTCATAACAAAGATGCGTAAAATTAAGCTGTTGCAGATTGGAAATTTGCGAATTTGCAATCCAGATTTTCGGCAGTACGTCGCCAGTTTACGTTTTATGAGATCGATTGACCATATAATCTCGTTACAGTTACTAGGTGTTCACAGACTTCTAAGAAAAAAAAAAGAGATTTCTTCTTTCTTTCTGTTCTTTCGCGGCACCAATCAAGCCGCTATGTGAATGTCATTATGAAAGCAATGAAGAAGCTATTACTGGGCTTCCAGTTATGACAAACGTTCGATTGCTTTGATACAGCTGAATAGGTTGGTGTAAAGCTAGGATAAATCTCGAGGCGGTGAACATGAAAGCGATATCTCCTCTCTGTTGTTCGTTCTCTGTTAAAACGTGTTAAACTTTTAATGAGGAGATGATTGTGTTCCATCCGAAAAGTGAACCGCAGATTTTAATTACGTGTAGTCTGATTTTTTTTTTTTTTTTTTTTTTTTTGTTTCTTAAAACGACTTTTGATGATGTTTTTTAATCATAGATTTTAATTATATGGCTTTTGATTTTTCTTTTAAACTATTTTTTTATTATTATTATGTTTTTTTTTTTTTTTTTTTTCTTTTGATTATTATTATAATTATCGTTTTGTTTCGATATATTTGATCTTTCTTAAGCTTTTTACTTCACACTTGCTATTTTTGTTTTTTGTAGTTGTTTTTTTTTTTTGGTTTTTTTTATTGGGATTTCTTGGGGGGGTTTACCTTTCATTTTGTTTCGTTTTATCATTATGATTACTTTTTATTATTTTTATTTTTTATTCTTTCCTTCTTCTTACACATTTTCTTTGATTCTTGAGTAATGCATTTTTCATTTTACTTCACTTTTTTAATATCGATCCTCCATTCTCTCTC
>CM022679.1:4435878-4515878 GCA_012295275.1 Chrysomallon squamiferum
ATTATATGAAAATTAAAAGTGACAGTTGTGAAAAATTAATCTTTCTCTATGAAACCGTTTTTATTAAAATATTTTCCAGTTACCTTTTCTGTAACTTTTTGTAAGTTTATTTCTTTTAATTAATATTAAGCGACTGGTAAAGTCCTGTATGTGATGCTTAAAAATATGAGATTTCCTTGAAAGTCACAAAGGTTATTATTTTTAAGAAAAAAATTAAGAAAATGTATCTTTGATAAAGAAACTTTCTAATTTTATCAGACATTAAATAGTTCACTGTCTGTTTTACGTTGATTGATAATATATCTTATACAGTGATTTAAAAAATTAAAGAACATTATTTTAAGCACCGTTACTGAAAGTTCATGTTCTAAAAAATATTAATATGGTAATATGCATAGATACACGCATATTGCACACATATGTGCATACATACATATATACCCGCATATGAGAGAGAGAGAGAGAGAGAGAGAGAGAGAGAGAGAGAGAGAGAGAGAGAGAGAGAGAGAGAGAGAGAGAGAGAGAGAGAGAGAGAGAGAGAGAGAGAGAGAGAGAGAGAGAGAGAGCGTGTGTGTGTGTGTGTTCTAACTGTTGGTACCTACTATTACGAAAATAAAGAGAACAGTCTAATATAACTGAATAGACTTATGGAAATGTGTTCCTTGGGTCACATCGACATCAGATTTCAGTCGTCTATTGATCTGACCTGCACATTTACAGACATTTAAGTGAGGCTAAGAGAGGAGATTGTCTGTTTTCAATACGACTTTGATTTCATGACGCCAACAACCGTTAACACTGACCCGAACAGTCAAGTGAACTGAAACTAAACTGTAGTTAATGATTTACTTTCTTTTTGCTAGTAGACTTTCTTTACACCAGGAAAAATATTTAAAACCTACGAAGTAATAGTATGTACAAACAAATATTCAGTTTGGGGAGACGGTATTCGAGGCAGATAAAAGTTTCTTAATTACGTTGCACCATGATAAATTTTCTTTTCTTTAATGTGTAACTGACTCAGTGATATAAGCATTTTATTTATTTCCTATTCTGTTTTATTTTATTTAAATATTTTCAAATATTTGTTTTATTAAAATTGATCAGTCCATATTATTTATATCACAACACTTAAAACATGTTCCAGTCTATATATGTACGTATATATGTATGTATGTATGTATGTATGTATGTATGTGTGTATGTGTGTATGTGTGTATGTATGTATGTATGTGTGTATGTGTATGTATGTATGTGTATGTGTGTGTGTATATATGTATGTACGAATCGTATCTATGTATGTATGTACGCATCTATGCATGTATGTATGTTGTAACAGTTATCTAAAATAACAAATACAATATTATGTTTTTCCATAATCATTGTTCATTTACTGATTCACACATTCCGTTTTATTTTTTCTCTTTCTCCTTCTAATTTTTTACTTCTTTCTCGTTTACGGGAATATTCGTTTCATTACAGCAACCTGTACTAAACCTCAATTTCTACAAGAGCCAGCGTTTCCACTGAAGCAAACTATCGACATGAATAAAGAGAGATGAAACCAACAGAAGAAAAAACAAACGACAACGCAAGACGTATGATTGAATCATTTAGCTTCATCGGTTATAGGGAATCTAAATCTGGTGAAATGAATGATTTCAGGCAGGTCTGAGATGATCACCCTTACGTTTTCTGGCTTCCAGGACTCGTAATCTGCAAGCTGGTAATGAAAGCGTGGCAAGAGGGTTTGATTTGTACACTAAAATATTTTTTTAGACTCTTAAATTTTGTGAGAGAGAAAAAAAAAAAAAAAAGAAGAGAGTGATTACTAATATCGTGGATTCAAAGAAAAAAATTATTTTAAAAATTATTTTAAACATTATTTGTTATAGTGAAGATTGGAGATTGTTGTGAAACAAAACAAAAAAATGTGTGCGTCTGTGAGTTAAGATGATATAGTGAGAGAGAGAGAGAGAGAGAGAGAGAGAGAGAGAGAGAGAGAGAGAGAGAGAGAAAAAAAAAAATACACTGGAGATTATTTATTATATATGTGAGTTGAAACATTTTGAAAATGGAAAAGAATGAAGAATATTTTCTACTTACTCACTTATTTAATTGTTGCATTATTTCTTAGAAATTTTATTTTGTGTCTTAATTTTTTTCTTCGTCATTTTCTTGCTGCTAACTTAATCATTTACCAACTCTTGGTTGTCTAAGTGCTGTTTTTCTTTTTACTGTTGTTATTCGTCTACATTTGATTTGTGTTGTTCGTTATCCACTGTACGCTAAATTAATTTGTTAATGCCTCGTGTACTAACTGACAAAAAGCCTTTTTTATCTCTTTGGATGTTTCATCTCAAGACTGTGAACGCACTTAATGTGTTAATGGTAACACCAACAGTCCGCAAAGTGCTGTGTCATAAGTCCACTTAACGTGAGAAAGAGTTTTCTCCCCTCGGGCATTTTTCCTATTCCAGCCAGTGTTTTAAGATTTTTTTTGTCAATAGCCGCGATATCTGTATTCTATCCTTTTATAAAGTGTTTGTAAATTAACCTTTCCTACAAATGGGAAAAGTTAATTAAAAAAAAAAAAATTTACGATAATGTAGGTAAAAAAATAATCAGTAAATATTGGTCCTGTAAAATAATGAAAAAAATTTAAATTTGCAAGTTAAGCTGATCTTGAAAATGTTTACAAGATGAACGAAAATGTAAAAGTGGTTAAAGATATCGCATACAATAATTAATGTAATCTTTTTAATCGGAAAGTGACGTATATATATAGACACAAACATGCATACAGAAACACTGATGTACTGATAACGTAATGGATCACCTATCATATGAAAATTGAATTAAATGAATATTTTTAAATTCCAGGCCTTTTTTTGTTTTTTTTTTGTTCTCTTTCTTTGTCTCTCTTTATCTCATGCTCACATTCGCTCACTCACTCTCTTTCTATCAGTGTAACGCCACTCTGCCTATCTGTGGTGTTTTTCTTTTATCTCTTTTTGTCTGTTTTTTTTTTCTCTATCTCTCTATCTCGATCTGCATAAGCACACATACACACTCAGTCTGATACAGAGACTGAGAGAGAGAGAGAGAGAGAGAGAGAGAGAGAGAGAGAGAGAGAGAGAGAGAGAGAGAGAGAGAGAGAGAGAGAGAGAGAGAGAGAGAGAGAGAGAGAGAGAGAGAGAGAGAGAGAGAGAGAGAGAGAGAGGAGAAGTACAACTAGATTCTTCAAACAAGTTTTGTTCGTTTTATCAACATCCCTTGTTGTCTGTGATTTATTTCAGTTCCACTACATCATCATACGATGATGTTTGCAATTCTTCTTCAACAGCTTATATTTCCTCTCTATCTGCTGTCCTTATCTCCATCACCTCATCTTGCTTTAAACACAAACTAATGACATTTTCCCAAAACCATAATCTGAGATAATATTGATAACAGTCTTTGCAGTGAAGGGCACTTAAAACCATACATCACCTCATTATAATATTCTCAGACAAACCGCCATCACTCTGCTCTTCAGATCTGATCAACAGAATGATTTGCACGGACAAAAACAAGATACACTTGGCGTTCCCAGAAGACTCGAAGGTTTCCTGATAATGAGCTTGTCACCATTAGGCAACCGTCTAATACATATGATAAATACAAAATCTAATAAGAATCAATGACACGGGCATGTGCACGTCTTCTGAACGTTCATCTTGAGAGTGTTTGAAAGACAAATCCTTCTCGCTGTGATTCAGTGGGGTTCGTCATAAGAAAAGCCAGTTCATCACAATCCCAAGATATTACGATGACAGCTTGTATTACGATGGACGGGGAAAGTGTAATTTGCTCCTCTAAGATGAAATGATAATTTATACGTTAACTTAAGAAGGTTAGGGTACAGTGAGGCAGAGGAAAATTGAGAGACAGCGAGGAATTGAAATACACGTGAACGTAGAGACAGACTGAGACAGAGTGGGAGAGACAGAAAGAGAGAGAGACATAGAGAGACATAGTGAGACAGAGAGAAAGAAAGATGTTTTTTTAGAATGAACAAAAATTTAATTTAATTTAAAATGAATTATTAAATTATAAGTAAACAAACGAAGCAAGTCATATAAAACATTAACTAACCAGAGTTAATAAAATTCCTGTAAAAAGTGAACAAAATATAATTACATGAAAGTGAACGTAACGTAACTTTTAAAAGATAAAATATTAAGTCAGCAGTAAGCAAACAATAAAATATACTCAAACAACATAATAAGAGTACGAAAAACAGCGAATGAAGTAAAAACATATAGATGGGGAGACATAGTACAGAGAGAGAGAGAGAGAGAGAGAGAGAGAGAGAGAGAGAGAGAGAGAGAGAGAGAGAGAGAGAGAGAGAGAGAGAGAGAGAGAGAGAGAGAGAGAGAGAGAGAGAGAGAGAGAGATTTTTTTTTCACAAATTGTTCAGAGTAGCCATAAATTCAATAAACCCTTGAAAGACAATGCAAAACGTTCTCATCCATCTGTAATAAAAGGAACAAATATTTACATTAAAGATATCTCAGTTGAACGGTTTCTGTTCATTATGATTCTAGGTGCCTTCAGCGCTAATATCAATTTTCTTATTATCACGGATTATGTTGTTGTTGTCGTCTTTTCTGGGTATATCATAGGACATATTTCCATCTAAATATTTACCATACACACACACACATACAGACACACAAACACATTCACGCACACAACCATATGGTGGGAATTAAATGTTGGAACTGGAAACAGCCCGAGCGACGAATCAGTGAGAAATTGTCCTGTGATGTCATCCTCTGAACTTCAACGTGTCTGTCTGTGTAAAACTAATTATCAGATATTTTACTTTTAATGCACATCATTAGAGCATCAGAAGCTTATTGTTAGAAAACACAGAATGAGACAAATCTCTGAACAGCTATTGTTGTTAATCTGACAAAGTAATCTCGGATTTGATGCTCCTGTGTTCATGTCTTCGTTCTTAGATCTGCAGATCAGAGATTAAAATGCAGGCCATTTAAAGCAGCAATCTTCGCGTCCCATTCAAAGATGTTATTAACTCCATTCGGAAAAAAAACCCACGAAATTTCTTTCATTTTTATATATTGCTAGATAACACAATTTATAGCCACCTTGGGGAAAAGGAAATTCCAGTGTTCCAAAACAGAATTATCCTCCTCTGTCACGAAGTAATCGAGTTTCACCTTCAGTGACAGATCCGTGATGAAATTAAACTTTGAAGGAAACCCTTACTCCATTTCATATATATTCATCAGTCCCATAAGCATTGTTTGAAGCGAGACTTTGCCTGTGTTTTTTTTCTCTTTTTTTTGCTGAAAGGTTCGTGTCGCTGTTGTTCTCAAATGTGATTCGTGAATCTCTGTAATCAGAACTTTTAAAAAAGTTTGCTTCGGTTTTCTTATCAGAGGTTCAATAATAATGGTTTATTGTCCCGTTATCAAAGGAGGCAAAAAAATATATTGCGGTTTCTTCTGATAAAATTAATGTGCAAGAAATCAAATAAAAATTAAAGGAAGTAATTCATAAAAGGAAAAAGAAATAAACAAAGGACAAGAGAAACAAACTGAAAAAAAAAAAAAACCAAAGAAGACATTACTAATATTTATGACCAGAGAGTACATATTTAGCAGACAAATAATCACAGTAAGGGAATAATACCGTACAGAAACAAAGAAGAATTAAGAAACAAATAAAAAACCATTTCAAAATCCAAGGAAAAATCTAATATTATATTTGGCAATAATTTATGGGTCATATATAAAGAATTTATTTCACATAGGGGTATCAGATATTACAATAAGTCAGTGCTGTATGTAGAATTGGGGATTGTAATAGTATACAACACCAGAATAAGCAGTAACATAACCAATTTACATTGTTGTTGTTGCATTCATAAAGATGAAAGTGATTATGATGCTGTTAACGTTTGCTTTTTGTTCTTTATTTTTGTCTCTCTCTCTCTCTCTCTCTCTCTCTCTCTCTCTCTCTCTCTCTCTCTCTCTCTCTCTCTCTCTCTCTCTCTCTCTGTATAGGTAGACAATATTTAATTTCAGTTGAACTTAGCATGTTGGCTGACTCACCGCAGACAGGGTGTGTTATTACTGTGTCAGTGAGAGTAACGAGTTGTGATGTGAAAAGTTCCCTGAAGAGGTTCATTCAGTGAACGTAAAAATTATAAACATTTTTTAGAAACTTTTATTTGCTCGGTTACTGTTTTACTACAAAGTGATATTTTACAGTAAAAACGTTTTATTGTGAGTCACTTTCTTTTTTCTTTTTTTTCTAGTTTATTCAATTTCATCGCTAGTAAAAGTGATGAATCTGATGTTTAACTTTTTACACATGTAATAATTCCGATGTCTTGATATGTTTTTTTTTTAGTTGAAACGGCTACTAGTTAGTATTAGTCAAACTACATTTAATTTTCAAGTAGGAAAAGAAAAAAGAGAAGGAAACAAAAACGCCAAGATGTTGTGAGGAATGTTATAACAGCTGTTACAGAGTTATCTTATAATAATTTTATTTATTTTAAGAGACAGTTAGAGAGACAGAGAGGGTTTTACAAAGACAGAAACGCAGAGAGAGAGAAGACAGAGAGAAATGGAAAAAGAAATAGAGAGAGAGAGAGAGAGAGAGAGAGAAGAGAGAGAGAGAGAGAGAGAGAGAGAGAGAGAGAGAGAGAGAGGAGGAGGAGACAGAGAGACATATATAGATAAAGATAACAGTATATGTTTGTGGTATGTATAGAATAGTTTGTAATAACTTTCAAATACATATTTACTGTACACAAAAACCACTACGATAAAACGTGTGTATGTGATTTCTCTTTTTTAAATCTACGTTCTCAGCAGAATACACCTGGAATCCTTGCCTATTAAAAATAAAAAATAAAACTCGCCACGATCTGCACCCCCATCGCTTTTACAAAGGTCTAAAGCACAAAGGTGCATCCGAGGCAAAGATGTGGCAGAACTTGAAGAACGAATCAACATTAGAAACAGCGAGAATGGAAAGTGACAGATCAGAGTTAATTCGTTTACAGGTTGGCAGGACAAAAGTACTAAGCGAGAGTTAACAAAGACCAATGACGTTAAGAAAAAGCGGACAAAACAGGGTTTTACTATTAACCTACAACTTCCCATTCACAGTTCACCGAGTCACCGTTATAAGTACATATTCGAAGCGCGTATAGTATCAAAATAGAATAGTATTTCTAAAGTTATATTTTAAATTTATATATTAAAGTTTTGACATGTATATCCTCTCTAAATACGTATCTAATCTCAGTTTAACTTATACTGTTTAATCTATGTGTATAACGTATATTTTTACTTACCTTTTCTGGTAATATTTTATTATATCTTATCCTATCATATCCAGTCCCATCAAATTTTACTTCATTCTATCCTGTTTTATTTTATTTTATGCTATACGTGTTCTGTACTTTGCTATACTATATATACTATACTATACTACACTATGCTAAACTATACATGCAAAGCACTGTCCTATATTATATTATTCCATAGTATACTATGCTGTACTATATTTTTCTATGCTATATTATACTATACTAGACTATACGATTTTGTACAATACCATACTACCCTGTACTGTATTACCCATGTAATTTTGATTTAATAATTATTGTGTATATTATTAATAGTTCTTCTTATTGCTGTTCATGATGATGATCATTATCATCATAATCATCATCATCTTCATCCTCATGATCATAATTATAATCATCATCCTTTCCTCTTATTTTTCTAAAGATTTAACAAAATTTCCATTTGTTACATAAAGAAAAATGCTTTTATAAATGTGTTAGATTCGGTTGTTTTGCTGGCGTTTTCTTCTCTCTTTTTTTTTTTTTTTTTTTTTTTTTTTTTTTTTTTTCAAATCTTTTTTCCCATTCCACCAAAGAGAAACATAGAAAATTGATTATAAAACCATCGCATTTTGACAGCGAAATATCTCACTAAAATTCTCTTTCTTAACAAAATACTTTTTTTTTTTTTTTCCTTCGGTCACAAACATTTTTATTATCACAGAAAACGTCTTTTACAATTTAGTACGTTATTCATAACCCAAAACCACAGACGCTACTAGTAAATTATTCGTTTAGAGAGACTGTTTTTTTTTTTTCTACACATATCTATTTCTCTTCGATTCACAGCCTCATTTTTTTGCCTGCATACACAGACTATTTGAGAAATTTAATTGCCAACTTTACCTTCTGCTAACCTGCTCCCTACGGTTCTGATAGTCGTTTTCCCGATAAGAAGAATGCTTCGTTGCTCGTGTTATGTTTTCAGTCCGAAAAGTGATCTCAAGTGCAAGTAGGGTCATCGTAAACTGGAGAGTAACTGTTCACATTTAAATAGGCAGAAAACAACCTCGATTTTCAGCAAACAGATTATGTATACAACAGTAACAACAACAAAAACAACAACAACAACAACAACAATAATAATAATAATAACATGTACATATATCCACACACACACAGATATATATATATATATATATGGAAAGGAGTAAAGCCGATATTAATGTTTTCTTTCCTAAAGATACAAAACAAAATATTAATTTCGAAAAACTACTCAGAAACGTGTGTTTAAACAGAAATTATGTTGTCTGAGGCTGGGATGACATTAGTGTTTATTTATAAAACACAGCAAACAATGAACAATTATATTTAAAAATATAGAAAATAGGATTCACTTCAGAAAATTTAATTTGCACGCAACTAAAATAACTAAATACGATATCTCAAATATAAAGGAAAACAATAAAACATTTAATTTTCTTTACTGAATAAATCCTGCAGCATTGACCTGGAAACAGGTCAGAAACGTGTATAGATCCCAGATCCTACGACGCTTCAAGCGAAGATTCAAATCGCTAATTTAGCTAAAGAGCCCGCGCTTGCCCAGTGCATGAATAACATCCACAGTAAAAAAAATAAAAATTAATAATTCAAATAATAATAATAATAATAACACGTCAATGGTGATTGCTTTCTCGCAATATGTATTTTATTGTCATCATTCACCGTGAACCGTAATATTTCTGTATATTAATATTTTCATTGCTATCAGAGATCATCTCATCTCTCTTTCATTATCAGTTCCCTGGTGAATTTAGCCTTCTCCGAGTCTAATTTTATATATTATAAGCCCGTCCTTATAAAACATTCATAGGCCGAGTTCAGATATTAACGCAAAGTAGAAACGCTGGTGATTTTTCATAACCCAGAGGTGTTGTTACAAGATCATCAACTTTCTGAGCGATAATAGTGTTAGTTTGCTGTTTGGCATTTATATCAGAGACCAGAAAAACAGCGTCTGAGATTTTTTTTTGTTTTTTTTTTCTTTCCAGTCACAGTTTTGTATCTAGAATTCTGTCCCGTTGAATTTAGTCTTTAAAGGTTGCCCTGACGAGCTATAGGTCGAAGGATCGACTCTTGTCTGTCTGTCAGTATCGTTTTTACCTGTTCCAGTTAATTCCGAATGGAAAATTGACCCTTTAAAGATATTTTTTGTTATAAACGATGAGTACTCTGTAAAGTGGTTTTTATTTTACCGTTTTATATTTAGTACGTGAGAATGTCTGTATATATATATATGTAATCTATGTGTTTATGTAGGTATATATGTAATGTAAACTGAATGTATATATAATGAATGTATGTATTTTTTATGTGTATGAATGTGTGTGAGTATATATGTATGTTTGTATCTAACGTATGTATGTATGTATGAATGTAACTATGTATGAATGCATTTATGTATGTATGTATATAATATGTATGTATGTATGTATGTATGTATGTATGTTGTATGTATGTATGTATGTATGTTACCTATGTATGTACGTATGTATGCATTGTGTATGTAGCTGTTGTATTTCTATACATTTAAAGCGTTCTAAACAAAAATCTACATAAAACTGCTTAACGTAAAGAAACTGTTAAACAAATCCAGTCGTATTAACATGCCTTTACCAAAACCACACCGCAGGTCAAAACTTCTTTGATTCTTTCCTTATAACCTCACAGGTCGTGTAGTATTTTCATCTTTTCCTCAGTTTATGTTTCCAATGCATGCTCTGCTGTTTGTTTTTTTTTTTTTTTTTTTTTTTTTCCAATTGTTTTTAATAGCATTTTGATGTTGCTGTCATTTTCTTATCCTTTTCTTTTTTTTTTTTTTTTTTTTTTTTTCATTTATCATGTTTTTTTTGTTTTTTTACCATTCGATTTACTTTTCCAAGTTTTCAGTCGAGGGTTTATTGCCGTCCTATCAGGTGTTCATTAATGGATTGCCGACAAACGCGTAACGCATGAACGGTCCATTGTTGCTCATTTGTGTAGTCGGCGCGTCCTCTGCTTGACACAAATGACATAGTTGCTGCTTGACTTGTCAGACTCGGACGTTGGAGCAGCCGATGATGGTTGACCGTGATGGATCGTTTTGAAACGAGAGGTTCAGGAATCGCAGCTGACAGTGTCAGGCAGCTGGTACCAGGAATACAGGTTCCTCAGTGCGAAGCCGAATGCGTCCGTTTTGTGTGTAGAGTAGTTTGTGTTATACAGAATACGTCTGTTTTGTGTGTAGAATAGTTTGTGTTATACAGAATACGTCTGTTTTGTGTGAAGAAAAAGTTTGTGTTATACAGAATACGTCTGTTTTGTGTGTAGAATAGTTTGTGTTATACAGAATACGTCTGTTTTGTGTGTAGAATAGTTTGTGTTATACAGAATACGTTTGTTTTGCGTGTAGAATAGTTTGTGTTATGCAGAATACGTTTGTTTTGTGTTTTGTGTGTAGAATAGTTTGTGTTATACAGAATACGTCCGTTGTTAATAATCTATGTTATGTATGGAATAGTTTGTGTTAAACTGTACATGTTTGTGTTACGTATTTAATAGTTTGTGTTAGACAGTATATGTCTGTGTTATGTATAAAATAGTTTGTGTCAGAAACTACATGTCTCTGTTATGTGTATGTTATTTGTATTACACACATACATTCATTGATAACACACATTCATATTATCCACACATACATACAAGTATACATACACAGAAACATCGATATACACACATACATGGTGAAAGAAAAACAAGGCAAGAAACAAACAGTGCAAGAAACTAAAGCCATAAAACAAACAAAAACAACTTTCAAACTTACAATAATTAAAATTAACAAACAGTCAAAAAAAAAATCACTGAGAAAAAGAAAGTAACAAACAACAGAAAAACTTTAAAAAAATAAAATAAAAATAAACCAACCATTATAAATGTTTACTAAGAATTACGAAGACACGCTTACGGCGAATGAATGAAATAATAATAACGATGAAAACAAGGTGCCGCAGTTCTAATCTACGGCTCCATTATTGACCGTTTCGTCAGAAGTTAATATCTTCTGTCCTCACTTCTCAAAAGCTGTTTCTAATCCGTCCACGTTACGCCAGTGATTAAACATTGATGCTTGGTGCCAGATTTATAACGACACTTCGTATGCGATTCGCTCCGCAGATAACGACGTCGTTGTAAGCTAATCGAACGTCTACGAGGCTGCAAGGTAATATATTATTTAACGCAGACGTGAAAGGAGACGGTGCTGCACGTTTAGCCAGGCGCTATCTCTTGACAGAAAAGTAAAGACGAAGTCTGACACCTTCATCTTGATATTTCGTCTTAAACTCTTCTTGCACATTTTTTTTTTTTTTTTTTTTTTTTTTTTTTTTTTTTGTTGTTGTTGACGTTACAATGTCCACAACGGTTAAGTCTTTTTTTCTTTTTTTTTTTTTTTTTTTTTTTAAATAAATAAATCAATCTTTGTTTTCCTGCTTTTCTTTATATATATATTTTTTTTTTTTTAATTCTAAATTTCTGTTATACATGTAAAAGCAGTAATGATACTTAACATAATTATCTTTGTTATTTCTGTTTTTAAATTTAAATTTTATTAGATTTATAATTACTTTAAAATATAGAAAGGAGAGAGCAGGACAGAGAGAAAGAGACGAAGAAATAATACAACGAGAGAAGAGAGAGAGAGAGAGAGAGAGAGAGAGAGAGAGAGAGAGAGAGAGAGAGAGAGAGAGAGAGAGAGAGAGAGAGAGAGAGAGAGAGAGAGAGAGAGAGAGAGAGAGAGAGAGAGAGAGAGAGAGAGAGAGAGAGAGAGAGAGAGAGAGAGAGAGAGAGAGAGAGAGAATAACATATGTTCTAAAGTGGAAAATATTTTCCTTGCATTTTCACTTCTTAACTTTTTATTTCGACTTTCTTATATTCGCAGGTTCATTACAACAACTGTAACATTTTTGTTTCGTGTACATTTTTCTCTCTTTAACTTTACTACAGTTTAACTTAGTGCAGTAATAATCACTTTGTCCTCAAAACCAACTGAGTGACTGTTATTTTGTTTATGTAGGGCTACATAACTTGAGAGATTTTAACTGACCTGAACGAATTGAATTAACTTTTAATTTTTAATAAACATACTCGTCGTAATTAAATCACAAATTACATTTCAGATTTCCTTTCATGCATGGCGTGTCAGACTTCAGTTTTTCTTAATTTTTAAAAATTTCTTATAAATAATTATTATGCTGTCAGTTTTCACATATATTATGTGTCCTTCACTTTTTCTCTCGCTCTTCCTTCTATCTAAATAAATCTCACTAAATCTCTAGTTCTCTCTCTCTCTCTCTCTCTCTCTCTCTCTCTCTCTCTCTCTCTCTCTCTCTCTCTCTCTCTCTCTCTCTTTTCTCTCTCCTTTGTTATAAAAGATATGAATCCATTGTTTTCTGTTTCTCTCTCACTCTCTCTCCTCTGTTTGTCTCCCTTCGTCACTCTCTCTCTCCTTTTCTATCTCTCTCTCTCTGACTTTCTATCGCTCTTTTTCCCTCTATCGATCCCTTAGTTTTATCTCTCAAATATACCATGAATCCATCATATTATTCCCTTTCTTTCTAACACTCTCTTTTTTTTTCTGTCATCCAGTCATTGTAGATCTCTGACAGTTTCTCTTTCTCTAACATTATCTCTCCCTCCTTCTCTCACTCACCCTCTCCCTCTTTCTTCCCTTCTGTCACTCTCATACATATTAAGAAAGAAAAAAATGCTCCCTCTTCCTCTCTTACATTCTTACAAATTCACACACTTTTTATTTTTATCATTCTCTTTTTAATCTTACTCTTAAACCATCCTTAGAATTTGTTAGATTTATGGCAAAGGTGCTGGCAAAGCTATTACGTTTACAAAACAGAATTACCCGAATCAGTCTGAAAAAATAAATACATTTTGTTTTTCTCGTGTAGGAAACATATCACCAGTTTGTTAATGTAGAAACCATTTGTGTGCATTCATTTCATCAACCTTATCATATGTAAGTTTCATGGAAAATCATTTAAACTTTTATTTTTGATTTGATCTCTCTCTGTCTGTCTCGCTCTCTCTCTCTCTCTCTCTCTCTCTCTCTCTCTCTCTCTCTCTCTCTCTCTCTCTCTCTCTCTCTCTCTCTCTCTCTCTCTCTCTCTCTCTCTCTCTCTCTCTCTCTCTCTCTCTCTCTCTCTCTGCTATAGTCATTATTGTCGTTATACTAGTAGACAACTGTGCATTTAAAGAAAAAGAAAAATTTCTTAATTTAATTGTCTTTATAATGGTTGAATTTTCTTTTCCTATTGTTTGTATCTTTTTTAATTATTCAGCTAGAAGTATGTTTCTATTGGAAAGACAGGAACTGTTTATTCATACATACGCACATAAATACGTGCAAACACATACAAATAAATACATATTTAATAATAATAATAATAACAATAGTTAATAATGCAACAGTCACAATGACTACGATAATACTGTGTTTATAATGAAGACTGTGATGATGATGATGATGATGATGATGATGATGATGATGATGATGATAATGATGATGATGAAGATGGAAGTAGTGCTAATAATGATGATAGTGAGATTGCTATAACATATCTCAACATTGCTGATCATGTTAATTTAAATGTCTGTCAAAAGCAATTGCTTATACTATTCAGGACTGAATGTTTAATTTATATTGATAAACATATATCAAGAAGGTCGTTCAGAAGAACTTCATATTTTCAAAGTTCTGCTTTTCTTGAATATAAAAGAAGAGCAAAATGTCTAAACTTTTGACAACGAGAGAAACTTAAACGAGAGAGAAACGAGAGAGAGAGAGAGAGAGAGAGAGAGAGAGAGAGAGAGAGAGAGAGAGAGAGAGAGAGAGAGAGGGGGAAGGATGTAGGGAAAGACAGAATAGAGAGAGACATAGACAGACAGACAGTCTAACAGACAAACAAAGAGATGCACTGATTTCAAGCGATTTTTCGAACTACAGCTTAAAACTTTGAATTAATATGAAGTAGTATCTCAAGTTTTATTGTATCAGTTTGTTAGTTTACATACACACAAGTTTGTACCTACTTGAAACCAGACTCTTCTTACGAAAACACAAAAAAGCTGTTATTACTCACCAATAAAGCAGAAACCGAGAATAAAGTACATCCAGCAGCCTTTTCGAGACATCGTCAGTAATATTTCACTCTTATATAGTCTCTCTACTCATTTCCATTTAACATGCAGTCTTTCTTGCGTGAATTCTACCATTTCCATCAGTTCGCCTCCGCCTTGAGTCCAACATTATCCCCACTGTTCAAACGATAAGGTAGCTCAGAGTTATATTTTGTACCAGAAGAAGATCTGCAGATAAAGAAATCAAGATGATAACACAACAGCAAGTGAGATTTTTATACATCGTCGGTTATCTACAAGACACAGAGAAAAGGAAAAAAAACATGATAAAGTAGTTGCAAATAGTGAATTAACTTTTTTTTTTTTTTTTTTTTTTTAAATTTGTTAATAGTATTTTTAAACAATAAGAATTCTTCAAAAGTGACATTAAGATATCACGCGAAAGAAGATAACGTTTTACAGTCCTAAGATTGTCGTAAAAAGAAACGTAAAGTTTATAATATGAAACCCGGTTGATGGTTTTTTTTTAAATTAACCAATTCTGAAAAAAGAAAGGAAAACTGAAAATGTTAGCTTTCAATCAGACCATGTTTTATGAATTTTAAAATGTCGGAAAACATGACATAATAATAAGATAATTTCAAGTGATTTTTGTAATTAAGAGAACTTAACAAAACAGAAGTAAAGAAATTTGAATGAAAGGATGTTCCAAGCAATTTTTTTTTTTATAATCCCCATAATTCTGAAAAACAAAACTAAAGAGAAAGAAAATACGAAAAGTGTTGCAGGCAATCTTCAATCTTTCAAAGAAAAATCAAGAAAACAAACTGAAAACGTACTTCCAAGTGATATTTCAAAATAACAATTCTAAAATAAAAATAAAACAATGAAAATGTTATTCTAAACGGTATAATTCTTCAACACAATCTAATAGTTCTGAAAAAAAAAAAAAAGATTTACTGAAATCCAAATAATAATAATAATAATAATAATAATAATAATAATAATAATAATAATAATAATAATAATAATAGTAAAAAAATAATAATAATAATAATAATAATAATAATAATAATAATAATAATAACAACAACAATAATAGTATAAAATAATAATAATAATAATAGTAATAATAACAGTAGTAATAGTAATAATAATAATGATAATACTACTAATAATAATAAATATAACAGTAATAATAATAATAATAATAATAATAATAATATAACGACATCAAATGGAAAACGAATTATTAATAAAGAAGCTTACAAAATAAAACTGGCTGAACACTGAGAATAAAATGGTGAGAGACAACAGAGCAGGTTTTGTGGGCGACTGAATCCAATGTGCTTATTTATTTTGATCACTGATTCCTCAAGCATGCACTTGGGTTCAGATGTCTTCTTTCTGCTGCCAGATTTCATGATTGCAGCTATCGTTAAACACTCAAAACGTGATCTTTAATCCTCACTAATCTCGGTGAGGAATCAGAGCAAACCCTCTATAGACGTGCTTTAAATCACAAAATCACTTTGTCTCTTCTCTTATTTCGTCTGTACCGCAAAGGAAAAGGTTTGTGTTATCTTATTGAAGCAAATGAATCTCGTATCTAACCGTAAAGCGTGACATTTGCTTAATTGCGGGTCGCGATTTCTTATCAGCTTGGATGTATGTACAGTAGGTATATGTACCTAACTTGAATACGTATGTATACACAATCAGTCTCATTTATACGTGCACCCTTTTGCATACAGACGTTCACACGTTGATATACATACGGTAAAATACATGAAATACGTGCTTGAATCATTTTTAAGCATAAAAACAAATAGATAGTCATCGTATTGCACTGATTTTCAAGGTTATGATGAAAAGTTTTCATTTTCGAAAACTTCCGACATAGACGAAAAAAGCAGTGAAAAATTGTAATAACATATATGTTTATTGGGTAGATTTAAAACGGCGATAACATTTATTATTCAGTACCAAGTTTCCTTTTAATTAAATATATTACTTTTATTCTTTATTTTAATCTAATTTATTTATTTATTTATTTATTTATTTATTTATTTTCATGTTTCATTTCTATTTAGCTAATTGATTGATTGTTTATTTATTTTCTGGCTGGCAAGATTGCTGTTTCTAATTTTTATTTTTATTATTATTATTATTATTATTATTATTATTATTATTATTATTATTATTATTATTATTATTATTATTATTATTATTATTATTATTATTATTATTATTATTATTATTATTATTATTATTATTATTATTATTATTATTATTATTATTATTCTTATTATTATTACTATTATTTAAGTATTATTATTACTGTTGTTTTTTATTATTATTATAAACTTCTTTTTTCTTTCTTTTTCTTTTTCTTTATTCTTTATTCTTTATTTGTTTTATTTTTAATTCTTTTTTCTTATTTTCTTTTTTCTTTATATATATTTTTTTTTTCGACTGAACTCATTCAAATGTCAAACATAAATGAAAGTTGAAAATATTAATTTCTGTTTCCAAGTTCCACACCTGTTATTTTGTAACCGATACCCTCCCTCCACTCGCTAATTACTGTTTTCACATTTTACATTCTCGAATCACGTTTCCGTCTTAAATTATTTTCAAAACCACTTAGCTAGGATATCCTGCCAGAAGCGCTTAATCTCTTCCCATTTAATTGTAATAATACTGTCGCAAACGTAAATCCGCCGTCTGATTCCACTGTGCTGTTGTACTCGATGTCTCTTCACTTTTCACTTACAAATGCGACTTGTTCCAGCGAAAGTTAGAAAAAGGTTGTTGTTAATTTTTTTTTTTTTTTCTTGTTTTGGTGGGGTTTTTTTTGGGGGGGTTTGGGGTGTTTTTTCTCTCTGAGGGTTTTATATATATATATATGTGTGTGTGTGTATGTATGTGTGTATGTATGTATGTATGTATGTATGTATGTATGTATGTATGTATGTATGTATGTATGTATGTATGTATGTATGTATGTATCTGTGCATGATTGCATGGTTGAATACATGGATTTATGGATCTATCTGTCTGTCTATCAATCTGTCTATCTATCTATCAATCCAGAAGTTAAAGAGAATATTAAAATAATGTTACAAATAATAATAATAATAATAATAAGAAGAAGAAGAAGAAGAAGAAGAAGAAGAAGAAGAAGAAGAAGAAGAAGAAGAAGAATCTAATAATAATAATAATAATAATAATAACATCACCAACAACAACAAGAATTATTTATTTCTAGCAAGTTTTGTACATAGTATGACTTAAATTTGCTTCGTACATGTTGAAGAAAACTCTTCTTTTTGTTTACCTTCAGAATGTTCTATGTTTAGTTAGTATTTACAAAAGAATGTCGCATCTTTCAATAACGATCACAGGCAACTGACAATACTATTACTAAAGGAGTAACCAAATCGATCCAAAAATGAACATTTTTACCACATGAAATCGTAGGTGTAAAAAAATAAAAAATAAAATAAATAAAAATTCTAAATTGTCATTCGAATCCCCTGACATATAAAATATTTTAGGGGCAAATAAAAAAACGAAGTAAATAAATGCAGATTCAAATTACTGCTATGATGGTGATGTTATCGTTCAAGGGAAAATGACTCGTTATATTTTATTGTTAATCTTCACAACTGGAAATTTCTGTAATATAACGGGCTTCATGAAGCAAAATATTCCAGCGTGAATTAGGTTTGCAGATTGGAACAATTTCCTTTAAAAGGGTTAGCTTTTCGAGTAGCTTTAACAATTCTAGGAAAAGTGCATGTTCTATTTATTCAACTGCTCATCATAAATTTAAAGACTTACAGACTGCAGGATTGCGCCTTTGCTCCGGATTTTACTAAAAACAAAATAAGATCTCTCTCTCTCTCTCTCTCTCTCTCTCTCTCTCTCTCTCTCTCTCTCTCTCTCTCTCTCTCTCTCTCTCTCTCTCTCTCTCTCTCTCTCTCTCTCTCTCTCTCTCTCTCTCTCTCTCTCTCTCTCTTTCTCTCTCTCTCTTTCTCTTCTCCTGCACTTTCTTCCCTATCTCTCTCTTTTATTATTTTGTTTTCATCACATACACTGATCCCCTGTTTAAAAATAAGATGAAAGTGGAACTCCTCTCAAGCTCTTAGTCTGTAGAGTTTGCACACTGCATTCTCATTTAGCGCTTAATTATTTAATTACACCTTTGACTCCATGCAGCTGTATTCCGAAAATATCGAATTAGTCTCATCGCTTTGGTTAGGAGATGTTTCAATCATCATTTTTCAGTGATCAGCTGTTTAATACATTTTGACAGCACGTTAAATATATATACACATGAATTAATGATATATGATAAATGTAAATGTGTATATGTATGTATATATGTGTGTGAGTGTATGTATCTATGTGAGTATATATGTATGTGTGTTTGTGTATGTGTTTGAATATATTAATTATGCATGTATCATTGTACCTATTTATATGTTTGTGTCTGTGAGAAAGACAGAGAGAGAGAGAGAGAGAGAGAGAGAGAGAGAGAGAGAGAGAGAGAGAGAGAGAGAGAGAGAGAGAGAGAGAGAGAGAGAGAGAGAGAGAGAGAGAGAGAATATGCAGAAAATAAAAATATATATAGATACAGAGAAAGACAGTTAGAGATAGGATAGATAACGGACGGCAGAAAACAAAACTAAAATGGAGACAGTTACAGAAAAGCATGGACAGGCAGACAAATACGCAAACATAGAATAACCAAAACAGTCCTCTACTTTACAGTTGCACTCATAATACAGTGAAAAAGAAAACTGAATACGTACTATTCTCACATTACTTATATGTCATGACTGTGCATAGTTGTACGTAGTTTAATCACAAAAAACATAACAGACTGAGTGGTTTTATTACACAGCCGTGTTAAAGTATCATTGTTATATACAGATATAAATGTGTAAATATGTAAATATAAACAGTAGTTAATGGCTCGCGTCCTAACAGTAAAATACTCTTATAAACCTTTAATATTTCTTTAATACATCTCTCTCTCTCTCTCTCTCTCTCTCTCTCTCTCTCTCTCTCTCTCTCTCTCTCTCTCTCTCTCTCTCTCTCTCTCTCTCTCTCTCTCTCTCTCTCTCTCTCTCTCTCTCTCTCTCTCTCTCTCTCTCACTCTCTCTTTCTCTCTCTCTCTAACTCTCTCTCTATCTATTCTCTCTCTCTAACTCTCTCTCTCTCCCTCTTCTCTAACTCTCTCTCTCTCTCTCTCTATCTATTCTCTCTCTCTAACTCTCTCTCTCTAATTCTCTCTCTCTAACTCTCTCTCTCTTCTCTATCCTTATCTATTTATGTCTCTTTCTTACATTCTGTTTCCCTATATATAATTCTATACACTCAGACACATACATGTATGTGTATCTTTATCTGTATCTATTTATACTCTAAATATCTATCTATCTATCTGTCCAACTGTATATTTTTCTATCTGTATTTCTCTCTATCTATCTGTATATCTGTTTGTCCGTCTGTCTGTCTGTCTGTCTATCAGTCTTTATTTTCTCTTCCTTTCTGTCTCTCATTCTCATTCTTCACCGTTCTTTCTCTGTTTATAACTGTATACTTACATAGATGTGTCCTGTGTTGTTAACACACACTGGCAGAATCCAGTATTCGTGTACTGTTTGTTAAACTGTATATCTGAGGCTTCATATAGTACTCTGACTGTAACGCCACGTTTTAGTTTCAACTACAGGCCTTTAGCTTAGTTTAAGACAGAAATGTGGTGCATTGCTAATGGAAAATACAGCAGCTGTATATCCCAGGTTAATTCTTTACTATGATACTCAACAGTTTGGTATGTTAAAACAAATTTCAAGAGCAATTCTTCCTGTTTTTGTTTATTTCAAATGATCAAAAAATATAAAACAAACAAATTGTCCAGCAGGAAAGAATTCAATGTTTTAACGTTTGGTGAAGATATTGAATTACTCTGTATATCACTCTGTTTGTTTGTCTTTGTCTTTGGTGTTAATGCTCTATTTCTCTGTTTATTTATCATTCTGTTTGTCATTCTTTAAATGATTCTACCATCTCTCTCGTTCTCTCTCTCTCTCTCTCTCTCTCTCTCTCTCTCTCTCTCTCTCTCTCTCTCTCTCTCTCTCTCTCTCTCTCTCTCTCTCTCTCTCTCTCTCTCTCTCTCTCTCTCTCTCTCTCTCCTCTCACTTGCTGGTTTGTAGCACAATACTATTGTTTCGTTCTCTATATAATTGTTATTTTCTCTCAGTATGCAGGACAGTATATTGGTTAATCTTCTTTAGTATGTTGGAACTGATCTCTAATCGAGAATACAACTGCTGTGATGCTGTCAATGGATTATTCATGAATCGTGGAGTTTTATTGTCTGTAAAGTCATTACCTTGATTAAAATTTTCTTTTGTTTCCTAAGCTGGCTGTTTCAAAAAATTAATTTTGTTCTTAAAGTATTTTTTAATAATTTGACGTTTACAGCACCAAATTCTTTTTTATATATTTTTTTTTATTTCAAATTTATTTATTTATTTGTAATATTTTGATTTAAAAGATATGAGCTTTATTCAAAACAAAAGAGCACCTTTTTTATTAAAATTTTATTTTTCCTTTGTATTAATGATCTATACTGAAATATAAATATGCAGTTAACTTAGGGACAAAACAGTTTGTAATTTACTTACTGTATCTTGTAATAATTAGTTTTTGACTAAAATATAAACGAAAGGGCAACACTAACACACGGTTTTCTTCTAGAAACGAAGAAATTTAAAGGAGAATAACTATAACTTTAGAAATCAACTTGTGAGCGTAATCATTATATTTAATGATAAAATATCAGTCTGCAAATTATTATAATTGCAACAACAATACTGTCTTTGTTATATGCATGTGTGTATATATTTATATATAGGTATATATAAGTATGTATGTATATATATTTATGTATGTATATATGTATGTATGTATGTTTGTATATTTGTATGTTTGCACGTATCTACGTACAATTTACATATGTCTGTATAAAAACATACATAGGTAATATGCATGTAAGCCAGTCTATGAATAAAACAAGTCTTCTATTACTCTACATGATTATAAAGGCAAATAACTCAAAACGTATTTGATCTACGACTGTAACTCAAAACGTATTTGATCTACGACTGTTTCACCCATGAACCACTTGTTCGTCTATACGCCATACAAGTAAGTAAAATCAAATCTACTGCTACAGCCCTTGCCCTTTACCCAGCAAGCGAGACAGCCGCAGATTCGTATATGCACCGAAACAGCGCGAAGAACCACAATAGTCCGACAATAAAAGGTTGGCTATGCCATCAACTTAATTTGCCTGATTCTGCGATAATGGACAGTTGTGTCAGTATCTTTGCCTTTGGGAAATCTAAATGAAATGAAACAGTGCAGTGTACGGTAGTTCGCAGTAAGACTGTGGGCCCTGAATGTTAGAAAAAAGAAAAAAAAAAAAAAAAAAAAAAAAAAAAAAAAAAAAAAAAGAGAGAAAAAAAAGGAGGTAAATTAACACAGATAGAGACGGTTTTAAAAAAAAACAAAAAAAGAAAGAATGGAGATGAAAACAGAGCACCAATCAGCAGTGTGAAGTTAGCGGGGTTACCCTCACCAAGTGGGTTACTCAATCCTAGAGAACGCAGCGTAAACTAATTAAAATTAGAAATATGAGTTTGGCTTCGAGGGATGAAACAACAGTCTGTAATAATAATAAAAAATATATATATAAAAAAAGTATAGGAAAAAAAATATAAAAAAAGCTCGACTTTAATCTAATAACACAGAATTAGTCATTATCCAGTGATAACACTGCGGGGCGTGTTGCTTTAGAGTTATTTTATTATTATTATTATTATTATATCAAATCAGCGAGTGACGCAATGTGAAGAAGGGTAAATTAGTTCTGAAATCGTCGCAGTGCTACTAACTAATGTGTCCCAAGGAAAGATAATAACTGTAGCATAGATGTTGGGGTTTTTTTCTGGGGTTTTTTTTTGTTGTTTTTTATGATGAAAACTTGGTTTTTAAAACACTCAGTTCATAATGATCACTGTTGTAAGCATTATAAAAATTATAATTTAATGTTGTTGTTGTTGTTGTTTTAAAATTTATTCAGCTAAAAAAAAAAAAAAATGTTGATCGGTCGATTGTAAAGCCTTTAGGTTCATAACTATGAAACTGTTGGGTTTTTTGGCGATTTATTTTTATTTTTTTATTCATTTTTTGGGGGGATGAGGGTATTTTGGTAGAGGTTATTGTTTGTTTGTTTGTTTGTTTGTTTGTTTGTTTGTTTTTTCGGAGGGTTGGGTAGTTTGTATATTTAATTATCAGCGATAGATTTAATAAATCTAAATCTTATGTTTTTTAATAATATGTTCATATTTTCAGTAATTACTTTTACAGTACATCTGTATCTCGCTCTCTCTCTCTCTTTCTGGCTTTCTCTCTCTCTCTCTCTCTCTCTCTCTCTCTCTCTCTCTCTCTCTCTCTCTCTCTCTCTCTCTCTCTCTCTCTCTCTCTCTCTCTCTCTCTCTCTCTCTCTCTCTCTCTCTCAGTCAGGAACTTGCTTTTGTAGTGAAAAGTTTCCAACACAGCAGTTTGAAAACTTACTTCTTTCGTAACAAGAACTTTACCCATAGAGCGAAACGGTCAATCTGTAGTTCTAACGATTACTTTCAAATGTATTTATTTTCTATAGACTTCATTTCGAAATAAGGACCACAGGCATCGAATAAATAAAAATAAAAAATGGAACCTGGGATTTCAATACAGATAAGTGTTAAACACTGAAGCAGATGATAAATGAATCAGTAAATATCTCACAGCAAAAACCTGACAGAAAACACTTCGATGAAAGGTCAAGATGACCTCCACAGAGTTTGGAAAGTCTAATAAGAATAAAAGTCCTGGTTTTAGCTACGAGAAAGAAAAAAAAGATAATACTAAGTTAAAATACACTTCCTGGTTTTAACTACATGAAAGATAACTATGACCTTGTTAATAATATACTAAGTTAAAATATAATTCCTGGTTTTCGCTACAGGAAAGATGAAGATGACCTTGTTAATAATACTAAGTTAAAATATAATTCCTGGTTTTAGCAACAAGATAGATTGAAGAAAACCTTCATGTAGGAGTGTGGAAACTTGAGAAACAAAACATGTTCTGGTTTTGATCACACGAAGAAGACATAACTTAACATGAATATGG
Organism: Chrysomallon squamiferum; assembly: GCA_012295275.1. Classification (NCBI taxonomy): domain Eukaryota; kingdom Metazoa; phylum Mollusca; class Gastropoda; order Neomphalida; family Peltospiridae; genus Chrysomallon; species Chrysomallon squamiferum. Next base: position 4,459,703 of record CM022679.1, read on the forward strand.
GTTCTAGAAAAAAATAATATTCCTCGATGCAAGATTTTTGCAGATTAGCAAAAGGAATCTGTTATGTAAACCTTACCATTTAAAAAGTAAACCGAACATAACAGTTTTGATATTGTTGGTGTAAGCATCGCCTGAAAAGGTAAAAAGCTCGCTATGTCTGTAGGTAGCAAGAACAGATCCTACGATCTTACGTTCCACAGTAAGGGAATATTCCAACACAATTATTATGAAGAGCTAAACAAAACCAAAAACCTTTAAGAAGGGCAGTATACAGACTATATAATAGTCATTTTGTCATACATTTTCTTTTTAGAAATCACTGAGTAAAACGAAATTATTTCGTTCTAACAAATCATTATATAATAATGTGCTCATGCTCTGCATAATATCCATCAGTCTGAATCGGCTCCTACGGATATGTCTGGTGATGAATATGCTGAGGTCATGCAGTGTTTTTATTGCGTAACCGAAGCTGTCAACAGAACTAACGCTGTAACAGAGAGATATATAACATACAAAAAAAGAGCATTACCTTAAGCTGTAGGTCACTGTATAAAAAAAGAAAAGAGATGACTTTCAAAGAACGGTTAAGAAGCGTCCAATTAGAAAGACGAAATGTAAATTGAAATCAAACCTGACTTTTCAAACAATTTAGAACACAGACTTAATAAAGCAATTTGCGGCGGGCAATTTTCTTTTAACTGTTGCTCTCGGCAAGATTGTAATTCTTCCAAAATTTTCGACAATGTTGAAATTTTAGTTTCACTTCGAGGTGTGCGTCGAGTTCTGCAGACTGGAGTTAATGAAGAGTTTGTGTTTGCCGTCATTCATATCTCCCACTCGAGACGTTTTATTTCGTACAGAATTGACTGGGGCTGCGACCTGCCATCAGCAAACATCCAGGGACCATATGATACCCATTAAAACAAATTGATACCGAGAATTCGCAGATTACGAACGACACAGACAGAGAGAGAGATAAGACAGGACAGAGTCGTGCTTTCGGAATGTTGGTGTGTGTGGTGGTGGGGGGAGAAATACAACGTTGTCAAAGAAGACAGGAAAGAAGGTGGAGACAATTTTCGAAATTAAATGGGTCATTTAAGAACATTTTATTTTTCAACAATTAACGGATGTAACCGATGTTGGTGTTTAGCGAGTTGCAAAAGCTTGATGGATAAAGTCAGAGGATTTTAGAAACTGGTGGGCTGCTGTCGTTTAGGAAGATGGGTTATAATTTTGAGGTAGAAATGGAAATAAATGTAACTGATAATGAAGATAATGAGAGAGAGAGAGAGAGAGAGAGAGAGAGAGAGAGAGAGAGAGAGAGAGAGAGAGAGAGAGAGAGAGAGAGAGAGAGAGAGAGAGAGAGATAATTAAAATAATAATAAGAATGATTAATACAGTTAGAATATAGGTTCTATTTGTTGCTGTACCCTTATTCGCTCTTTGTTATTATACATTTTATTACGTACTGACAAGGACGGGACATCAGTTGTTACGAATGCATAGAGTCAAGTGGCTGTCTCTACAAATCATTTGGAAATTAAATAATGAAGAATAATGAACTCTGCGGAGGCGATTTAAGACGTCAGTGGAAATGAGTTACTGTTTTACAAATTTGTTTCTATAACGTTGAAGACAGCAGAAAAAGAAAGAAAGATTATAGAAGACAGACGGGACACAGGGACAAACAGATGAACCAGTGAGAAATGAACGTGAGATTGCCGGCTTTAGTGTATCTTCATTATGAGCCTGATGTAAAAATAATAACAACAACAGTCATTACTGATCACAGTTCAGAAATCTCAGTGATCATGATTTGAGTGTTATTGTATACTCAAACACTTGATGGAATATAGACGATTATGGTTTGTGCGTTTTCGGTCAAAGTACACGCAGTGCGTACGTCACAGCTTGTCAGTAAAGGAGATTCATAATAATGATAGGAGTAGATTTGATCACTCGAAAATAATGATAACAACAACAAATAAAACAACAACGACAATAATAATAATAATAATAATAATAACAATATCATAGTAATAATATATCCGAAAACAAAATCACATATTCAAAACGTAATGATTTCTTCTTAAATCTAGAATCTTAATAAACCAACATTAACAAAACACTGTTCAAAATATGAAAAGTGTTATTTTCGTTTATATAAACCATTTGAGTAGAATATAAAAAAAAGTCGAAGAGTGTGCTAATATAAGCAGCTGAAATCAGGCCACAACTACGTTTTGTGTCCACTGATGGCCACATTATAGGACTGTATAACAGAAAATTGCCTTAATAACCTAATAATCGCAGTGAACACTGGAAACAAATAGGATAAACGCGAGGCTATCGACCTGCAGTGAGTTCCATTTGTCTGACAAAACACAGCGTCTTCTGTGAACGAACTGGTGTCACTAACACACAGAGACACTTAGACAGCAAGAGTCAGAGATGTAGACAAGTGTAGCGAAAGAGGAGGAGAAGAAGAGCGACATAGTGAGCGATGAAGACAATTACTACTACTACTACTACTACTACTACTACTACTACTACCACCACCACTGCTACTACTACTAATACTACTACTACCCCCACTATTACTACTACTACTACTACTACTACAACCACTACTGCTCTTTTATTATTATTATTACTATTATTATTATTATTATTATTACTTTTATTACTATTATTATTAACGTTTATATTATTTCATATTTCATTTATTTATTTATTTATATATTTATTTATTTACATATTACTGATGTGCAAATCCACAGAAATAACATCAGATTTAAAAAAAAATGTATTCTGTTTCTTCAGAAATTAAAAAATCTCTCTCTCTCTCTCTCTCTCTCTCTCTCTCTCTCTCTCTCTCTCTCTCTCTCTCTCTCTCTCTCTCTCTCTCTCTCTCTCTCTCTCTCTCTCTCTCTCTCTCTGTATCTCTCTCTCTCCTCATTCACACGCACTTACTGTCTCTCTCACAATCCCATTTCAGATTAAAATTACACTCTTTAACTTTCCTAAATCATATTTTTTCTTCTCACAAACTTTTTTCAGTGCAGCAAGCTATCTGAAACAAGTTTAATTTTCTCTAGATCAGCTCCTAAATGAGTTTTTAAGAAAACAGGTTCATTGCTACTATGGAGAAAAACAGTGTATGGTGGATTGATTAGAAATAACACAACTCCTATGGATTCTGAACCGTTTCATAAAGAACAAGAAATAATTAAATTACAGAGGTCTGTTGTTATAATTTAACACTTTTTCTTGTCTTACAGAAACTAAATGTGTGTCTGGTATTATTTTCGGAGAAAAACAAAAATTCACTGAAGTGTAATGTAATGCACAGGTGCTTTATTTAGAACAGGTAGGTTATTGGAACAACCTTTACTGGTTGTCCGAAAGTGCCTTTTCCCAATCCAGCGACTGCTCGAGAATGAGAGGTATCAAAATAAATTATATTACGTAAAAGATTATGATGTTATTCTAGACAATATCAAACCAAAAAAAAAATGTATCTATGAGTTCAGTATGAAATATTACTGTGTGTAAAAAAATATATAAAAAGTAAATGAATAAATAAAAGCGAAGAAAAAACGCATGGCTCTATCAGAACTTGTCAATACCTAATTTAAAACGTAATAACTAAGAGACAAACAGACAGACAGACAGAGAGAGATAGAGAGAGAGAGAGAGAGAGAGAGAGAGAGAGAGAGAGAGAGAGAGAGAGAGAGAGAGAGAGAGAGAGAGAGAGAGAGAGAGAGAGAGAGAGAGAGAGAGAGAGAGAGAGAGAGAGAGAGAGAGAGAGAGAGAGAGACAGAAAGAGAGAGAGAGCGAGATACAGATGTACTGTAAAAGTAATTACTTTAAATATGAACACATTTCAGAGATGCTAATAAGATAGGACGAGGATGGGCTTTTAGAAATTTAGACTTAATAAAATCCGTTTGAAGTCTGATCCCTGGGTAATTGATATTTACGATTATGAGCATAAACAAATTATTGCTTCCTTAAAAATGTAAGGATGAGTTGGATGTCTGTCTCTAATTTCGTATTAATTTTACAGACATATTTGTAATGGCATGCAGATGCGAGAGAGAGAGAGAGAGAGAGAGAGAGAGAGAGAGAGAGAGAGAGAGAGAGAGAGAGAGAGAGAGAGAGAGAGAGAGAGAGAGAGAGAGAGAGAGAGAGAAAGAGAGAGAGAGAGTGTGTGTGTGTGTATATAAAAAGACATGGCTTTATCGCTTCTGTGAACAGTTATCATTCACAGAACATTATTTTGTTGTTCTTTAACTATTGTTCTGACATTGTGGACATTGTGGACATTGCAAATACCAATTTCAATTAATTTACAAACGATTATACTGAAGATTCTATCACATTTTCGTATTACTGAATACAGTTCAAAACGACGGTAATTTGTAGATTTTTTTTCTGCAGCAGCGAAGATTGGAAAAGATTGTGAGACTAAATTTGGTCTCAAAAGTCTGTTGAATCTGCCACTCGCGTATTGACTTCTTGATTTATTTTACGAATGTCCACGTTACTACGAGTCATTGCCGATAAAAATGATACCAGAATAAAACAGATTTCCAGAACAGCTTCAGTTAAGAGTGGCTACCACTGTCACTCTGAATGTGTTACGTACAGCGCGGTCCTCTGGCTGATACAAAACTGAGATCGAGTCTTGCTTTTGACTTTGGTAGCTGTATAGTTCTGTAATTGGTTATAGCAGAAACTTAGCTGACTCCGCGCTATTTGGTTTTATTTTGTCATATTTACATAGCAGCTTTTCCATACGGAATGAGCTGACTAGTGCTTTACTGTGTAAATTAATAAATAAAATATAAAAAGACATGGACATAATTATATATTATAATAAATGTAAACATATTAAAATAAATGTAAATATTATAAAAATAAATGTAAAATATAATGGTGTGATAAAAAGACATGGACATAAACATATCAAAATAAATGTAAATATATTAAAATAAATGTAAACATAATGGTGTGATAGCTGTATCTGTTGGAACATGGGGCTCCAGTGGTTAAGCTATTTGTCTGATGCACGGAAAGTAATTGGATCGGTTCTGGGTCGCGGTATCTGATAGTTTAAGCTATTTACGTTGGACTCTGAAGATAAGCTGTTTGGTTCGCAGTTGAGTATCTTTACTGCTGTTAGGAAAACTGATACACGATATGCTCGGTAAAAGTATTGGTCTTATTTCGTCCGTATCATCTCAGACCTAATTGGAATAGTACAATATCTCTGTACCAGTTATTTATGTATTTTTCTGATTATTAATTTCCTTAGAGCACCTGTCAAAATGTTAAAGATACCAGCATGACACTATCAGCTCATCACTGAAGCAAAACGAACATCACAGATGTCAAAACAGAGACGAGACGATACTGAAACATCGGCATCGTCTAGTGTAGATGAAAGAAGCTTGTACAAGTTTCTCCAAGTTAGCCAAAACACTGATTTTTTAAAAATTGAGTTTGTATTAAAAAAACATACCTGTATATATAACGAAGTTTAGCTTGCATGCATTCGTATAACCAATTTCATATATGTACATCACAAATACACACAAATTTACATACATATAAATACTCAAAAACATACGCGGACATGTATATGTACATGTCGACAGAGGTAAATGTGTGTATGTGTGTTTATGGCTTTCTGAGTATGTATATATGTCAGTGTGGATTCTTTGTATGTACATTAAATAAGAAAAGTTTAAGTGAACCTAAAAAAAGATGAAAACAAAATAAACAGAAATAAAGAAAACGAAAAAAAAAAGATAACAAAGAGATAGAGAGATATGTGCAGAAAGACAGACAGACATACAGATAGATATTACTTTGTAAAATACAAGTAAAATACATTGCTAAGAAGCGATGACTTGGTAAAGGTGTCAGTTTATGGTTTGTTCTAACATATGTCTGGACCCCGAGTGCATTTTCTGACTGGATAGTTTCAAATTATTGGTTAATTCTAGTTTCCATCAGCCAAATCAGATACAGTATGAGTCATATATTTATATATATGATGTGTGTATATTTGTGTATGTGTGGATGGATTGATGGATGGATGGATGTTATGTATGTATGTACGTATCATTGTGCATGTATCACTCTGCGTGTGTATTACTGGGTTGTATAGGTCTTACACACACACACAGAGAGAGAGAGAGAGAGAGAGAGAGAGAGAGAGAGAGAGAGAGAGAGAGAGAGAGAGAGAGAGAGAGAGAGAGAGAGAGAGAGAGAGAGAGAGAGAGTTTAATGTTACTGAATTACAGATCATCAATAAAATTGTATTATTGCTTCCATTCTACTGAGGAGAAATTAGTGATAACTGAAAATGATGTACTTTGTAATGGTGACGACAGCAGTATTAGAGTGAGCTCCGGGTATCGACAAAAATAACCCAAAACACGGCCATTTATAATGAAGGGTGGTGTTATGATATGAAATTATTTTCTTCATAATCTGGTGACGACTACTATGATGATAATGATAACGACGATGACGCCGAATATGATGATGATAGTGATGATGATAATGATTATGATAACAATGTCAAACTGAAGATAACAATGATTGCAAATACAGAAACCAGACTGAGCCTATGAATGTCTTTTTACTGAATAATTTCATTTTCATGGAAGAATGAAAAATATTCTGACAAATCACACTGATTTATTGGTATTATACTTGAAGGCAATATTACTTAATAACGAAAGCTGCCAGAGAATAAAATATCTTTGAAAAAAACGAACAATCTGAAAGTCATCACAGTATTTTATTATTAAAGCATCAACCCAGGATATGAATCAATGTGATGTTTTTTTTTTACCCAATTAGAAATCTGTTTAAGCGCGCCTGCCTTGGGCAGATATTCATACTACATCATTACTAGTTAAAGTTTTCACATTTTATTTGAATAGTTAATATATTTAGATTAATCTTTCCAAATGAATGTGTGTACAATATATATATGTGTGCGTATGTATATGTGTGTGTGCGTATGTACGTATGTATGTATGTATGTAAGTATATATGTATGTTTGTATGTATGGGTTTTATGGGTGTTAGAGAGAGAGAGAGAGAGAGAGAGAGAGAGAGAGAGAGAGAGAGAGAGAGAGAGAGAGAGAGAGAGATACATACATACATACATATATATATATAACAAATTAAATAAAAAATAAAATGAATATAATCGATAGAAACGAAGCAAAGAAGAAGAGAACAGAACGAAATAAGAAAGTATCAAACAAAACAACTCACACATATACAATACAGAGGCTGCCGAGCTAACTCTGTATGTGTTATTAATTTGTAAGCTTTGTATATGAAATGAAATGAATCAGCCTCGCTAAAACCTAGAGAAACAACAGCCTAGCTCTCTGTGAAGAACACGTTATGCCAATTAATAATACACGACCCGGCTGTATTCGGGCAGCGGACCATTTCAATAAAAGCTTTAGCAATTTCTAGATTAAATACACTACAAGTTATACAGCTTAACCTGCTGTTCACTTCTCCGTTACGTAGAGAGTATGTGTGACCACTTACTATGAAACGTACCTAAAGTCGGTGAAAAAAAATGATTGCAGCTAATACTCTAGGATTGACAGTTTTTGTTATCATTATTATATTTTTCTAAATAAGAAAAAACTAAAACAAAATTTAAAATGTGTGTTTCATGGGAAAGGGTGATTAACAAATTCATAAATAATTTTACACACACACACACATATAAACAAACACACACACACACACAAAAACACACACATAAATACATACCAATATACTTATATAACTTCATCCACAAATAAATACATATAATTACTGTTCGTGTAGCTCTGTATGTATGAATGAATGTATACACATACACATATCAATGTACTTATCAGTTGTCAGTGTCTGAAGTCAATAATGCTTGAAACATCTTATTTCAGGAAAACATCTTTGTTGATTATAACAAACCGGTCCTTTACTTCTGCAATATCTACAAGTGCTAAATGCTTACACTAATTCACTGAATGTTTTTACGCGCAGCCCACTCTTCTTCTTCTCCCTGCCTGCGTCATCCTGTCTCCTACATCATCGCTTATTCAGCTTCCCTGAACTTCGCCTGACATGGCGGCCGCACCGGCCGATTCATAATTCACTTTAATTGATCAAGAAAGGGCAGACACATGCATCTTGGTAATGGACATCAGCACCAGCTTCTTGTAATTAGGCAGCGGGAGAATAGAGCTTACACCAGTTACCAGCATGTGTCAGAGACGATAACCACCAGTGCTACTCCACGACAATGCATGGTAGCATATTGGTTGTTTGCGGTAGAGTTCGGTGACTCTTTAAATTGGTCCCAGACACGGGTAAATGGGTGGTGAAATGACGTGGTTGTTTTTTTCGTCAATGCGGAGGCCGTTGTAAACTGGTACTTCAAGAACAACGGTTGTAATATGTTGGTTATTTTGCGGCAGAGTTTGGTGATTCTGTAAATTGGTGCCAATCTACAATGGTGGTTTTTAGCATTTCGGTTATCTTGTGAAAACCGTTAGAATATGTTAATTCCGTTAATGTGTTAAAACCATATGCTTTCGAAAAGTCGACGAAATAACATAGAACAAACTGCTGCTACAGTTACTTGAAGAGGATTTTGTAGTATTAGCAGCAATAGTAGTAGCAGTAGTAATATAGTAATATGACAGATTTAGGTAAACAGAAAGACAAACAGACAGATAGATACAAAGAAGCTGAAAATCGCACTTCTCTTAAAAATAAAATACATACAAATAAAATTTAACAAATGAACCATATGTATAGATATACTAGAGTCCAAAAACAAGTTTCTTTTTAACACTGTATTGACCCGTCAACGAAAATAACGCCACCAGTCTCAAGCGCTGACATTTATAAGCAATACATTTCAACGTTAAAACTGACTCAGACGTGCAGCGCATGCAAACCAGATTACTCGCTCTTGCATCTTTATGCGTGGCTGTTAACAAGCGAAACGCCAAGTTGAGATCGACTGCAATAAATCGCACTAAACGTATGGTGATTTCAATGTGTGCGACATTTAACACAACTGCCAACACATATAATGTCTTTTCACCCATTTGCTTTTTCTTCTTTTTTTTTCAATTTTTTTTTTTTTTTTTTTTTTTTTTCCACGCCACATTTGTTACAGAAATAATTGTGAAGATTCTCTCGCTTCAAAATCATATTTCCTTTTAGGACGGCGTGAAGAAATGCTTATAAAAAAAAAAAAAATGCCGTAAATATTTTAAACACAGGTTAGAGAGATATGTTTTTTATCTGTTAAGATATTTGTGGTTTGTAGAAATGAAACAAACTGCAGATATAACTAAACATTACGAATATAATTATGTCTGCATGGGTGCGTTTATGTACATACATACATAGATACAATCACACGTATAAATGTACAAGGAAACATTACTACTAATACTACTACAACCACTACTACTATTATTATTGTTGTTGTTGCTGTTGTTGTTGTTACTGTTGTCGATACCACATGATTGTATATCAAAGACAATGGTACGTATTGTCAAGCTGTAGGAAACTTATTCTTGGAAGATTATTTGACAGAAACACAAAATTCTTTACATCCATTTGGATTTGACAGAAAATTAATCTGTACGACGTTGATGTTAAAGAAAAATATTATTTGTAAATTTTTTTACAGAGCGATAATAATAACGAAACCAAAATAGAATAGATTATTTTGAACTATAATTGTACGTGTTTACCCGAGACAAGTTTTTTGACAAGTTTGACTGTATATTCAAAATAATTTCTGTAGAGTTAACAAAAGTAATATTCGAGAATGATTTATTATTTATTCTATTGTCGACAGCTGAAACTCGCACTTACAAAAATAGTAAAAAAATAAAATAGACATTTATACTAGTATCTCAAAATAATATTATTTTATTTTATTTTATTTTATTATGTTTTTGGTTTTTGGTTGGGTTCTTTTAATATTGTACTCAACGTTAGCCAAAATAAAGATTAAATGTTTTATATACTGCGTCAAATGCGTTGCCAATTTGAAACTACTATTTAAACGAATTAAATGTAGATAACAAAACAATGTTTGAACATTATAAAAATAGTACTGTAGTATTTTCATTTTACGCTGTAGTGTAATAATAATAACAAGAAGTAAAAAAGAAGAATTACGCATTGATAATATTTTACAGAGATGAAAAAATAGTAGTAGTTGTTGTTGTATTTATTTTACTACTAGTAGTAGTGCTGGTTGGACTGGTAGTAGTATAGAAGTGGTAGTGCTAGTAGTAGTACAAGTAGTAGTAGTAGTAGAAGTAGTAGATGTAGTAGTAGTAGTAGTAGTAGAAGTAGTAGATGTAGTAGTAGTAGAATACTGTTACCATTATTATAATTAATTCGGAACAACACCGTTGTCACCAGTACAATATCATTATTACCTTTCCTATAAAAATTAATCTAAAATTAATAATCAAACGTAATTTCTAATTGTCTTACCTCTGCAGATATATCCAGTCATTTGAAATTACAGCGCTAGAGCCTACCTCTTTATAATGCTCAACATCAAACGTGTGGGTTTTAATATAATACAAAATTATACAAATTTGAACACTGCATCGGTGATGGATTTTTATATTCATGCGCAGCAAACATGCAAACGCGGGGATTCTTGAGTGTAATAGAAACCTATTGTTCTTTCGCTTGCTTCCCTGTTTTCCGACCACTTGGGACCCGAACAAGAGGAGAGCCGCTCTAGAACTGATTGATAGTTTGTTAGTTATTAATAGTCCGCGCTATCAGTAAAACCTATTTAGTAAAACCCACTGCGTATATTGAATAACTTGTTGAAAATCAATGTGTTCGTATGTAGGATGGAAAAGAGAAAAAAAAACAAAAAAACAACAACAAACAAACAAAACAAAAAAAAGAAAAAAAAAAACGGCAACAAACATAAATGCACAAACAAATATTTCCACCAGCTTTATTATTCATACGCTGATGAAATTCTGATGGTGACATTTTAGTTCCTGCCAGAAACGAAATTAATAAAAATAAAAGTTAAATAAATTGCCGTTGTTTTCAGCTGTAACGTTTTCATTTGGGAAATAGCAGAAACGTTATGCTGATGTGCTTTGTACGGTTGTCTTTGGATAAAATATTGCATTTAACTCGACCGACTATTACGTGGCAGCTCGTGAAATGAATTGCTTCGCAGTTAATACATGCTAATAACGTTTCTCTTTCTCGCTTTTGTTGTTTTAACTACCTAAGTTATGTTTCCACTGGGAAATAAGATTATTTTCTCATTTATTGTTATTGTTGTTGTTGTTGTTATAATTATATTTATTGCTATTATTATTATCATCTTCATCATCACTGTAATTATTATTATTATTTTGATTATAATTATTGTTATTATTATCATTATTATTATTATTGTTATACCATTATTATTATTATTATTATCATCATGAACATTATTATCATCATTATTATTATTATTGTTGTTGTTTTTATTATAATTATTATTATTATTATTTTCATTATGATTATTATGATTATTATTATTATTAAAATTATTATTATTATTACTTTTATCATTATCATTATTGTTATTATTATTATTATTATTATTATTATTATTATTATTATTATTATTATTATTATTATGATAAACTTCAAGCATTAGGGTATGAAGAGACATGTTTTCACAACACAACATAATCGTTTTGTCGATAATGCATCGCACAGCTCCTGGATGTTATGTCGATAACGTGTGTGATAGCATTGCATAATTAACATTATCGACATTATGTGTCGATATCAAGATGTCGATACTTCCATATCGACATAATTTGTCGCTATACTAATTGTCGAAACACTTTGTTTGTGGAGAAATAAGTTTAGAAGTTTTAAACTTTAAAGATATTACATTGTGAACATACTGTCCAGCTTGTGGAGAAGTTAAATTGAAAATATATATTTGTGGGTGGGTGAGGGGGGGGGTGTATGTGTGTGTGTGTATGTGTGTGTGTGTGTGTGTGTGTGTGTGTGTGTGTGTGTGTGTGTGTGTGTGTGTGTTTGCTTTGTTCTTACTAAAGTTACTGCAAATCTACCAGTCGAATGTTTTTTTTAAAATAAAAAGAAAATAAATAAAATGTTTATTTGATTTCTGTACGAGATCTTGGATATCAGAATACAACAGTGCTTATGATGTATGTTTAAAGTTCAACAAAGTAATTTCTCTTTCTTTTTTCTCTCTTCATTTTCGTTCTTTTCTTTTTTTCTTTTTGTCTCTGTCTCTCTCTCTTTTTCTCTGCAGACCTCTTTTAAAACACCCCACTCAAAACAAAATAGAAAACCTCAATATTATTATTATTTTCTATTTCCTTCGAGAAATCTTTCACATCCATTTCCTACAAGGTTTTTTCTCTCTCTCTCTACAGCTTATATCAGACGCTCCACTTGTTTTAAGTGGAGCTTAAAACAGTAATAGTGACAATTTTATCCTCACCAATTACTAATTCTGTGAGAAACTGCATAGAAAATGGGAAGAGGCAATCCGACTGTCTACCACGATAACCAAATCGACGCTTTAGGCAAAATCTGACCTTTCCAACAATTCACTTTTCTTATTATTGTCCAAGTATAGCATTCGTCACATGCGTAATAGGCCACTGGTTCAAAAATAAAGTCAATTTTCTTTTCTTCCGAGCAACTGGAGTAAAATAATAAAAAGAAATCTAATAGCTTTCTATTTGTGTATTTATATGCATGTATGTGTATATTAACATGTATGTAGATATAGGTGTTTATACTTTATTATGTATGTATATATGTAAGTACGTATGTGTATGTATGTACGTTCGTATTTACATATATGTGTGTGCGTCTGTGTGAGTGTGTGTGTGAATGAGCAAGTATGTATATTTATGTCTGTATGTGGGTGAATGTATACGTATTTTTAATAATAAATATGAAAATAAATGTATGTGTTTATGTACGTATGTTCATATGTGTGTACGTATATGTATGTAGTCTTTATATACGTATGTCTGTTTGTAGTATCCATTTTATCAGTGTATTTATTATGAAATTATATTTTATTGAATAAAAACGTTATTAATAACTGAATATAATCATATTCCTGCATTTGTCTTCCTTCGTGTCTATCTGTATATAAGTGTTTAACTGACAGTGCCAGTAAAGCGTGCTTGCACACATGCCTCAAGAACAGAAACAAGTTAAAGTTTTGCAGTGTTTACTTCAAGAGAATAAAGTAAACAGCTGTTTCAAGTTTCAGTCAAAATATTTGTCTTTTAAACGAAGAAAACATGCTTTGTTTACGTGCTGCCTCAGAGTTTCTTAATATTTCGTTTTAAATATCAGTTAGTATAAGCTCGCCATGTTTCAGCTCTTAAAATGCCAAAATGTGCCCGTGGTGGGTTGTGAGATCGAATCTTATTAGTGCGTCCTTCGGGGGATTTCTGTAATAGACATGATCCACGATTCCTTTCTCAAAAAACTATTTTAGTGCTGTTATGTTAATGTGAAGATGAAAAGACTTAACGTATTCATATATCGATTTAACACACACACACACACACACACACACACACACACATACACATGTATATCTATCTATCTATCTGTCTGTCTATATATATATATATATATAACTATTCTAGACAGTGCATTATACAGCAAAATACTTTAATGTATGCATTTATGACAGAAATATCAGAATTAAACATCTCTACATAAATGAAATGAATCTTGATATGGCTTTTATTAACATAAATATAACAACAAACTTTCTGGCGCCACAGTATGATTGGTTTGTTTGTTGATAATTTCTGATTTTCAAATCATAATTCCATTCCAGAAGGGTTTTTATTACAATTTTCACCTTTTTATCATTTTAAAACTTGTTTAAAAATGATAAAATGAAACAAAAAATAATTAAAGTATAATGAAACAAATGATTAGATGTTATGTTTTTCTTTACATTCTTTTTTTCTTTTTAATTCAGCTTTAAGAATATATATATATAGATCTATCTCTGTGTCTGTGTGTGTGTGTGTGTGTGTATGCGTGTGTAATATAAACTGCATCTACCAATCCAAACATAAATAATTAAATAAATGAAAAGAGGTTGACTACAGATATTTCGTTTTTTCTTTTCGATCACATGATTATATCTTCTCTCATCCTGGTTCACACGCCATACTGAACAGTCACCGTTTTAAAATCATCAAACATTTTAAAAATTAAATTTTTATCAAGTTCCTTTCGTTCATAACTAAACGATTTCGGCGAGTAAAAACAATTTGAGACGCAAGTCACCCCACCCACCTCCGAGTCTTTAATCCATCCTAATTCTTTGCGATCACGACTGGAAAACAGCGCATCTGTGGGTTTTTAGCTCCGATTGCTCAATGGTGACCAGCGAGATTTCAGTCGTCTGAGATTCAGTTTCAATTTGCAAACTGCAGGTGGAGTCGCCAGGCCGCTTCGTCTTTGTTGTAAACACTAAATTCATTAAGCTGTGCAAACCCAAACACTTTAAGAGTCTAACAAGTTGAACAAGCATTAAGTGTTGGCAGTGCTATTTAATGAGACGTTTGCCCCCACCAAAAAAAGAACCTTTCAGCCGTCGGCTCGCTGCAAGGAAGCAATTTGTGTCGACGCTATCAAGCCATTAGGCAAGTTTAGCCAACCACTTCTGCCGTTTTGCTCTCCACCATTCGTCTACGAGCACCAAAATATGTTTTTTTTTTTAACTAATTGAACGGGCTTTTTTTTTTTTTTTTTTTTTTTTTTTTTTTTTTTTTTTTGAGGCTACGTTTTTTAACACCGGCGAAATTTCAAAATATTTTTGGCTGCAAACTGAAGGTCAGCCGCGCAGATCTGAGATTGTTATATGTGTGTTCACACAGTCAGTTTTCATTCCGCGATATTTAATGTTATTTTCAAGAGATTTAGATAGGATAAACGCAACGTCGGGCTTTTTAATTAAATTCTGTCTGGCGCAGAATGCTGTGGTTTATTAAATGGTTTACGACTGCGCTATTTAAAGAAGTATATTATCACAACGAGCTTCTTCTGACAGTGTCGGGGGAATAGAACTTCGCAACTTAACACCAGTTTAAATTTAATGACGCTACAACAAACATCAGTTTAAGTCGAGTTTTTATTTAACGTCACGCGGACTTTTGTATTAAACTTTATTACGTGTGACTCATGCCAATTTTTAGTCTTGTTTTCGCAAGAAAACCTACTATCTACACAAAATAATGTGTAAGCATTACTTATTCCCATAAAAAGGTAATAATAATGTATATTAAAATATGTTCTCTTAGGCAGAAAAAAAAATGTATACGATGGTTATGATGCAACAAGTTTTAGAACCCTAATTTATAGATGTTTTCCAATGAGGTACTGAGAAGGTTGGAATCTGTAGCCCGTTATTGTTAAAATGTAAAAATGAAAGTATTTCCTTAGTTTGAATCGTGTATTTGAGAAAAGTATTTAATTTGTACAGAAAAAAATATATTAGAATAATCCAATAAGGTATTTGATACGAAAATCACTACTGTCACCAACATCTTTCATTACTGCTACTATTCTTAATGCTACCACTGCTACTGCTGCTGCTACACCTACTGCTACTGCTATTGCTACTCTGCTGCTGTTGCCACTACAACAACAACAACTACGACTACTACTACTACCTGTTTTTGTTCTTGCCCTGGATTATCAACAACAACAAAAATTAAAAAAATAAAAAAATTAATTAATAATAATAATAATAATAATAATAATAATAATAATAATAATAATAACAACAACAATAATAATAATAACAATAACAAAAGACGAAGAAGAAAATAAAAGGTGAATCTATCTAGTAAGTCTTAACGATAATACTTTCGTTCATTGTCGAACAACGCGGCGAAATTTAGGCACAATTTTCAACTACGTAGAAAAAATAGCGTGAAAGTTGTCCATCACGCCCCGTAAAAAGAGATGTTTCTCCTTTTCTTCGAGTGTCACCTCCGTGGCCGGCGTTCCACTGACCCGTTTATTTCTCTGTGTCGTTTGCTGCTGTGTTGTGCAAATCACGCAACACATTAAATTAATTGAATCTGCCACGACCACCGACACGAACTGAATTATCAAGATGGCGGATGACGACGCCAGTTGAAGGCTTCTCGCGTGTTCGGCTGAATTCATAGTGTTGCCGTCACACGACCACCTTCTTTTTTCTCTGTCGTTGAGGCCGGGGCAGCTGTAGTTAGTCACTCGCTTTGAACAGTGGGTAACAGTGGGTTTAAGTGTTTCGTGTTGTTAACCTATATAAAGTCTGGGGGCGTTAATAATCTGCTCAGTTGTGGACTTTTGTTAAGATTAATAATTCATTACAATTACAGTTATTCTAATTCCACATGATGATGATGATGATGATGATTGTTATTATTCTTACTGTTGATGTTATTGTTATTATTTTATTTAAACATTTGACACAAAATACTTTAAAAATATATATATATATATATTACATATACTCTGCAAAGCATTATACATTTATTGTTTTGATCATAAGAGTATATTACTTATGACTAAGATTTACATTCACATGTCTATAGCTTATTACGAACAATTCGAGATACCAGAACTTTCGACTTACGTGTATTTTACAGTGTTGTGTTACAACTAATTCACCAGCAGTGTTATCTACCTGACTATGTAATCCTGTCAAGTCAGTGATAGCTCGCTTCAACACTAAGCCATACAGCAAAAACAGACAGAACCAAAGTGTAAATGTTTCTACCACTTGTATGTAAAGAACTGCTTAGCCATAGCTATAATACTCATCTTCACACTTTTCAATCTGTATTTTTTATAATACGTACCTTTATATGTATGTACATACATACATACATACATGCACCCAGCCATCCATCCATCCATCCATACAGACACACAAACACACACACATACATATATACATACATATATACACACATACATCCATACATATACACACACATACATCCACACATATTCACACACATACATACATACATACGCACTCACACACATGCATACATACAAATACACACACACATACATACATACATACATACATACATACATGCATGCATATATATACACACACATACATACATTCATATAAATGCATGTGTGTGTTTTTGTGTGTGTGCGTGTGTGTGTGTGAGTGTGTATGTGTGTTTATGTGGGGGTGTGTAATTGAATCCTTACGATTTTGTTGTTATTATAATAATTTGTGACAAAGACTGGTAGTTAATTTCAAAGGTTTATAAAAAATATAGTGACGTTTCCCTGTTCATGTCACCAAAGATACATTTGAAGATTCTGAAATGATAAAAACTAAATGCATGATGAAAACAAAAGTTGACTTTTACTTTTCTCTCTGTTTATTTATTTATTTATTTATTTATTTATTTATTTATTTATTTATTTATTTATTTATTTATTTATTTATTTATTTATTTATTTAATTTTGTTGTGAATTGTCTTCTCATAATCACAACTATACACTGTGAAGGAAGGAAAAGAGCGATCTTTTTATTGTCATCTCGCTTTTATGTATTATTCAAGTAATTTATTGTTAGCAAAGTTTGGTGTTTCTTATTAATAAAATAAAAAAATAAAACTATCATTTAGAAGAATGCAAAATAAATGTTGTGTGTTTGTTCTTATCACTCAATAGATACACTCTAAGATTAAAAAATACATCAAATTCGGGAGTACTTCATCAAGACAGATGAAATTTGAAAATAAATTTGCTTTCTTTCTTTCCAATGACATTTTGTTTTTCTAATCATCTTTTGTAAACTGTTTCTGTAATTTACAAGTGCCAGTAGTCTTGCAGTTATGAAAATAATAATAATAATAATGAGGATGATGGTGATAATAATGATGATGATAATGATGAAAATGATGATAATAAACATCAATATTTGTTCTTGTTTTTGTTTTGTTTTTTGTTTTTTGTTGGTGGGTTTTTTTTTATTGTTGTTGTTGTTGTTTTAGACATTTATTTATAAGAAGAAAAACAAAATGAAGAAAAAAATATTTTTAACAAAAATATATAATGTTCACTTCCAATCGTCCAGGGTGTAATTTGACTGTTTCTGACAGGATTCATCTGTCAACGAGATGACAACTGTTTGGAGAGAGGGAGTCGAGCGGAGCAGCCATCTTTCAGCACAGCAATCTCACTGGGTGCTTAACCTCCGCGTCTCAATCAGCCGCATTCATATGTGCAAACAATCTCACAGCGCAAAAAACGAGAGCATTAGATGACGCTATAAAATGCAGTGTTCGTACGAAAGCCATTTGGCAGACGGAAAACGAATTACTCCTACTTCTTCATTTTTCTTTTTTTCTCTTCAACTCTCTGATTTTTTTTTTCCTTCAACTTTTGTGTATTTTTCTTCTTTAAATTTATTTTCTTTTATTTTCTTGATTTTTTTTTTATTTTTTTTATTTTTGTGTATGAAAATAAATAAAAATTTGTTCCTCGTTTACTTTCAAATTTTTCGTTTTAAGATTCGTTGCAGTAAAGCTCGGTAATCAGCCCACACCGAAGCGATGAGAGTTACCCGCCCTGAGTAAAAAGCATCACTTGTTGATGTTAATTGGTTCTCGACGGACCAGTAACCCTGACGTAATTGAAATGATAAAAGAGCAACAAGAGTAAATGAGGGAAACTTACGTAAATTTTGTCAGGATTTCGACAATAGATGTGTATCGAAAGCGATCGACTAACGACAGTGGATTTTAACACGGGTCACGGCCAGAATTGAAATAAACTGTCAGTGACCCATTCATCTTCTCCTAACTTACCAAAAATCAATACAGGTGAATACCAGATCGTTAGCCATCCATTTACCTGCCTGTTGTAATTTAAAATCTATACAAGAACACAGAGGAATAGTTCTGCATTTAGTAGACGGTTAGCTTCTGATTCCACATGACCTTGATGATTATTACTGTCGTTGTTTTATTATTATTTAAACATTTGATACAAAATACATTCAGTATTGAGGGTGGTCCAAACAAGTTTAATATATATATATATTTATAAAATAAACATATATTTAATCGAAATCATACAGTACCGTAAAATGATAATTAATAATGTTGTTTTCACTGTAGAATGCAGGTGAACCATTAAGAGATGGTGTTAGATTGTAGCAGACACAATGAAAGCTCTGTATTAAATACAGAGATGAAAGACAGACGACTGGTTATGAAACCAGGTCCTGAAGTTTATGTCTGAACATCAATATTTCACTTAAACACCTGGTCTTGGGTTTACAATAAGCAGGAGAACTCATTAGATATACTTCATCTGTTTTTGTTACGTGAATAAATTGTAGTTTTATTGTTGTCTTAATATTCAGGTATTTCTAGAAATTAAAAAATAAATATATATAAAAAAAAATATTAATGATTGATACGTATGTACGTGCATGTTCAATTAATTATTTTATTTTAGTTTATTTTATTTTATTTTATTTATTGTGTTTGTTGTTGTTACTGTCGTTATTTTAGCGGCAAAAAAAAGGTCTACATCGATATTCCGAGAAGGCATGAATATTTATTTTCTTGACATTCGTTTTTCAGCCTTAATTATTTTACTTGAGCATTTCTCTCGGAAACGAGTTAAGAACTTTCTCGGCCATTTGCTCGGGTAAACATTTAGAAGAACCATGACTCGTGTTGTGTTAAAATTCACGTCACGGAAAAGGTTTTACAAGATCGTTGAAAATTGCGAAACACCACTGACCTGCACATATTTTCAAACTGCTTCTTGCAGAGACGAAAACACTAAGTCAACCACCGACTTAGAGGGGGAAAAAAAAGAAGAGAAAAAATAAAGCCAACAAGAACAAGATCGGAAATAACTGTTGGCATGCGATTTGGACATTAGCGAAGATGAAAACGCTTGATGAAAAGTCAAGGAAGAGCGTGCTGATTGAGAACCAGAGAAACATTTCTGTGACATTAGCGTCTATTTCCTGATACCAAGTTACTTAATAAACACTTTGATAGCGTAAAGCACCTTACGATAATTCTTGTGAAGTTTAAAACAAGATTGCAAAGAATGATACTAAAATAAAATAAAAATAAGTTATGATGTGTTTAGTTCCTGCATGTGTTTAGTTTTGTGTAAATAAGTAAGCGCAAAAGACTCGTAAATAAATATGTATATCTATGCATAAAGGAATGTGTATTTATATATGTAAGTATGTATGTGTTTATCTTTCTGAATATGTGTAGATAGATAGATACATAAACAGATATATGTATATATGTGTGTGACTGAATGAATATGTGTCAGATGCAATAACAAGTTAAAAACTACATTACAAGTGCTGAATTTCCTGTTAGTTTCGGACAATGATTATAAAAAATTAACGTACAAAGCAAATAACAGTTATTACTTAAAACCAGCTCATTCTGAACAATACGTCCACGAAAAACATTTTTAAACGGAAAGAACCTTGACTTGGTGAAAAACAAAAGATCAGAATGACGCCTTTGTCTTTAACAAAAAACTCACCGGATTAGAAACAACTAAGAGAGAGCTCGTGTTAGCTTCCTTCATAGGATACACTTGAAAAGTCACCAAAGTGCTGAAATATTCGCTAATGTATTTCCACTGTACCGCCGTAGATGGATGCTAGCAATGGCCGATGTTTAATTAGGCGATAAAACGCTTTTGAAATGTCGGATGCTATACGTGTTACTGCTAAGTAATCTAATTCTGTGTTGTTTATTTGTTCTCGTGGCCTTGTGAAGGTATTATGAGGAATTATTCGGCCATTTCGGATTCGTATATTTATATTAATGGCTTTTGTGAGTAACATGGTTAAACTGAAAAGGCTGGACGTGTGGATTAAAGAATCAGTATAATACAAAAGAGAAAGTTTCTCTCTCTCTCTCTCTCTCTCTCTCTCTCTCTCTCTCTCTCTCTCTCTCTCTCTCTCTCTCTCTCTCTCTCTCTCTCTCTCTCTCAAGATGTGTTAAAAAAACTAAAAAGTTCAAATAATTTCCTAATTCCATTAAATAAAGTTCACCATTTTTGTAACCTTTTCGGGAAGCCAATTAAGTTACATGTTTATCTTTCTACAAGGAAGTTTAACAATTACGTGAACAATTTACCTGTTAACTGCGTGATTAAACTATGAGTGAATGCGCTTCTTTTTTCCTTTCTTTTTAATATTTTTTTTTTCTCCTTTCCCTTCTTCTAATCCTCACCGTCAGTCAACAGAGAAAAATAAATAAACTGATCCCTTCCATACTGTTTTCAAGAAGCATTTCATAGCGTAACGGTTAGATAATTCCTCCATAATTATTCAACTATTTACCGTTACAACCAGCGTCTGGCAATCAACTGTAGAATGTTTCTAATGCCAGTGAGAAGATAAGTTAAATATTCCTTGTGTCAGTACTCAGTAACAGTCTTCCACATAGTTACAGCCAGGGGTAATTATAAAATAATGTAATATAAAATAAAATTATAACAGTCAGTATTATAACAGTCATCCTCTCTCTGTCTCTCTGTGTCTCTCTGTCTCCCTCTGTCTCTGTCTCTTCTCTCTCTATCTATCTCTCTTTTTCTCTCTATCTATCTATCTCTTTGTAGTAAACTGCAAATAATCTGTGTAACTGTATCGTAATAAACATGCAATACGTGCACACTTTGTTTATTATTCTGCAATATATTGTCTATATTATTATTCAGCCTAATCAACAAACCTAGTATAGTTATAAGGATATGTTACTTTTTTTTTACCCCAGCTGTTCAAGGAAGTCGAACAATTACTCTGCCAATTTGTCTGTTAACAACATGATTAAACAATGCGTAAATAAGCCTCTTTTTTTTTTTCTTAATTTCACTGTCAATCAAAAGACAAGAAAAAACAACAAATCAAAACCCTCTGTATCATAATTATAACCCTCACACAGTCCCGACCCTGAACACCGGTAAACCGAGAAACCGTGAACCACAGGGGGGTAAGGAAAGAATGACGTTTCATCAATCAAGTGATCTGAATGGTTAAAAAAAAAAAAAAAAATCCCGTTAACCTTAGCTAAACAAAGATGCAAGACAAAGTATGGATATTCAAGACAGCATTAGCCTACATTTTTGTCCAAGGAATCAATAGTCAACGTTACTTGTTCTTCTTTCAAATTATTTTTACTGCCCATCTTGCACTTCTGTTGTCGACTTTTCTGGCGTGTGTTTAAGTTTTTGTCGATGTTACTGATAAAATGTGATCATTCGAGAAGAAGAGACAGACAGACAGGCAGACAGGCAGACGAATTTAAAGACATTATCACACGTGTTAGACATACAAACAATGAATGAATTGCTTCGTGATACGTCAGTGAATACAAATGAATTGATTACGTTTTGTGTTAACAAAAGACTCGAAAGCACAAAGGAACATACAAGAAAAAAGAAAGAAGTTTAGATGGATGTATTATTAGTTACGTCCGATAAGTCAATATTGATGACTGATGATATGATGATGATAACGATGTGATAACAGTAATAATAATAACAATGATGATGATTTTAATAATAGTTTGTATAATAATGACGATGATGATAATGATGTTGATGATTATAATTTAAAAAATGTCGTGTTCATATTATATGCGCAGGATAATTCGTATGATAATGTGCTTTGATTTCAGTGTTATTTAGACATTGTTCAAATTCTGTAATATTCTTGAAGCAAATCCCTGCCTTTCCAGTCTCTTCCCCCAGCTTATGTATAATTTAACACAGAAGTTTATGATGTACATGTTTGTACATTACTGATTTAAAAACAGCATTATTTTTAGCACAATTCCCTTTCTTCACTTTTGTATTCTAACGAATGTGCATGTTTCGTGTATTTATGATTGTATTATTTATAATTATTTGATTTAAACTCCAACACAGTTTTTCAAAGTCTTCTAAAAGGTTTTTTTTTTTTCTCCATTCTGTTGCATATACATGCTGAATATATACGCATGTGTATCTTACTGTTGTTCAAATTTGATTTAAAATTCGCTACAATCCTTGGTTGTATTCCCATGGACTTACAAACCGTTCTACTGCGTCATACTGTATTCAGCATGCAGGTTTAATGGGCCTGTGTTTGTATATATCAATGTCGTTTAAGTCTAATTCAAACCCCTGATGAATTGCTTGCAATATTTCTGAATGTCTTCTAACCCCAGTCTAATTCATATTCAATACAGGAGACTGACTTTATTATTCTGAAGATTTTTAAATATTCCAGTGGATGATTTTGTTAAAAAAAAAAAAATACCCCCCCCCCCAAATAAAAAAAAAACTTCTCTTGCTTATAGATCGTTAATGTAAAAACCAACAGAAATCAGACAGGTTGAATTCTTGGAAAGAAAAAGAAGGTTTTTTTTACTCAATTTAAATTTCCCAAGAGAAGATCTGTGAAAAAAAAAATTCATCATTTTGAATTAAGGATCTTCTCAGACGACTGCAATGAAAATGGAGTTTTGTGGTAAGATTAGTTTTCTGATATTCTTATTACTGTTTATTTGTGTGGACTGGGTTTACTTTTTTTCTGTCTGTCTCAATCTGTCTCGATCTCTCTCTATCTGTCTGTCTTTCTGTCCCTTTCTCTCTCTTAATATCTCTCTCATTGTCTGTCCATTTCTCTATCTTCTCTTGATTTGGGAATCTAGATATTTATCTGCCTACATATATATATAGCATGCTAGCTTTCTCTACATCTATCTATCAATCTATCTACGTATCTTTCAGTTCTATCTGCCTACCTATCTGTCTATCTATCAATCTATCTATCTGTCTGTCTGTCTATCTGCCTAACAATCGTCCATGTTACAATCTATTTTCAAATATTTATCTAGTAATTTAATTTCTTTCTTTATTTTTACTTGACACGATCTTTTGGTATTTTTTTTTTTTCACTTCCCTTCCTCTCTATCTGTCTGTCTGTGTGTCTGTCTGACTTGCTCTCTTTCTCCTTGATGAATAAGTCTAGAAAATCCAACCACCCCAGAACAAAGACACAATCACGCCGAACCTTCACACCAAAGAGATACGTCGGAGTCCGCGCCGGAGAGATGATGCTGCCGGATCAGTGATGATGTCGCATGTCGTGCAAATTAAAGAAATTGATGTTTTGTTAATGAGCCGTCCCAGACGGTGTTTCATCAACGGCAGGCGTAAGGGTCGGACATGTGGATGTTGTCAGATGTCGATCCAGAGGTGACAGACGTGGAACTGATTGTTTTTGTTGTTGTGTTTACTTCTTTTTTTTTTTGTGGTTTTTTTGGGGGGGTTTTTTTTTTTTTTTTTTTTTTTTTTTCATTATTGATTTATTATTATTATTATCATTAGTTTCATTGATTTTTTATTATTATTTAATTTTTTTATTAGTGAGTTTTTTTATTATTATTTAATTTTTTTATTATTGATATTTTATTATTATTATTATTATTATTATTATTTATTATATATATATAAATGATGATATAACCAATGTAATATATTTATAATTGTTTTAAATTATAATTTTAAAAAATATATTTTGAGAATCTTTCCATGGTCAGTTACAGTGTATTAGCAAGCAAGTGAATTTTATATATTACCTACCCATTATTAGGAAAAACATACATGTGTTATATTAAATATGCAGTGGGGCGAGGATGGAACTGTGTGGGCAGTGATTTGTTCTCTCACCAGTGAATTGTATTCTGATGAATAAAATAATAATGAAAAAAAATGTGGCGCAAACTGGAATATTAAGAAAAAAGATGTTTGGAAAATGTAATTTCATCAATTTGCATAAAAAAAAACACATCATGTAAATCGAAATCTGTTCTGATTGAAAGTGAAAAACGTATAAAAACGTTTGTCGAATTTAATATTTTATTATTTAATAAAATGTTTCGTTATTAATTTTACCTGAAAGTGTTTTCGCTATTATTCAATAAACAGAAAGAAATGTCGAAAGGGAATTTAACCTGCAAATGTTTGTTTTTCTTTCGTTAGTAATTTGTTATTGTCATTATAACTGAGTATTATTGTGATCATCATTATCACTGTCAACATTATAACCATCATCGATAGTATTACTATTATTATCATTATCATTAGCATTATTATTATTATTATCATCATCATCATCATTATTATTATTGTTGTTTGTTGCTGTTGTTATTGTTTTGTTGTTACTATTATTATTATTATCATCATTATTATTATTATTGTTGTTTTTGTTGCTGTTGTTTGTTGTTGTTATCAGTATTATTATTGTTGTTTGTTGTTGTTGTTGTTATTATCATTATCATCATTATTATTATTTGTTGTTGCTATTATTATCATTATCATCATTATTATTATTTGTTGTTATTGTTGATGTTATTATTATTATTATTATTTATATTAAATGTTTGTTGTTTGTTCTTCAAATGTGCACATGTAAGCGTTTGTTCTTGTTTATTCTTTAAAATGTGAGTGTTTATGTGCGTGCGATTCAGAAAACCAAAATTTAAAAAAAAAATTCGTTAACAAACGTATTTCTGTCCACTTTATCACCATGCATTGTTTTCATTGCATTTTCTACAAGAGTTTCAAAATCACTGTTTAATTACTCTACCCAGACTTTTTTTTTCTCAAAAATCAACAAAATTTCCGAGATCTTAAGTGACATTATATAAGTCACTTTGTGAAGAGGTTTTACAATGCAATTACAATTTTATTGTCCTCTGTTCTAGTGAGATAAAAAAAAAAAAAAAATAATATTAAAATAAAAACGTCAAAAATAAATCACAGCTCTCTCGCAAATGTTAACTGAGCTCGTAATATGATACCGTGGTTGATAAATCGTTGTCTACTTAGTAACGATATTTGGTTCTGTTCATGACTGTGTGGACTGACAAATTACTCTGTGTTTAATATAAAAGGATGATGCCGTTTACGACAAGACGACCGGGAAGGATTTGATATTTAATAAAGAACTGTGATGTCGTTAACACTTTTTGTACGTGTGTGCGGTTGACTACGTTTACGTGTGTAAGCGTGTGTGTATGTGTGTGTGTGTATGTGTGTGTGTGTGTATTTGTCTGTCAGAGCTAGGAAAAGAGTACGTAAGAGACCGTGATAGTGTTTCATGTGTGTATGTTTGTATGTAGGAAATAATGAAAATGTGAGTAAAACCAGAGACACAGACATACAGACAGAGAGACAGAGACATAGCGAGATAAAGTGAAAGAACAAGAGAGAATGAGAAACAGTTTGCTTTGGCGCTTTCTTTAGCATACTTATGTGTGTGTCTGTGTGTGTTTGTGTGTGTGTGTGTGTGCGTATATATGTATATGGCTACATGTATATGTCTATACATACATACATACAGCCATATACATATCGGTTAAATATAAAGATAGAGCTCTCTTAATCAATATAATTTTCACGCTGATATGAAAACCTCTGTAAAATCCCCCGTGGACTGCGGAGTGTCTAAGACAGAGTGATTGTGTTACGACCGTGTGTCTGAGTTACACACTGTCTGCAGGACTCGCAGAACAAGAACAGGTGAACCAGACCGACTGCTGAAGTAAAACAGACATTAGAAACAATAAGCATCTACGTTAAAAAAACGTTTAAATCAAGTTTCTGATGGTTCACACGGTGCTGAAAGTGACGGATACACGGGATGGATGGATGGGTGGATGGTTATACGGATGCACAGACAGTCGAAGACGCTGAATGAAAGATGACGAGTTATAAAAGATGAAGGATTAACAGAGACAGAGAGATAGGTGCTTGCATGAATAGGTGGATGAATGGAAAAACAGACAGACTGACAGATAAGAAGAGACTGACTGACTTAGATACAAACGTACATACATACATACTTACACACGGACTGACACGCACTGGCACACATACACAGACACACACACACAATACTGGTAAATACAAACATAGATAAACAGAAATATGTGTATATATATATATATATATATATATATAGAGAGAGAGAGAGAGAGAGAGAGAGAGAGAGAGAGAGAGAGAGAGAGAGAGAGAGAGAGAGAGAGAGAGAGAGAGAGAGAGAGAGAGAGAGAGAGAGAGAGAGAGAATCATAAAAGTAATAGTTTATATGTTGCTGATCGCGTGACAATGTATTTTATTCGCAGAACTGTTTTGATCCTGAAATAACTAATAACTACAGCGATGCACATTATCATCGTCTTAACTTCAGAAATTTGAAACAAAATAGATCAAAGTCATAACGTAGGATATAAACGTAATCTTAAATTTACGAATAACCGTAGATCAAAGTCCTGACATACAGACAACCATTTACGTGCGTCGTAAACAGAGAATTACGAAAAGAGCCAAAGCCATAACTTGTGGACATTGACGTTATTTTAAATGAAGAGTTACAGAAAATGTCAGTGCTCCAAAGATAAAGAAATTATCTTGGAAATGGAGTGTTTTAATAGTTAAAAAAAGAAAAAAGAGGAAGGGATAAGGAAATTAAAAACAAAAAAAAAACTGATAAGGAAAAAATAAATTTGAAAGAACGAAGAGTGGAAAAAGACAAAGGAATGAACTGAGAAGGAAAGAATAAAAAAAATGAAAGAACTGACACAAATAGAAAGAAGAACGACCGAAACAAAGAAACGAGAAGGAAAGAAAAAATGGAAAAAAACAAAGAAGACAGGAAGAACGAATAAATGAAACAAATACGGAAAGTGAATAAAACAAGAAATCAATGAATGTGAAGGAAAGACTGAACGAATAAAGACAGGTGGATAGAAAAAGAGAAAAACTGATTTACTAGTACAACAAAATAAACCATGACGAAACGAAATGTAAAATTTAAATAAAAGTTAACAATGGAAATGGAAACAATAAAAGTGTCTGAGTATATTTTAAGGATTCAGCAACTGTCTGCTTTAGTCATTATAAATTAATAAATAAAATTCGTTAAACTGCTTTTGCAAAAAACAGCGTAATTACGAATCCTCTCTTCTATTCAATATAGGAATGAATAAAATGTTTGACGAATGGAAATAGTCCTCCACTTTAACCACTAAGCTGTAACCTGCCTTCCCTATTATAATAAATCATTGTTATGCAAAAGCATGACAACAGCTAATAAATAATCACTTTACGAAAATCAGCTGTAGTTTAGCACTGAACACTTACCTTTAATGTGACTCTAATGCTTTAAGAAAACAATTAACACTTTAAATTCGGCTTCCGACACTGACAAATCATGTTTCTGTCTAATCTTCTCCAGAAATTCACACTGCAGTTTCGCTGATTACTGTCGTATTGTTTCAATATACAATTAAACACACACGAAATATTTCCGAATTGATCAAAACATACGTTAGACGTATTAATTGATTCCTGCAATACGTTATGTCCGACGCTTAAAAGCGTACGTCGAAAACCAGACGTTGCTGTCGTGTTTATGCTCAACACGCTTTAATGTGGGAGAAAGCTGCCGTTTGGCTGGAATTACTGTGTGTTTAGAACCACGCGAATCACTGTATGTTTAGAACAACGCGAATCATTGACGCGAATCAATATGAATGTTTAGAACACCCTAATAAATGAATGTTTGAACAACGCGAATCATGTGTTTAGAATTACCCGAATAAATGAATGTTTAGAACTGCGCAAATCACTGAGTGTTTAGAACAACGCGAATCGCTGATTGTTTAGAACAACGCGAATCATTATATTGTTAGAACAACGCGAAACACTGAATGTTTAGAACAACCCGAATCACTGTATGTTTAGAACAACGCGAACTACTGTATGTTTAAAAAGACACGATAACTGAATGTTTTGAATGATACGAAGAACTGTTTAAAAAGACACGATAACTGAATGTTTCGAACGATACGAATCGACCTATCTTTAGAACAAGGTGAACTGACCTATCTTTAGAACAACGTGAACTGACCTATCTTTAGAACAACGTGAACTCCTATCTTTAGAACAACGTCAACTGACCTGTCTTTAGAACAACGTCAACTGACCTATCTTTAGAACGATGTGGACTAATATGCTTAGAACAACACGAACAACACGTTGGAACGACGTGAATTGCTGTATGTTCTGAACCACACGAACGGCAGTATGTTCAGAACGACGTGAACTTACGTATGTTTAGAACGTCGCGAACCTACCAGTCGTAATTAGTAAATGCACACCAGGCAATTGCTTATAGCAACAATTTGCAAAGATTTAAAATTTCTCTCCAAAGGTTATTCCGCACGTGTCGGATGTCTGTGGGATCAGCAAATTACTTTCCTTTGCAAATTGGATTAGCGATATAAATTTCGTAGATACTTAGTGTCTTTCGTCTGTATTATTTATCCCTACAGGACAAAAACATATTGTGACTGTATTGATCTGAGACGAAAAACCCACGTGAAGGTCGTGAAGGCAGAGTTTTTAAACACGTTACCCGTCCTGTCAAGGAAGACCGTCTGCATTAGAGAGTGATCAAGAGCTTTTAACACTTAGGAAGAAAAAAAAAGAGAAGAAGACTGAATTAGCGTCAAGGACATCTAAAACTACTTTAGTGTGTTTTGTTAGGTTCTTCCAATTTTTAAACAGGATTAGAATACATTGATAGTATTTCATTTTTTTTTTTTTTTTTTTTTTTTTTTTTTGAAATTTTTTTCTCTTTTGTTGTTGATGTTGTTGTTGTTGTTTTGTTTGGTTGGATTTCTTGTGTGCTTTTTTATATATTATATTATTTTTGTATTATTTATTTATTTATTTATTTATTTATTTATTTACTTATTTATTTGTTGTTATATTCATTCATAATACACTGATAAAAATCATTACTTACAATACCTAAATTCAAGTAAAACAAAATCTCATACAACTGTTTAGTTTTATATAACGCATTTGTTTTATATAATACATTTGTTTTATATAACACATTTGTTTTATATAACACATTTGTTTTATATAACACATTTGTTTAATATAGCACGTTTGTTTTCACTGTGTGCACTGAATTACAACTTTTTCTAAACATTACAAAACAATCTGGTTTGGAATCTCTGAAACGTCAAATCGCTTATTGTTCTAGAGGTGAACATTTTCACGTCCTGATAAGTAAACACTTTTGACAACTGGCAATATACTGGGTCCGAATCCATATGACAAATCTAGTGTAAATAATAATAATAATAATAATATTAATGTCAAATACCCTGGTGAGATTCAGAAGTCTAGGGCACGCATTGTTATATTAAATAAACAGTAATAATAATAATAATAATAATAATAATAATACGAAGAAGAAGAAGAAGCATGATGATAAAGATGATGATTATGATGACGACGACAACAACAACAACAACAACAACAACACAATACTTAAATTCCCTTCCAGTTCAAACCTATTTAACGGCTTCCTGATAACAAACGATATGACAGACATTTTCAATAAACTGTCATTCTAACTAACACGAACTGAGGATTTCAGAACGTATATAAACTGAGTTCACATCGTCATAATGTGTCTTTAGCTCGGCTAACCTGAAAACAGAGAGACAGTAATATCTATAATTTCAAACTGACCGTCGTGGCAACCATTTCAGTTTTCTGACGTATCACATTAATATTATTACAACTATCGACTGAAAGTGTAGCTCTGAGGCAAGTTCGCACTGGTTCATAAACCTGTTTTATTAAGTAGTTATTACTATTATTAGAAAAAAAAAGTAAATGCGTAATTATCACTGTCTGCTTTTATATATTTATACCTGTGTATGTGTATATATATGTATGTACGTATGTGTGTGTGCGTGTGTGCATGAATTTGTTTATGTATGTGTGAATGAATGTATTTATATATGAATGTATGTTTATGTGTATTCGTATGTATGTGTGGGTAAAATATGTCTGTGAATTTATGCATATTTGTATTTTGCATGTATGAATGTACGTATGTATATATATATGTGTGTAGCTAGGTAGGTAGATATATATGCAGGCATGCATGTATGTATGTATATTTGCGTGTATGTATCACATGTCTGATTTCAAGCGTAAGAAATACATACGGTTTATAATAAAACGGATCAAACAACTGAACACAAAATATCGAGAAAACAGACAATCGTTTTTACACCTATCAAAAAAAAATAATAATAAAATAAAATATCAAAATAACAAAAGAACATTTACTTTTAAAAATAAGACTTTAACAGGAACAAACTGAAAGAAACCCCGCCCCCCAATTACCACAGTATTCAGAGACGATGCGTAATGTTGTGGCGTTGCAATAATGTCAACATCTCTGGAAAAGTGTCGGTTAATATAAACATCAGTGCACACTGTAACTAAATGTGTTTCCAAAGCAATTCAAGGTTCTATTATCTTGACAATGTGTCGTTTATACGAGACCATTTTGTTGAGAAGAAAAAAACGAAGTGGAAATACGTTTAGCGTGAAACAATTATATTTTTATGAATTTTTATAAATTCGTTTTGTGGACACATCCATTAGGTTCTGTCTTTCAAAAGTAAACAATGTTTTTTAAAATAAATTGAACTGTTCATTTTAGAATAAAAAAATAAATAAATATGTATTACAAATAGATAGATAGATAGATAAATAAATAAATAAATAAATAAATAAATAAATAAATAAACAAACAAATAAACAAACAAATAAATAAATAAACAAACAAACAAACAAACAAATAAATAAATATAAATAAATAAATCTATAAATATATAAATAATACATAAATAAATAATATATAAATAATATATAAATCAATAAATAAATAAACAAACAAACAATTAAATAAATAAATAAATAAATAATTGTTTATAAATTCATACTATTAAAATATTTGTTTCTATGTTTTACATGGAAGTAAGGATTTAAAGAAGAATGTATTCGCTATTACAGAAAGACGATTCATGAATGCACACTGCTAAACGCTTATGTTTTTTACTGAAAAAGAACTAGTACCGTCATTTAATGACCTCGAATCTTTTTACTGTGATGTTAACAGACATTATTAGCACATACAGTTATCATCTTTCTGATTATTGTATTTGAATTTATTTTATATCAAAACAAATCAAAGATAAAGTTATCTCAGTATTATGCATGTGATTCGTGGAACTACTTTTTACCAAAAAAAATTTCTTTGACATTCATGCTGTCTTTATTTTATATTCAGTGTATTTGTTTGTATGTATGTATGTATGTATATATGTTTGTATATATGTATGTATGTATGTATGTATGTATGTATGTATGTATGTATGTATGTATGTATGTATGTATATAGGTATGTATGTATATATATGTTTGTGTGTGTTTATATGTGTATATATGTGAGTGTGTGCGTGTGTCTCTACACGTGTGTGTATATATATCTATATATGTATATGCAAAATGAAAAGACAGATATAGCAATGGTAAACACGCACATGACAAATAAACGAATGACAATGTGATTTACAAAATGTATTTACTCTGTAGTCACTCATCACAAAAATATATATTAAAATATATATAACTGAGAGAGAGAGAGAGAGAGAGAGAGAGAGAGAGAGAGAGAGAGAGAGAGAGAGAGAGAGAGAGAGAGAGAGAGAGAGAGAGAGAGAGAGAGAGAGAGAACAACAAAAAACATCAGACAACCCAGCAGTTGATAAAATATATAACACTAACCTTAAAATTTAGTTAAATCTCCAGCCAGTTTTAAATCTCTTCTCAAGCGTAGAAATTCTGTTCTACACACGTTTAGCTAACTCGCACATAATATA
Source organism: Chrysomallon squamiferum (assembly GCA_012295275.1). Taxonomy (NCBI): domain Eukaryota; kingdom Metazoa; phylum Mollusca; class Gastropoda; order Neomphalida; family Peltospiridae; genus Chrysomallon; species Chrysomallon squamiferum. Next base: position 4,492,670 of record CM022679.1, read on the forward strand.
TCAACACACAACTTCCTGGTCCTTCTCTTAATTCAGACGCCGTATACACCCCCAGCGACTATAATCATAAAGTGAAATAGGTGTTCATTGTTTCATAGACAAATCGTTGATGGCTGAAATTCCCTCACCGTTCCGGCCGCTTCAACTAATCGATCGTTTGATTTGAAGACGATAGGAAATAGAAGAGAGAGAGAGAGATGTCACACATCAAAACGAATAATTACTAATTAATCATCGATAACTCTGAATAAATCAACGAAGAGTACGGATCACTGAACAATCATCGACTTGCAAAATCATGCTGACAGAAAGGGAAGAAAATAACATCTGTTCTGACGAATGCTAATGGACGATTGGTAAGAAGATATTTTTTGGATAATGGAAAAGATTAGCGCATTGGATCAATGGGTGGATAGATAGATAGAGGTACATCGAGTGGGCATATGGATAGATAGATAGAGGTACATCGAGTGGACATATAGATAGATAGATAGAGGTATATCGAGTGGACATATGGATAGATAGATGGAGGTACATCTAGTAGACATATGGATAGATAGATAGAGGTACATCGAGTGGACATATAGATAGATAGATGGAGGTACATCGAGTGGACATATAGATAGATAGATAGATAGATAGAGGTACATCGAGTGGACATATGGATAGATAGATAGAGGTACATCGAGTGGACATATAGATAGATAGAGGTACATCGAGTGGACATATAGATAGAGAGATAGAGGTACATCGAGTGGACATATAGATAGATAGATAGAGGTACATCGAGTGGACATGTAGATAGATAGAGGTACATCATTTCTTTCTTACATAAAACACCACAATACCACTGTTAAACTGTAAAACTTTCATATATAAATAAATGTCACAAGCTGTTATTTTAACTATAAAAGACTTATCTTTCGACTGCGTCCATTCGGGAATTGTCTCTGTGATAATACTACTACTTAGTCGTCTGTTTGACCCGCACGTGATAACCAATCACACTTTGAAATCTCTGAAGAGCATGAACGGTTTAAGAGAGAGATAAATGAGTACGATAATACAGTTCACGTACGTACAAATGTGTGACGTATAGGCGAGATGAACACAAAGTTCTTTAGTCGATGATGTGTACTAATGTGTTAGTGTTCATAGAAAATATCGACAGTGAATGTGTGCAGATCGTAGACAGTGTCGACACGAAATACGTAATGTCGATAATGTGTACGTTTCATAGACAGAACCGAGTGAATACGTATTGTGTAATTAATATGTAAAGTTCAAAGGTTGTGTAGATATTTAATATGTATTTGGGAAATGTATCCACTGAATAGTTAATATCTTTGATGTGCATATAATGTGTACTATATATGTAATGTGGATAATATGAAAGCAATATCAAAAGTTGTTTTATTTTATTTTATTTTAATTTATTATTTTATTTTATTTATTTATTTATTTATTTATTTACTTACTTATTCATTCATTCATTGTTGCTTGCACTTTTTTTTTTTTTTTTTTTTTTTTTTTTTTTTTTTTTTTTTTTTTTTTTTTTTTTTTTTTTTTTCCTTTATTTTTTTTTTATTTTTTTTTTTTCTCAATCTTTCTCTTTTTAAATCTCTTTGTTTCTACACGACTGGCAGTATCAAAGTCAATTTGTTTTCACCCTTTCTCAATAAGCCGAGATAAAAATCTTCAAATCCTTCACAATATTTCCATCAATCACACACCACAAAAAAGAAAAAAATCAAAAAAATCAAAAAAATCTTAGTAACACAAAACCGCCAAAACATCATCTGTCTAAGTCTTCTTCACACTGCTTATATTTTATTTTATTATTATTATTATTATTATTATTATTATTATTATTATTATTATTATTATTTATTTATTTATTTATTTATTTTTTATTTATTTATTTTATTTTATTTTTTTATCACGGTCACGTCGAACCTTGGTAAAAACTGATGTCAAAAATGTGGACGGCTGGGATGGAGGAGGAGGAGGAGGATGTGGTTTGGCGGGGGGGAACTGTGTGACGTATGAATCCGGCGACCGTAATTACAAACCCGTCCAGTTCCGTGACAGCGGATAATAATGTCATCGACACCAGGGGCAGAAGTCAGCGCTGAAACCGGCTTGGAGAACATTACCAGTGCGGTTAGCTATTGATCCGAGGAACGAGCCGGTTCCCCAAGGATCAGCCGTACAATTTATCGTCCGCACTATGTCGGCCGGTCACCATGCTTGTTCAAGTGTGAAAAAAAAAAAAAATGTATATAATCTGTCAGGATTGAAAAGTCTTTAAACTTTTTAAACAAGTTCCAGAAATGAATGTGTAGATGAAGGAGGGTCGCCATTATGCAGTTATACTGGAGGGTTGGAATTTTGTTGACAGTGGGGTACTACTGTTTGACGAAAAATTTGGTTGTATGTTTAGAAGAGAATAGTTTATTTATTTTTGTGTTATAAGTGGATGAACATTCAGCAGTTACTTCGTTAAGGACAATTTTATAAAATTATACCAAATACATCGCACTGAAAATAAATATACCTGTGTCATTAGCTACTTTTTTATTTTATTTTATTTATTTAGTTTATTAGTTGCACTAGCGGAACTAAAAGAGGTAGTAGTTGTTGTAGTGAGTGTAACTGAAAAATAAGTAACAGTAGTAGTCGTATTAATGATAGCTATCATGTAGTTGTTGTTGCCGTAGCAGTAGTAGAGACTGTTGTTGTTGTAGTAGTTGTAATGTTAGTTGCTGTTATAGTATCAAAGGTCGTAGTAGCAGCAGCAGTAATAGTAGTAGCAGGTGTAGCGGTGGTTTTGACGGTGATAGTGGAGGCTGTAAAAAAAAATTTACTGATGTCACATTTTCTAAATTAAGAAATTATGACATCAGTAATTTAAAAAAAATATTTTTTTATTTTTTTTTTTTTTTATTTCTTTTTTTATTAATAAAAAATCAAAAGCCAATAATAAGAAGAAGAAAAAACGTAACTAACTGCTTCTGGCTACGAACCGAAAAAACGAAAAAAAAAAAAAAAAAAAAACTGACTATAAATATTTTATAAGAGTGAGTTGTCACTAATGTTAGCGCATGTCAGGAAGTAATCTAAATCGATCGATTTCCGGTCGACATATTGCTACTCAGATTTGCGAAGAACTGCACTTCCGTGTTTGAACGTGCAAACTACGACGGTGACGTACCCGGGGACAGAAATAACACCTCAACCCCACTTACATCAGCTGACATTTGGCGTGGTGTCCTTTTCAAACTGCTTTTCAAAGCATTTATTGATTGTGATATTAAAATAGTTATTCATTTCTTAATGGATTTTTTTTTCCCCCATTTATATCGTTTCTATCACAGTTTTTTTTTTTTTTTTTTTTTTTTTTTTTTTTTTTTGTCTGCTCGATTTATCTCTCTGTGTCTTTTATATGTCGGTGTGTACGTATGTAAGTTCTTTAGTTCTTCTGTTGAAATGTACGTTAAGTGGGTATTCAATACGATAATTGGTAAACTCTTTGCAAAGGTAGATCACCTACTGGTGACAACATGGAGATGAAGATAATTACATTGAATATTCTGTTTTATGTCTGCTCGGTAACATATATACAATGACACGTAACCTTATTGCATCAGTCTTTTCTCACATTACCCAAGAAACTGGGACTCTCTGAAATCTCAATTAGCTTTAAACACGTAAACAAACTGAAAGGAAACTAAACTGACCCATGTATCCAATTTGTCGTTGTTTCTTATTATATTATTAACCTTATTTTATTCGACATTGCCATGGCAACAGAGTGGAATCGTCACCTTTCCTTTCTTTGAAAATGTCACTGGACATTAATATCTTAATTCATTACACAAAGCTGATTTTAACTGAAGGAAAAAAAGTTTGTTCCCAGGGGACTCGTGCTGCAACTTTAATCAGATGTCTGTGAATGTCAGAAATTATATCTCACGGAAAATTACGATGTTATTAAATTTTCCACTCGGACAAGCATCGCTATGTTTCGGACTTAAAGAAAGTCTCAGAACCAAATATGAGTCTAATCTGTTTTCCACCAAAATATACACTCTCACATAAATAAATAAATAAAAATCATCAGAACAGATTTAAAATCTGCGATCAATATTCATCTTTCACGCGGAAGTTTTACGATATTTGCCATGAAAACATAACTGGAATTATATTACAACAGGAGAGACATTATTATAAGTGTGTGTAAAATTATGTTTTCAGAGAATGCAGATAATATAGGGATCATGAAATTTTTATTTTTATTACTTTTTTTAAAATATCGTTACATAAAGCAGTGCTCTATGAAGACTGTATATGAAGTCTTTGGCTGTACGTAAGAAAGCATGTTTGTATGCATGTATGTATTTAGGTATATGTGTATATATGAATATATGAATATATGAATGTATGAATGTATGGGTGGATTGATGGCTAAATGTATTTATATACGCATATGTATGAAGTATCAAGTGCTCTTACGTCGTCTAAAACGGGATATACTACAGCTTTGTTTAGCTCCTAAACTGATCTCAGGATCTGTCAGGTTACTCCAGAAGAGAAACTCAGACTAATACTCTTCACATCACTCGCTGGTCTGTTCTCCTAATTTAATTGTGTTGTATCCAGTTTCACAACTTCCATTATCACGTTACCCACAAAAAGCTTTCTGATTAATGATAACAGTTATTTCCTACGACAGTTTGTGCCGTATTAGACACGTCAGAAGCGAACGAGTGGATTCGAAATAAACAGTGACGTATATTTTCTGCTACAAGTCACTTGTAACCATCATAAAAAGTTAAAAAAAAATAATAATAAACAAATAAATAAATAACAGAAGAAGAAGAAGAAGAAGAAGAAGAAGAAGAAGAAGAAGAAGAAGAAGAAGAAGGAGAAGAAGAAGAAAAAGAAGAAGAAATTACCTGGGGTCTGTTTAATAAACGTAACCTCCAAATGGGGAAATTTGCTTAAATAAATTTTCAGCCGCATGGATCAAAGGGATTCCGTTCCTGATATGATCGTAAAGCTGAGATGTAATCTTTTCCATATACAAATATCCAAATTAAATAATTACGTTCGCTCTAAGCGTCGTCGACCGTAATAAATGTGTTTCTAGACCTATGAGTTGCCGAACAGCCATAACTTTGTGGAAACGGAATGTAGTTATCTCAGCGTGAAGGAGTAAATCATAATTTATGTGTGCGTACATCATATTTCTATTACATTACAGCAGAAGACGTTTTTTCTGCTAGCGTAAAATATCACTTTAATTTCTCTCTTTCGGTTAATCCTCTCTCTCTCTCTCTCTCTCTCTCTCTCTCTCTCTCTCTCTCTCTCTCTCTCTCTCTCTCTCTCTCTCTCTCTCTCTCTCTCTCTCTCTCTCTCTCTCTCTCTCTCTCTCAGTCTATCTCTCTATCTCTTCTATGTATCTAGAGAGAGAGAGAGAGACAGACAGACAGAGATAGTTAAAAAAAAAAAAGTAGTCTGTATGTCTCTCTGAATATAATAGTACATTTCTGTCTGCATTAATTTTTTTTTTTTTTTAGTATTGGTATTAGTTCAAAACTAAATTATTTACTTATTTGGAAAAAAGAAGAAAGAAAGAAACGCGAAGAAATAAAACAGATCTGTCTTCTTGTTGTTGTTGTTGTTGTTTTGTTTTTCAAATGTTCTGCAATTCGTCCATTTTTCTTTACGTGATTTGTACGTCTTAATTTGATCAGAACATTTAAGGTATCTAACGACTGATTTAAAAACTTAAATCGATTAAGTTTCTTTTGCTCAGTTTAGGTTTTATGTTTTGATCGACACACTGTGGTTGAGTAATTACCAAGCCTTTGAAGCACATTATCACTCTATTTTTTTTTTAATTAAAGATGGAAGGGGAAAAAAAAAGCAAAGATAAAGAAAATCAACAAAACGAAAGAAAGACAAAAATAATCAAGAAAAGGTTGAAAGAAAATTAAATAAAGGAAGAATAAAATAAATAATCAGACAGAAAGGAAGGAAAGAAGACAGAAAGAAAGAGAGATAAAGAGAATCAAGAAAAAAGAAAGAACGACAAAGAACGAAAAATGGTGGAAAAATGAAAAAAAAATATTAACAATTTAATGACTGATTAATTTAATGTTCAGTTAAAAACATTATTATGTTTTATATTCATTCATTTATTTATTTATTTATTTTAGTAGAAACCAACTGCCAGTTCCTCATACTGAAATTGTCGATTCAACAATACATTTGTCTGTTCATCCATACAATCACAATACTGTCCAACTCATTCGTCTAATACAGTTACCTCTCTCTCTCTCTCTCTATCCATACCTCCGTCCATTCATCTGTATTTTACGTATTTTATTTTATTTAGTTTTTATTTTAATTAACAGCTATGCACTGCTTCCTTGAACGTTCTTAAACGGGTTAAAAATGGCGCCTAATCAACAGAATGTTTTAGTCACGATGAAATTTAAAAAATTAATTAATTTTGTTCAGGTCGCTATTGCATGGACGGATTAAGATCATAGGATACCGTAAAAAAAAAAAACCTATGAAAAAAGCTCAGTGGGTTGATAACTGGGAAAAAAACAACAACGAAATATTGCTGGAAAACACGCAGTAGAGGGCAGATCATTCACACCTGCTAATTTATTATTCTTCCATGGAAGCCTGTCAAAATTTTATTGCCTTAATAAAACCGAAAAATGGACAATTTCGACAGATGGTCACGGATATTTATGCATTTTTTATGTTGCGACCATTTTTGTAATTAAATTTGATGCAGTGCAGAATGGAATTAACAAAAGTAATTATAATGATGACAGTGACGGTGATGTCAATAATAGTAATAATAATAATTATGAAACTTCCGAGTTATTTACTGTGGAAAGAGATGGGGAAAGAGAGTCGGAGATATGAATATTTGTGTATGTTTTAGTGCGCCTTTGTGTGTGTCTGCGTCGATGGGTGTATTTCTGTATGTGCGTGGTTTGATGGATGGATGGATGAGAGAGAGAGAGAGAGAGAGAGAGAGAGAGAGAGAGAGAGAGAGAGAGAGAGAGAGAGAGAGAGAGAGAGAGAGAGAGAGAGAGAGAGAGAGAGAGAGAGAGAGAGAGAGAGAGAGAGAGAGACATATAATTATAATACTTTAACATTAAGTGCGTATAATTATTTCAGACATATTTAGGAATCGTTATTTCCGATCTTTTCCGAATACTGCACTGAAGGCTAAAAGTTACGATTTGCTTTATAAACTGACAGACAGACGAAGACCAGTCTTGTCCAGGCTGGACGCTGGAAGACGAAGTAACATCGTAATTTTCCGTGAGATATAATTTCTGACATTCACAGACATCTGATTAAAGTTGCAGCACGACTCCCCTGGGATACAAACTTTGTCTTCCGTTAAATCAGCTTTGTGTAATGAATTAAGATATTAATGTCCTGCGACATTATCAAAGAAAGGAAAGGTGACGATTCCACTCTGTTGCCATGGCAATGTCGAACAAAATAAGGTTAATAATATAAAAAGAAACAACGACAAGGGGTTTAGTTTCCTTTCAGTTTGTTTACGTGTTTAAAGCTAATTAAAGTTTCGGCGATTGTGAAGTAACAAGAGAAATCAACAAAAAAAAAAAAAAATGATGTAATCATTTTATATATGACTATGTCAGGTGAAGATGTAAGACTTGGGACACAATCAAAGAGAATACTAAATTTAATTCCGCACAGTTTACGTCCGGGTCTTCTAAAGTAGTAAATAATTTGCAAATACTTTTTTAAAAAGTCTTGTAGTTAAAGTTGTAGAATACACATCTCTATGTAAGATTACTGAAAGCATGTATACACACACACACACACACACACACACACACGCATACACACACATATATACCAACATATAAACATATATTTATATACATACATACAAACATACATATATGCATCCATAGATACATACATACATACATACATACATACATACATACATACAAATATACATACGTCCACACACACACACTCACATACATGCATACACAGACACATAAATACATTACCATCACAATTATATGTCATTACTATTATCATTAGTAATTATAATTATTATTATTATTATTATTATTATTATTATTATTATTATTATTATTATTATTATTATTGCTACAGCTATTACTATTACCACTACCACTATATACATCACTACTTCTATTACTATTATTTCTATAGTAACTACTAAAACGTGTATTTTATTTTATTTTTTCCGGCTTGCTTCCAGTAATGGGAATGAAAGAATAATTTCTTTAAACAATAGAATTAATTTTAAATTTGAGACGCCAAAAGGAAAAATGTCATCAGGTTTGGATTCAGAATACAAAATTGATTCTTTGGAGGAATTAAAGAACTTCAGGTTGCAAAGATAATACGTTGAACAAATTATTTACTCATTAATAATGAATAGGTGGTAATTATATTCTCGTCCAAAAAATATCGAAAAGCTTTCTTTTTGTTCGTCGCCTAACTTTTTACTTCATTCACAGTCTCATACATACAGTGCCAGGTTGTTTGATCTGCGTAAATCCGCGGAGGTCGCGTTTTCAATCATTCTCTGCATTGTGTTTTTGTCATGAGTGCTTGCGTATGAGTTTGTGTGTGTGTGTGTGTGTGTGTGTGTGTGTGTGTGTGTGTGTGTGTGTGTGTGTGTGTGTGTGTCTATATCATCCTAATATATTGGAGAAAGAAGAAGAACCTCTCTCTCTCTCTCTCTCTCTCTCTCTCTCTCTCTCTCTCTCTCTCTCTCTCTCTCTCTCTCTCTCTCTCTCTCTCTCTCTCTCTCTCTCTCTCTCTCTCTCTCTCTCTCTCTCTCTCTCTCTCTCTCTCTCTCTCTCTCTCTTTCTCTCTGTCTTTCTCTCTCTCTCTCTCTCTCTCTCTCTCTCTCTCTCTCTCTCTCTCTCTCTCTCTCTGTTATCACATCACCACTATACCCTGCTATGCTTCTATTAATACTACTAAATTACTATTACTATTCCTATTAGTACGACTAGTTATTCTGATTCTGTTAATGTTGCTGTTATATGTTATATTACACTGTTACCATTATTAAAATTATGAACATATAATAATATTATGTGCATGGGTGTCTGTATGTTCTAGCGATTCAAGTTGAATTTTAGTCTTGATTTTTTTGGCTGTTTTCTCTGTGATCTTTTGTATGCAATCTTTCACATTTACTTCATTTAACATGTTGAATTAAATTTTAAAAGGTTTATAATAAATGTGCGTGTGTGCATTATGTACAAATGTATTCACGGTTATAACCATCTTTGTTGCACTGTTTATTGATATGTCCATATTGTTGTGTATTGATTTCGTGTAACAGTTTTTCAAAAAAAAATTCTTGGTTGTTTTGTGGGATTTTTGTTGTTGTTGTTTGTTTTTGTTTAGATTTTTTTTTTTTTTTTTTTTTTTGTGTGGTGGTGTATGAGGGATGTTTCTTTTACTAGACTATTACAAATATTTAGACTGATTGTTTGTTTGTCTCTGCATGTTTAAGTTCAACACATCTGTTTGCTGCCGATATGTACATTGGCGTTTTTCTTTGAAGGAAATATTTTCAAAATCTGAAGTATTTTGATTAGCTGTGGGAAATGTTTTTCACTTTACAATTTTCTGAACACTGTTTCCACACGTTTTTCCATACTTTGTCGTTACTGCAGAAGATTCTACTGTTGTTGTTGCTTATTTTTTCACTGTTGCCGTAGTAAATACACTACATGAATGCAGTTCTTGTTTTAGTTGCTGTTTAATATACAAATACAGTTTTTGTTTTACTTGCTGTTTAATATACAAATACAGATTTTATTTTAGTTGCTGTTTAATATACAAATACAGTTCTTGTTTTAGTTGCTGTTTAATTATGCCGTTATTGCCTTGGTTTCTACATATTCAAGTTTTCTGTTCTTGTCATTTTTAAGTATCTGACTTATAGCAAATACTAGTGAAGCTCTGAACGCCTAAGCAAATTTGTACTTAGAAAACAGACCGCAACCAAACGTGTAAGAGTGCTATGAAGGACTGAACATTAAAACACTGGTTTAAATAATTAAAGAACTAACAGAGATATCACTTACATGGGGATACAGCAACTTTCAGCATCGAGGAAATAAACTAAAGTTCATGTCCCTCTTCTAGGAAATAAAATTAATTTAAAAAAAAACAGTTCTACGGTTTAAACTTTAAACTGTAGTTTAAAAAACGACTCTCTGTAACTACAGACATGATTCTTATCAGTTACGTTATTTAAAGGTTCTGTCGTTGATTCGTGTTTAACGACTAAGTCGTTCATAACACTGTAATTACTGGCAGTGAGATTACTGCCCTGTTCGATGAATATATCTTCAGTAGCAGTAACAAAAACTATTTCTGATACCATCAGCGTCACAGTTACTACTACAATAACAACTGATAGTACTGCTTTCACTATTACTAATACTATTATTATTATTTCTACAGCTGTTGAAACGTCTATTACCACAACGACAATGTTTACCATTGCTGCTGCTCTTTCTGTTGTTTACAGCTACTCCTACTACTACTACTACAACTACTGCCATTTTTACTACAACTGAAATGACAATTATTTTCATCCTAATGTTAGTTCACCTTATTTTATCCATTATGTCGAGTTAAATAAACAGGAATCACAAAATCTAGCAATGATATGAAAATATAATTAAATATTATCTATCTACTATTTTTTTTTTTACACACACACACACACACATTATTTTTAATGTAAACAAAGGACAATGAAAGAAGTAAAGATAAAAGAAAGAATGAAAAATAAGTATGAAACAAAGATAGAACAAAAGAGGAAAGGGATGAATCAAAGATCAGTTTCATTATTGTATTGCATATTTAAATAATGCATATCAACAGCAGTGAGTGGGCAGTTTAAACTATCATTCACACACATAAAATTAATGTTGCAGTTGTTGCCATGGCTTTTTTCGTTGCTGATGCTACTGCCATTGTTTGTTAGTGGTTATTTTTAAGTTTTGCGATGCTGTTGCTGGCATCGTTATGTGTCATTATCACCGGTCATTAAGTGCTGTTGTTCTAGTTGTGATCGTTGTCACTGTAGTAGTATTCGACTAAACATGTTAAGTATTGTAATGAAAATCATACCGTTGATGAAATGATCAAACAATATCTGTAATAACACAGCAGAAGCCATACCTCCTGCAGTAAAACGTCTATTAAAAATGGATCAATTAATAAGTGACCGAATTAATCAGTCAGTCAGTCTGTCTGTAACTTGTTTCAAGTATAAAATGATTAATTTAATGGTTATCAGGTCCCGGACATATGGTTTGTATAAACAAGCTATCTCAGATGCGAAATTCGTTGTTATCTCAACTTGGTCGGTTAATTAATAACAGGACGTAAACTTTTTAGGAAAGAGCTCTAAAATATAATTTTTTGGAAAACAGACTGAAAAGAAAAAAAAAAAAAAAAAAAAAAAAAAGAAGGAAAAGGAATTCAGTTGTGAATATTATGCTGAAGAGATCCAGCGATCCTTGATACCCCAGGCTATTACTGTTCTATTAATAATCCAGCTACAAAATGTTTCCACTGTTCAGCAAATAAAAAATAAAAAAAATCTCTCGACTTGTGAATGGACCTAATGAGGACGGAATAAGAAGTGAATATATTATGAATAAAAAGCATGATAAAATATTTAAACAAGTTCTATATACAGTCGCTTCTCAAATAAACCAATCTCTTTTTTTTTTCTTTTTTTTTTTTTTTTTTTTTCCTTTCTGAAACGGAAAAAAAAAAAAAACGAATCGTAGACATTACGTAAGATTATCATCCTTAGGTCTAATAAATAAACGTACTTACCAGCAGAAACATGTGATTTCCATTCTCCTAATCGTTTCAGTTCAACCTCTGCTTCAGTGCCGTAAACGTCCGTTCAGAAGAAGCCTGCCAAGCAATCCGAGGCTTTATGCAGCCGACTTTAAACCACGGTTTTTAAAATATAAAAAGATATACCAAAAAAAAAAAATTAACAGCCGATCGTTAAACAGATGCTTAATTCATCGAAGCTGAAGACGTGTTAGTTTTTAGCGAACTGTTTTGCTGCTTGCACATGAGATCAAGTGTCTCGTTTATAACAATTTTCTGCACACTGATCGATCCATGATGGAATGCACGAAATAATCGTCTTTGAAAGCGTCGCGTTGTAAACGGTAAAACTCTGCCCGTCTTTTAAGTTACGAGGTCGAGTTCTATTTCTTTTACTTCTTTTTCCTTTCTTTCCTTTTTCTTTTTTTTTTTTTTTTTTTTTGTAAAGTAAATAAAATGAAGGGGAGTATGACTGAAGTGAAGCAAATGAAGCACAAATTGCAGCTGTGCTGTCCTTTACATTCTTTGTCTATCACCTGTTTTTAAATTATTTTTTAAACTTGCTAGTGATGACGAATATACGAAAAATGGCCGAAGGGGAAATAAAAAAAAAAATAAATAAATTACGTTTGAATATACGTAGTAGAGCTGGCTTCACGTTGATAGACAAAATGACTTTCCTCAAAGAGATTGTTTTTTTGTGGGTTTTTTTGAGTTTTTCTGTTTGTTTGTTGTTGTTTTTTAATATAAAAAAGATCAATGGATTTTCTTTTGAGAACAAAAATGGAATTTGTGAGTAGAAGAAAACATTACGAATTTTTTGAATAAGAAATTAAATTTAATTTTGTTTTTCTTGTTTTTAATTTATTCTTTTTATTATTATTATTATTATTATTTTTTATTATTATTATTATGATTATTATTATTATTTATGGCGCACTTTTTAGTTTCTTTTTTGTTTTTTGAAGGTCGTTTTTTATTATTTATTTATTTTATTTTATTTTGTTCTGTTATAAAAATATTACATTTTTATTTTTCGTTTATTCATATGTAAATTTTCTGTCTCAAACTTTATACGAAGGTTAATTTATTTTTGAAGTGAAATATGAATTGAATTAATCTGTTTTTATTATTATTATTACCACCACTACTACTACTACTATTACTATTATTATTATTATTATTATTATTATTATTTATTATTATTATTATTATTATTATTATTATTATTATTATTTTATTATTATTATTATGATTTTTTATTTTATTATTTTATTTTTATTATTAAAGTTGTTATTGATTTCTGTATGTATATTGTACACATTTGTTTAACTTATTTTGCTTTTTAATGCTTTTTTTTTTTTTTTCATATTAATTTATCTTTATGTTTATCAAATTGTCTGGGGATTTTTCTGGGATTTTCTCTTATTGTTTCTCTTTATATATTACTCTTTTTCTCTTTGTTGTTGTTGTTGTTGTTGTTGTTTATTTATTATTTTTATTATATTTATTATTATTATTATTATTATTATTATTATTATTTTTATATATATATATATTTTTTTTTTTTTTTTTACGCACAATCCTATAGGATAGATGCTAGAAAGAATACAAAGAAGAATTAAAATGGAATCAATTCTTTCTTTTACTTACTTACTATTATTTTTATATCTGATACTAAACGAACTAAAACAAAAACAAAACAGAAAACACCCCGCCACACAGTTGTCTTCTATGAATAATATTTATAAGTGGAAACACGAAGAAAACATCGAAGCTTTAACCCGTTCAAGGCTACACACGTTTAGAATTCAACCGAAATCTTTTAGTCGTCAGATTCGCGTATTTTCGGAATGACTGAAAACTTTAAAGCTTGGCAAAGGCGAGGCAAATTAGCGACCGTCGTGTCTGGTGTTGACGTCGTCCGAACTCGGTGTTTACACAGACAAGACGTTCTACGGTTTATTCCTGTTTCTATTTCCAGCGAGCTCGGGTTTTGGCAAATGGCACACCATCCTTGACCAGAGACTGATTGCGCTGGCATCACGTAACGAGTAAATCATTAGAACATCACACAGTCTGTCATCGCACTTGTCTTCCTATTGCTTTTCGTGCTTAGTTCGCTCTGAAGAAGGAAGCAGAGGTTGGCGGCAGTTTTACGTTGTCGCTGTATAATGGGCTAGCAAATTGAAAATATGTTCTGTCCATTATCCTCTGCTTTAGGAATTGACAAGTATCAGATCAGCACGGAGACAAAACTTTTTTGTTTTTGTTTTTCATTTTTCTTGTCGATACGTAAAAGATTCTTTTTAATTGCAGTGTGAAAATTTTGTTCTTCAGTTTTCCAGATTAAAGATGTATAAATGTGTGAGTGTGTGTGTACGTGGGCATGTATGTGTATGTGTGTGTGCATGTGTTCTATAATTTTTCTCTTTAAATTTTCATCTCTCTTTCCATATTATCAGCGCACCTTCTCCTCGGCTCTGTCTTTCTGCTGTATCCCTCGCTTGACATCAGCGCTGTTTTCTCGGTCTTTCACTTTGCCACCCACGGAGTGTCTGAGTGATATTTATTTGTGATGTGAGTGAACGGCAGGCGGCGTAGACGTTGATGAAGATGACTATTAAGATTGCGTGCATCTCCGTGTATCTGATGTAAGTCGGAACATTAATGTCTACTTGATTATCGCTTTGTACTCTTCAAAATCTTTCTTTTTTTTACATCTTCTTCTAACAAAATAAATTGAAAAAAAAAAAATGATAGTTCCTTGTTGTCAGTGATTTTTCGTTGCTTGGTTCTGTATTATAATTATTTTGATGATTGTTGTTGTTGATTTTTTATAATTGTCGTCATCATCATCATCATTGCTGTTATTGTTATTTTTTTTCATCATCATCATTATTGCTGATGTTATTGATGTTATTAATTTATTCCTCCTTATTCTCTGTTTCTCAGTAATTTGTTCAGTCTTCCTAAGCTTCTTCTTTTCTTTTTTTGTTTCCCCAGTTTGTTTTATTCTGCAGCTCCTATAACAATAATCACAGACAAGAAACAAAGAGAAACTTTAATCCGCTTCATTAGTCACACTGAAATAATTCCCAGTCCACCCAGTGCTCGGTGATTACTGATTCAAAAGCCCTGAACTTTTCTTCATTATAGATAAAAATATGTAACTATGATAATACCTAATAGATAAGTACGGGAAAAAAAAAATTGGAGAAACCTACCGTTACAAAATTAATATTATATTTCACATTATATATGATACATATAAACAACGTGTTCTATGTTGCAATGTATATCTTTCACACAATCGTTTTGGAGACATCTTTTGTTGATATCATAATAACACCTACAGCATGATTGAATAATTAATTCAGTTTCAATATTTATCATCGGTTAATCATTTCATGTTTCTTGATCCAGCAGGAGCCGGGTTATTAGTTAGAGAAATAAAAATGTATTTCACCTCATCAATTATTTCATTAAAAAAACCCACCTGTTCCGATATTCGAGCCTTACTTCTACCAAACATGACATCCGATAGCTTAACCACTAGGTAACCAAAACAGTTTTTTTAAACTTGTGCATTACTCCAATCCCTACAGACTGATAACAGAAAAAAAGCTGGAAACCATAACAGCCTATGATTTCTAAATAATAAGCAAATTATATTTATGGGGAGTTCACCAATTAGGCTATGCCACTGTGATGCTTGATCTGAAAAGATTAAAGCCTACGGTTTTCAAATCTGTGGAAGTCTACGACCAGAACGTCGCTCTAAGATAAAGAGGGTGATTCTTATCAGGGACCTCTCCACGCTAGACTTAATTAATGAAAACTAATTCTTAGTCGTGATCAGAGAAGCAGGAAACGCTTACTGTGAAAAGTTTTACCTGATTTCAAAAACATGAGCTGTGTTTTTTATAGTCGGTCTCAGATGAAAATATTTTGTTTCTGAGACAAAAATAAATGACTGCGTTAGAAAGAACGGTTCAAGTGTGCCCATCACAAGTTTTTTGTGAACATCTTGTTATAGGAAGCTCTGAAAATGCGTTAGAAATTCAGCAAACAAAGGAAGAGACAGATGAACAAGTAAACAAACAGACCGAAAACTATCGATACAAAGTTAAACTATTAGAATATTTTTAGCATTTATCAAACAAATGGCAAAGGAAAAGATGAAGAAAAAAACGAAGACAAAGAAGAAAGACGATGTCGATGATGATGTTGATGATGATGATGATGATGATGAAGACAAACGAATCTTAAGCAAAGAATAAAAACCCGAACTGTTACTGTTTTGCATTACATGATCAAACCTTTACCAATGATAGAGTACTGTTTGGGTTTATCATGCGTGTTTAATGCTTCTTAGAGTTATCAAGTTCCTCAACAAAACCAACGATTATTAATAACAAAATAGGACAGTTTTTCTTACGTCGTTAAAACCAATTTTTACTGGTTCTAAGGTACGGCAATGCAGTTAGAAACCAGAGGAGATACACCGACGCAGTCATTTTACTTTATTCGTGAAACCCAACCTTTAAAAACAATAAAGTATAATAACTATATAAGAAACCCCCAGGAGATGAATACAGACTGCCGTTTTATCTTATTTTGTGACCGAAACTTCACAAATAATAAAGTCTGAGAAAAACCCGAACTGTCTTTGTTTTGCACCGCAGGATCCAACCTTTAGCAATAAGAAAGTACAATAACAAAAACAAAAATGTTTTTACCATTTTATATTGCTTTATTAAAAAAAAAAAAAAAAAAAAAAAAACAGGTGAAAGAAAGCTAACGGAATGAAAAGAAATTGAAAGATATACCAGCTTTATGAGTGATTTACTCATGTTTGTTTGCTTACCTTTATCTCCAGTAACATTTACCGTTTTAGTTATCACTCGGTGTTTTTTTAGCAGCAAGTGATGTTTTATATACAGATTTCACGCTGGTAGGATAACACATATTTTTATTTTTTTATTTATCAGTCGTGCTGTAGTTGTCTAAAATTAGGTATAAGTCTATTGGCGTATTCTGCTGAAGTGTAAACTTCTTTCTTTCGGTTAAGATCGTTCCGGCTTCAAATTTCTATTTCTAAACGTTTTGATAGCAAACGTCATTAACTGCTGTTCAGATTTAATATTTAATTTCCAGCACGCCAGAAAGCATGTTTTGTTTTTTATACTTGTTTTGTTGAGTGGTTTATTCTTTCTTTCTTTGCTTGCTTGTTTTGTTTGTTTGATTCTTTCTTTGTGCGTTTGTTTTTGTTGTTTGTGTTTTTGTTGTTGTTATTATTTTTTATTGGTTTGTTTATTTGTTTATTGTTGTTATTTTGGTTTGTTTTGGGGTTTTTAGTTGTTTTTTTGTTGTTGTTGTTTGCTTGTTGTCGGGCTTTTTTTGTATTGTTTTGTTTTTGTGGTAGACATACACTGAGTAACGAACTATAATCCTTCTTGGGTTTACCGTCGTTTCAGTATCATCACCATCATTATCATCATCATTATAATCTTCTTTTTCTTTGTGTTCGTTTTCTTTTTTTCGTTCTTTTTTTCTTCTTTTTTTCTTCTTATTTTGATCTTTTCCTTCGCCATTTGTTTGATAAATGCTAAAAATATTCTAACAGTTTAATATAACTCGATAGTTTTCGGTTTGTTTGTCTTCTTCTTCTTCTTCTTCTTCTTCTGCCTCTTCCATTGTTTGCTGAAATTCTAACGAACTTTCAGAGCTTCGTATTAACAAGATGTTCACAAAAGGCTTGTGATCTCAGTTAGCAAAGAAAGCTGACACTTAACGATATTTCATAACAACGTTCTTAGTCAAAAAAATCAATCTGTTTCTGTCTTCTACAATTCCCATTTGAAAAAAAAAAACAAGCCGTGCAACTATTTACGTCATGTAGTTCGTGGGTGCATCACGTAATCTGTTTTAAAATGTAGAATGTTTCTTCTGACAGATGAATGCGACTTTCTAAAAGGTCATGTTTGCGGTACTTAAGAGGTTTCAAGAGGTTCTCGATAAATTTCCGCCTGACTTTTGTCATCCAGGAAGTACTGCTTTCACAATGGTCGGGGATTGAGATTGCGACTTCCGGTCATGGCGTGCTAGCAGACGAGAACGCGTCAGAAGAGCTCGGCGAGTGAAAGTTACCAAATTAGGAAAATGCTACGATAAAAGAATTCCTTTAAAAAGGAAATTATTTTTTCTTTTTTTGTTTCTCTTCAGTGAAAAAGTAATTATAATAACAATGTTCTGCTAAACTATAAAAAGGATGCATTATCTTTTCTCAACAGGTTTTTTTTATTTTAGTTTTTTAGTTTAGTTTAGTTTAGTTTAGTTTAGTTTTTTAAACGTTTTATTAAATGTCGTATCATTGTGACCCTATTTTTTTTTTTTTTTTTTTTTTTTTTTTTTTTTTTTTTTATTGTTGTTGTTGTTGCTGTTGTTGTTGTTGTTGTTGTTTTTTGTTGTTTGTTTGTTTGTTGTTTATTTGTTCGTTTTTCTTGTTGTTGTTTTTAGTCTGGTTTTGGGGGGGGTTTCCCTCCATTATTCTTCTGTAGTATTAACATATTGCATCAGTTTTATACATTCATATGTTAGTCATTTGAATATTAATACACGTTATTAAATTAACTAATTAATAATAATAATAATAATAATAATACATTTACGTAATTTCTCTATTATGTTTATTGTTGTTGTTTTTATTATTATTATTATTATTATTATTATTATTATTATCATCATAATCATAATCATCATTATCACTATTGATGTACTTAATGAGTTTGTATTTATTCTATATATTTTGTCGACAACTGAAATAAATAAAATAATAACAAAAAAGTTGTTCATTATTTTTCTAATTTCCGGCAGTCTCTTTAACTACAATGAATGGATCTTTCAAACTAGTTTGTCAAACTACTTCTTTTTTTTTTTTTTTTTTTTTTTACTTTTCTTTTGCGGTATTTCGATCTATATCATATGTTCTATTGACTGCTTCATAATTAGTCAACGATATAAAAATAGATGGAGAAAATTAGTTTTTTGCAGACACATTGTAATTAAAAACCTTTTTAATTTTATTTTTATGGCGACAGCCGAAACCCATAACAGAGGAACAGAAGGTAGATATAGATTTCAAATTGTCATTATCGTTTTTGTTCTGTTTTTGTGTATTCTTATTAACTGTTTCATATTTTTTTCATTTACTGCTACCGTTATCAAAAGTGTATGGAATATGTTTGGTTTTTTTTATCTCAAAATATAGTGAAAAACAATTGTTAATAATATGTATTGTTTTGAAGTGTCAATAAATTAATTATTAATAGTTATCTGTGTTTGTACGTACGTACATGTATATGTATATTTGTATATATGAATGTTTGCACACACACACACACACACACAAATACATATATATCAGTCTCAGTCTCTCTCTCTCTCTCTCTCTCTCTCTCTCTCTCTCTCTCTCTCTCTCTCTCTCTCTCTCTCTCTCTCTCTCTCTCTCTCTCTCTCTCATATTTTACAGTTTCTATCAAACCAGATTACCAGAGGGAAGATCAGCCAATATAAAATTAATAACAAAAATGCAATTATCGTTGTTATTGTAATACGCGCCTGTGGCTAAATTACAAATATCTCTGTATCTCATTCTTACCTTTTTTTCTGCTTTTTTTTTCTCTCTCTCTCTACTTCTGTGTTTTTTTATTCTCTGGTGATGACAATGATTAAATTAAGCCTTGTATCGGTAAGTGTTCAGTACTGATGGCAAACACACACCTAACAGAAACCTTTCACTGAGTAGGCTGCGCGTAACTGAACTGCCATCATCATAAATTCCAGCATGCTGTGAAGATCGCGTTTGAAAAGAAGCATTATTTTAATATTGCTGTTCAAACACTGTATTGAAGTCGTGGATAATTATGAGTGCTGGTGTGCATGGTTTTTCTCTGAACAAAGATACAGACGTTGCAACATTGAAAAAAGATACTGTTGTTACTACTAATAATTTGTATTATTATTATTATTAGTAGTAGTAGTAGTAGTAGTAGTAGTAGTAGTAGTAGTAGTAGTAGTGGCAGTAGTAGTGGTAGTGGTATTCGTCCGTTGGTTCGTTCATTCTGTTTTATTTTATTTAATTGTTGTTTTTATTTTCATTATTATTATTATTATTATTATTATTATTATTATTATTATTATTATTATTATTATTATTATTTTTTTTTTTTTTTTATTATTATTATTTTTTAAATATTATTTTTTTTTTTTTTTTTTTTTTTTTTTTTTTTAATAATATTGTTTCTGTTTTTCATTTTGCAAAATGCATAAGGTTTTGAATTATACTGGGTAACGGAGACCAAGTAAATATTGTGTGTAAAAATAATAATTACAATAGGTCCGCGGGGATTCAAGGAGGCTCCATCTTCTATTCTTTTGTTTGCGGTGATGACGTCAGTTCTAACACAGAAAACAAAATGTCGGCCTACGTGTTTCACAGACTGATTGTTACGGTGATATATTTTATATTTATTAGTATATCTTATTTCACGTTTGTTTTAAAGCCCTTTGTAAAAGAAAAAAGAAACAATAATCTGAAAATAAACACATTTGTTTTACAATTTGATATCTCTAGGGGTTCTTTTTTAAAAACATTTATTGGTTTGGTTTTGGGGTTGTTGTTGTTGTTGTTTGAGGTTTTGAGGGGGCGTCAGGGCATCATCATCATCATCGTATTATTATTGTTATCGTTATTGTTTCGTTGCCGTTGTTGTTGGTTTTTGATTATAAGTATTTGGTTTTTCAAAAGAATATGTATACTGCGTGTATTTATAATAAGAATAATAATAATAATAATAATAATAATAATAATAATAATAATAATAACAATAGCAGCAGCAGCCCTGAGATTATTAAAATATTAAATGTATTTATAATTTTAAAATGAACACAAAAACAGAAAAACGTATTCTCTATAACACCAAACAAATAAATGAATCATTAATGATATTTCCTCTGTCTACCAGGACATCTTCTAAAGAAGACTGCACAAAGTCCTCAGTTTCTACAGACTGTATAGTACAGTAAGTAACCTTGACATCGACTCAAGCGTTCGTCACGAACACGTTAAAAATTTAATTACTGTTTTCGTACTTTTCCATACATAATAAAATAAAATAAAAAAAATCTGAAAACAGACATCATCTGCACGTTCTGTAATATTTCATAATTACAAACAATCGTTCGGACAGAAATGAACCAAAATGGCGACTGTTAATTATCTCACAAGCGGAACAAAAAGAAGATACCAGTCGCAATGTCTTCTGGTTCTGAATAAATCATGATAAAGTGAGACTGAACCAATTGGTTTAGTTTTTGTAAATATTTGCTTTCCTTAAGTTATGAAAAACAAACGGAGTAAAGGAAGACGATGGAATCGAGACGAATTAACATGCGAAGTATTTTCCATTGTTAAACGAAGCCTGTTAAATCATCTGTCAGTCCGCAAGCTCTAAATGTTGGAAATCTTTTACTGCTGAGGAAAGAATGATTTACTGCATGTGTATTGTATTACAGCACCGACTGTAAAACCAGTTTGCATTTACTTTCATTTATTATTATTATTATTATTATTAGTAGTAGTAGTAGTAGTAGTAGTAGTAGTAGTAGTAGTAGTAGTAGTAGTAGTAGTAGTAGTAGTAGTAATAGTAGTAGTAGTAGTAGTAGTAGTAGTAGTAGTGACATCAGACAGTAACTACAACTATTCTTGAACCTGTAGTTACTGCTGCTGTAACTGCTTCTGTTGCTACAATTATTACTCGTTCTACTAAACTGCTTTCACTACCACTACCACAACTACTAGTAATAATAATAATATTGTTGTTGTTCTTCTTCTTATTATTATTATTATTAGTAGTAGTAGTAGTAGTAGTAGTAGTACTTCTGCTACTACTACTACTAATACCACTATTACTAATATTACAACTTCCAGTACTAACACCATAACGATAACGTCGACGATCCATTTTCCTTCAAGACTGACGTTTCTGAATTCGAGATGACAACAACAACAACAACATCAACCTGTTTTCTATCTTGTTGCTGAATACAAACCATTAAACTGTTTTGATGCTTGTGAACTCTTCCCTTTGGAATATTTGTGGCTTCTAAACACAGTTAAGGATTCAGCGTATGTCGACAGACACAAACTGTGTTAGTACTTAACGAAAAGAGCTGTCAGAAAAATGCGACTTTTTTTCTTTTTTGCTTTCTTATTTCTAAAACTTACCGAGGATTTGCAATTCAGTTCTATTGTTTTTTTCTCACATCCTTAAAGATGCTTTTGTCAACATCATTAAGTCAATACAAGAAGCATGTAAAGATTTTTTATTTCTCTCTTCCTTTTAATTTTTTTTTTTTTTTTTTTTTTTTTTTCATCCGAACATTTTGCGGGGAAACTGGGAATATCACAAAGATATGCTAGCAGCCGTGGAATGTTTACCACACACAATGAAACCCACGTGTTTGTGTCTAACGGAATAACAGAAAAGAAGCAAGAATACATACATTCATACAGAGATACATAGATATAGATACAAACACACACACACACACACACACTAAGAACAAACATAGACAGGTGATTTTAAAGGAAACATATAACGATTAAAACCTTTTCTTTTTCTGCTTTTCTTAATTTTTAAAAATTAATTTTTTTTTTTTTTTTCATTTTTATTTTTTTTTTTTTTCATATTACTTTTCTTTTTCTTTTTTCTTTTTTTCATATTACTTTTTTTTTTTTTTTTTTTTTTTTTTTTTTTTTTTTTTATTCCGGTTACCAGACTGTACAGACAAAATGGCGAGATGTTGGTAATTTACATTTCATGCTCAATTTTGTTCTAAACTCACCTCGACCTAAAATGAAATGTCAAAAAAGCATATCATTTATAACTTAATTCTAAATTTTTTTTACAATTCAGAAATATTCGCTTGTCAGGTCTAAGTTTCCACTTCCATACAAAAATAAGCTGTTGGCAGGGGAAAGCAGCCTGAAATTACCAAAGGGTTTTAGTTGGTTGGTTGTTGGTAAGCTCGCTTCTTAGAACGTGGAGCACCAACTTCACCGGGTAAGCTGTATTCCATCCGAGCAGATAAAGACTCTCGCATGTTAATCCTGGAGACTGCTCATCTCGAGTTTGTTATTTCAATCAGCGTCTTCGGTTTATCCCTCTACACATAAATATCAGCTTTCATGTTAATCCGTGCG
>CM022679.1:4520878-4552857 GCA_012295275.1 Chrysomallon squamiferum
TTGAAATATCTCCTTACACAAAGTGATGAGACTAATTCAGTGTTTTCGCAACACAGCTCAAAGGTGTAATTAAATAATTAAACGCTCAGCGAGAACGGGATATGTAAATTCTGTGAACTAACAGCATGAATGGTGCTGTCGTTCACCGCGTTGTTATCAAACAGGGGGATACACGGACGTCTTCAAAACACAATTATCAAAAAGAAGAAGAAAAAAAAAATGCATGATGATAATTAGATTACCTTAAACTGCACGCGGCAACCGCTAAAAATCCGTGGTATGTTGCATTTCGGTCTCTGGGAAAATGCTTAGGAAAGACTGCTTGCCAAGTTCCGGTAGGAGTAACCCTTTTTCAAAAAAAAAAAGGTGCAGAGATGTTAATAAAAGTTACTGGTAAGAAACGTGACTTTCACAGACAATTTATAAAACGTCCTACAAGTACATGTTTAAGTGTAACGAGTATTTCATTCGTGGTTTTTGAGTTAATTCATTCGCTCTCGAGATTTCGCTCAAAACATTTTTTTTTTTTTTTTTTCATATATCTGATCATTCACCTGTAATTCGTTCCTTATATCTACCAGCGACTGTCTAAACGCTGATGTATGTTATAAATACTCAGTCCTCGTTATTTGTTATAAACTGCTTTAATATGTTAGCCAGTGAGTTAGAGACATAACGTAGTGTTTTACACGTTTTCTGTTCGTTTCGTTGTGGTATTCTGGTTTCACTGGAATGTTTTTATAGCAGCATCTTAATTATGTCTTGTATCTAGTTAGCAGCATACTCAGAGCTCCATAAAGATTAATTTTTTAAAGTATCTAGATTTGTTTTAGTCTTAAATTAAATTAAAAAGAAAGAAAAAAAAAAATTCGTTTTGTGTGTGTGTGAGAGAGAGAGAGAGAGAGAGAGGAGAGAGAGAGAGAGAGAGAGAGAGAGAGAGAGAGAGAGAGAGAGAGAGAGAGAGAGAGAGAGAGAGAGAGAGAGAGAGAGAGAGAGAGAGAGAGAGAGAGAGAGAGAAAGGGTGTATATATATATATAGCCTATAAAGTCGCCTCTCGACTGACATTTGTTATTTTCAGATTTTATAGCGTATACATAAATTTAATGCTTAGACCATTCAATTAACAAAAGGATATCTACTGACGTTACGTGATGGAGTAAGCTTTTCTGTCAACAGACTAGGATTTTTTTATGCACCATCCTATAGACTAGATGTTCTATTCTACGCCCCTTAATAAATCAGTCTGGTGACAACTGGATAATTGATCCTACTACCCGTATCGCCATAATCTTGTGTTTCAGTCATCCAACTGCTAACGTGCAAAATTCAGTCAGGCCTTTTTTTTTTTTATTCATTTATTTATTTTTATTTTTTTTATTTATGATACCAGGTACAATAGTACCCCTAAGCAAAAAAAAAAAAAAAAAAAACACAAAACAATCCGAGCAAGATGAAATCACTTCACATCACCACTTCAGCAGAATTACTTTTTTTTTTTTTTTTTTTGTCACTTCATCTCATTCACTCACCAACGTGAGTTATTGTTCTCACTCCGTCGCTTTCATTCGCGGAAACCAGAGCAAACATTGGCCATCGACGTTTATAACCGTCAGTTTATTTATATAATTACGAGGCGCTAAACACACGAGTAACGGTAATTATTTCACACTGTTTGCCTTCCATGAAAATATTGTTATCTCTTTGTAACTTAATACGAATGAAAGACTTTGGTTTATGGTTGGGATATTGCGTGAGATGGACGTTACGATTTGCAGTTCGAATCGTGTGATTTCTGCAACTTCGTAATAAACCGTAATGAAAGACGGTTTTATGTTTATGTGGAAAGAGAGAATGAGACATTTGGAATGTATTTAATATAGTCAGGGGGAAAGGGAAAAAAAATGTAAGACAAAGTAAAATTAGATGTATTGTATTTTTAAAATAAATAAAAATAAAAATAAAAACTAAATATATATATATATATTCATTGTTTTCTGCACGTCTAAAATATTTATCGTATTTTTTTTTATTTTATTTTATTTTACTTTTTTTTTCTTTCTTTCTTTATTTTATTTTATTTATTATTTATTAAATCTTTAATTTTATTTTTATTATTATTTTTTATTTATTTTTTATTTATTTTTTTAAATATTTTTTATTTATTTTTATTTATTTTCTCTTGTTGTTCTTATTTGTTTTAACATTCATATTTTCACCACCATCAATCATGGTAATTTATTTCAATGTTCTCGTGATTTGAGGAAATAATCTTCACTTTTCAATTAACATGAAACTGTTACACGTGTATATTCCCACGGAAAGAGATACACAAGAAGCTGTAAAAAAGAAGCGTCAGGCAGGTTTGAACCAGTAACCCTCGTAACTCTTTGTCCCCAAAAAATCATTTTACAAAGAAAAATTATACTAGGACTTATAAAATAAAACAAACAACAATTATATTTCATTTTTAATTTACCTATTTGATAAAATGAAACTGCATCACCTTTATGCTAAAATAAATAAATTATGAAAAAAAAGATTAAGAAAATCATCTTTAAAATGAATGAAAAAATCTTTCTGATATTAATATTACCAGAAAACCTTTATTAAAAAAAAAAAAAAAAAAAAATAATAATAATAATAATAATAATAATAATAATAATAATAATAATAATAATAATAATAATAATAATAATAAAATAATAATAAATAAAATAAAATAAAAGTGAATTTAGAAAAAAAAAAAAAAAAAAAAAAAAAAAATAATAATAATAATAATAATAATTATAATAATAACAACAATAACATATACATTTCTAAGCTTACAATTTGTAAACATACTACATTAGAAGTATTTTTTTAAAAATTCACGTTTTATTAAAAGACCATTCCATTCATTACCAAAAATAAAAAAACAGTAACTGTTAATATTTATATTAAATTTTAAAAATATCACACATGGGATTAAACAAACATATTCTCACAGACTAAGACTGGGCACATTCAGTGTATGATCCCTTAATTTTTTATAACCATACTTTTTTTTTTTTACTTTGTAAGAAAAATCCTCATTGAAACTGTATTTGAAATATCCACACACACACAGACATATGAATAAAAGTATACACCCTCGCATGTATTTAAATATATTAACTGAAAAAAAAAAATCAAAATTGCAGATATTACATATCACCAATCTGTAAAGCATCTATCAAACACATTTCAGTTAATATTATTATAATATAAGCGTACAAAGTATATAATCAGATATGTCAAATAAAAACGTAAAATGATTAAAAGACTAACAAGGGTAACATGGAATGAACATTATACAATATACAAACACATAAGTTATAATGGTACATAAAGAATATAACACTTAAAATGTTCAGGAATAATGGAATTTAATCAGTTAAAAAATTAATGTTAGCTAATTTAATAATTTTGAATATAAATACAAAATTTAGACTTTAAAAATAATTTATCATTATTTGTTGTTGTTGTTGTTATTATTATTGTTGCAGTCGTTGTTGTAATGGTACAAGTAGTAGCAGTGAGAAAACGTTACAGCGAGTAATATTAATAATGCATTTCAGTGATAATGATGAAAAAAAAAGATTTCAAAATAAATTTATTAAAATAACTAATAAAAGATAACATGTAAATATAACAATAGTAATAATAATAACAATTATAAGAAGAACAAAAAGAAGACTAGTAGTAATAATAATAATAATAATTATAATAATAACAATAATAGTAATGTTACTGTCAGTTTGTTAAAATAGCTGCAGATTATAAAATAAAAAATAATATAAAGTCACATTTCACAAAACCTGTTCAGTTCTAGAAACAGCATTTAATGTAACAGATAATTACATACACACACACATACATACATACATTAAAATGTAGAAGCTGTATTGTTAAAACGAATATTTAAAAACATCAACATTTACTTTAATAATTAATATTTTATGAACAGTCAATCATAACTATACTTCTTCAGTAACTACAATAAAGAAAAGAAACTTGCTGTTTCTGCTCTTTGAACAACTATTAACAACAAGTGATCTTTTACTTGTAACTAAAACAGATAAAACAAAGTTTTGATGGACAATTCTTGAGGAACCAGCTGGACAGGTAAACAGCTCAAACAGAGCTGTGTGGAGGATTGATCCACAATACCTCAGACTTTCATTCTAAAAATTCTAATAACCCAGCCTTGAATTCCTCATGATAATAATAATAATAATAATAATAATAATAATAATAATCATCATCATCATGATAATTGTTATAAAATCCAATTTCAGAAAAAAAAAAAAAAAAAAAAAAAAAATTTCCAGACAGAAGACAAAGATACAAAGAAATTACGAAGACATTACTCTAAAGAAAGAAAAAGCACAATACTGAGAAATCAAAGGTTTATCATGACAGTGCTGTGAATGGGTCTCAAGTTATCAGGATCCAGGATTAAACAAGCTTAAGACATTGAAGTTGACAGTAAAATGTTAATGACGATTCTTAACATCATAACAAACTGACAGAAACGTAACAAGAGAGTTTATCTCGCTCGTGAAGTCTGACAGTGCAACTGATACAAGAGGATGATAACAATGCACTAATAGTCAGTAATGGCAGTAATACTGTCGTAGTTGTATTTCTTGTTGTTGATGAAGAAGGTGGTGTTGTAGTAGTAGTAAAAAAAACAGAGATGATAAGTATAAAATGTAATTTTTATAACAGATTTTGCATTTTTACTTCGACAGCAACTACTGTTATTATAAGTATACCACTTCTACTGTCAGAATTATCATTGCTTCTGTAAACTGTAACAACAACTGCTACCACAATATATAGTACTTTTTTACAACCCTGTTGCTATTGTTGCTGCTGCTGCTGCTGCTAATAAATAATAATAATAATAATAATAATAATAATAATAATAATAATAATAATAATAATAATAATAATAATAATAACAATGATAATAATAATTACAAAAATAATAATAACAATGATAATAATAATAATAATAATTACACAAATAATAATAGCAATGATAATAATAATAATAATAATAATAAAAATAAGAATAATAACTGTTGTATCTTGAAGTACTGCTAGTAGCAAGAGCAGTAGTAGTAACAGTTGTAACAACAGTAGTAGCATTAGTAGTAATAGCAGTAGTTGAAGTTTTACTAGTGTTAGTAGCAGCAATAATAATAATAATAATAATAATAATAATAATAATAAAACTTGTCTAAGAATAAGGCTGACAAAACAACAGCATATAATATATGAATATATATATAAGAATGTATATTTCATATCAGGATGAAATTAAACATACATTATTGTATCTCAAACTTAGTACACAAACAAAATATATTACTGCATCTTTAAATAATACTGGAATTAAACATGTTACTATATCTCTAAATTGGCATGGAAACTAAATATGTGCAATTTCTTTAAATATGTAAAACAAACTGAAACATGCATATTTTTATACAGTTACATAATAAAATAACTGTTCAAAAGTATTCTGAGAGAACAAAATTTCAGAAAATACTTATGAAAGTCAGATATCTGTGTATCTATTTATATAACTAAATATCCTAGCTGAGGGATGATTCCAGGACAGTCACTATTATTATTATTATTATTAAATATATCAACATAAAATCAAAAAGAGAAAAAAGTTTTAGTATCACAGAATTTCTGTTAATCAACAAAATCTATCAAACTCACTGATATGCTTTCACACATACATTATACTTACATACACACATAAGTACACATTTACATGTAAATATACATACATACATACATGCACTATATAACTGTATATACATGTATATATATATATATATATGTTTTACTTTAAATGTGTCTCTCTCTCTACACACACACACACACACACTTGCAGACAAACACACAAAGATTAAAAGAAAACTGTTTTAAAAAGAAGATAAGTAAAATCGCTCAGACATTCAGCACAGTTCACTCTGTGGACAATGGTTAATGTCTCAAGATATGGTTGGTGTAAAAGCTTCTCATCAGCTGTATTGGGGAGAAGTAGAGAGTTGCATAGAAGAAGAAATCACAGATGAGTCGAGGTACGATAGGCCAGATGACGACAAAGATGCTCATGGACAGCAGCTGCTTCAAGTGTTGTTTGAGCAGCGACACTGACTGCCTGTAAGTAAATAAATAAATAAATAAAAACATATTAATTGACTTTTTGTTTAGGTGCCAGTGGTGGTTAAAGTGTGACGTTAGCAATATGGAGGAGAGAATGTGGTCTGTTTTAAAAACGTTTATGATTTCTGTGTAACTATTCTGGGTTTTTTATCTGTATTCGATTTTTTTATTATTATTTTTTATTTTAATTTTTTTAATTTTTTTAATTTTTTAATTTTATTTTTTTATTTTTATTTTTTTTTATATTATTTTATTTATTTTTTTTATTTTTTTTATTTATGTTTTATAATTTTTTATTTTTTTTTTCATTTATTATTTTTTTTAATTTAATTTAATTTTATTTTGTTATTTTATTTTATTTTTTTTTGTGATTTGTTGATATTTTTCTGTATTTCATTTTTTTTTTTTTAATTTTTAAATTTTTTTTTTTTTTTTTCCAATCTCCTTCCAGATATTTCCACACGAAACACCCAACACAACTAATTGAAATAATGCAGCAAAAATCTAAATTTCTCTTTTTAATTCCCATTACATTAACCGAATACCTGTATTTTTTTTTTTTTTTTTTTTTTTTTTTTTTTTTTTTTTTTGAATTGCTTCAGTATTCCATTCTATCAGTCAGTTTTAAATCTACGCCAGTTTTAATAAACACAACACAAAAGCAGTTTCTACACATAAAACATGCTGGTACAAATGCACTGGCCCAGCAGTTATAGTACATGTGTCCAGCTTCTACTAAAGGGATAAAAAGACATGGCGATTGCTGTTAACTTTCTTACAATGTCTGAACTCAAGAGAAGGGAGACATAGCAGACAAAAAATATTAGCCAACTGACCACAAATGTGGACACATAAATGTGAATATATCACTTTATACATTAAAAAATAAAAATAAATATATGTTTACATATACAGTTGTTTTTATCTATCAAGACTTTTTCGGTCAAACCTTACAAACATGTTATTTGAGCATAACAAACTTTACAAGTGTAATACACCTTATTAATTCCTGTTACTATCTTATTACTCATTTGAGCATAACCTATCTTATTACTCATTTGAGCATAACTCCTAACATCTTATTGCTCATTTTAGCATAACCTAACTTATTACTCATTTGAGATTAACATTTGACTCATTTGAATGGAAACATCTTATTACTCATTTATTACTCATTTTGAATGGAACCTATCATATTACCCATTTGAGTGTAACATACCTTATTACTCATTTGACAGTAACACACCTTATTACTCATTTGAGATTATCACACTTTATTACTCATTTGAGTGTAACACACCTTATTACTCATTTGAGAGTAACACACCTTATTACTCATTTGAGATGGAACACATCTTATTACTCATTTGAGAGTAACACACCTTATTACTCACTTGAATGGAACCTATCTTATTACTCATTTGAGTGTAACCTATCGTATTAACCATTTGAGAGTAACACACCTTATTACTCATTTGAGTGTAACACACCTTATTCTCATTTGAGTGTAACACACCTTATTATTCATTTGACAGTAACACCTTATTACTCATTTATTCACCTTATTCATTTGAGTGTAACACACCTTATTATTCATTTGAGATGAGAGTAACACACCGTATTACTCATTTGAAAGTAACACACTTCAGTTTAACATGACAGTTGACACATCTTCTTCGTAACGTGTCTTGCCACTCATTTCAGCGTGCCGGGTCACTTGTTAAAGTAATTACCCGTGGCTAATGAAGTCGTATGCCTCAGCTACCAGATTGCTTCAGGTAATGACGTGTTAGCATGTCTGCCTCTCACTGGCAGTGAATTAATTATAATTAAGCTTTCATTTTTCTCAGCACTGCACATGCATGTGTGTTGTGCGTCTACTGCATGGTTAATTAGCAGCCATTTAAATTCACCAGTGCTAGAATTATAAACAACATTTTTAGCTCCTGAAAAAACAAATCTATACTGGCAACGTTCCTGGTGAGAGGGAGGGGGGGAGGTAGGAGGTGAGGGGAGAAAAAACACAAAAATAATAATAACCCAAATTTGGAGTCTGTTTTGATTGGGATGATGATGATGATGATAAATAGTAAAAAGTGAAGATTTTTTCTTCAGTGTAGAATTTTCAAAGATTATTTTAGTTTGGTTAAATTAGTTATTACCTAAGTTTCTTTTTCTTTCTTTTTTTTTTTTTTTTTTTTTGCTTTTTAAAAAAAATGTAAATTAAAATAAAATAAAAATCTATTTTGAGAAATGTCAGTGTAATTCTGTAATACTAAAATAAATCGTTTAATTATGTTAATCATTCCATATTTTTAATGTTACATAAAAAAAAAATACATTTTAAAAAACTGCTAATTTTAAACAGTATATTATGAAATTTTCTATGACATTAAAAAGGAAAAATATTTGCTTCTGCTACTTAAATCTTTTTAAATAAATTTTTAAATATAAACATTTATTAATTTTAATGTGACACCTAATATTTCTTTCTGTTAATTTACTTGATTATAATTTATTTATTTATTATTTTTTTAAGTCAACAAAATAGTTAACTCTAAATAAAATATATTAAATTTATTGAAGCTATTATAGTACTAATATAATTTTCTCTTGAATTAATACCATAATTTCTTATAAACTATAAAGTGAACAAAAAACCACATTTATTTTACAAAGCTAGATGCAATCTAAGGCATAGTGACTGCTGTGTGTATGTATGTGTATATGTATGTGTGTGTGTGTGTGTATGTATGTACGTATGTATATATATATGTGTGTGTATGTAGGTATGTATGTGTGTGTACGTATGTATGTATGTGTATGTAAATATATATGTATCTATGTATGTAGGAGCAGTACATGAAATTTTTAGTTTTAACTCTCATTACAAAATAAATCATACACTTCAAATAAATATATATTCACTGCCCATGAACTGACTTTAACCAAAGATCAAGTTTCACAATCCAACACAAACACTGCAATCTACCATTCTAGCTGTAAGTATAAACTGGATTATAATTAAATTCGTTATTTTACTGAAATAAAAAAAAAATGACTTTCTCTACCTCCACTGTCCAGAGATTACAAACGTCTTGATCATTGAAGCCTCGGACACTGTCAGAGCAGAACAGCTGATGATGATGAACCAGGATGTCCAGTAGTGGAGGCCAGTGTAGGACCAGGCCACCTTGATGACCAGCCAGTACGGCAACAGAACAAAGTAGGTCAGAAACAGAATCCACTGTTCCGAGTTGGGAGCCGAAATCTGTAAAAATTAAATTAAAATTATTACCTGAAAAAAAAAGAAAAAAAAAAAAAAAAAAAAAAAAAAAAAAAAAAAAAAAGATGTCCATGGATAAATATGTATACATCCATATAAACACATACATGTTTGTACACATATTTATATATAAACACAAAATTATGTACATTTTTATACATTATACATATATACACACATACACACACATATATGTACAAATACACATTTGTACATATAGAAAGACAAAATCAGAAAGACAAAAACAGAAAAATCATACAGAAAAGAGGAGATAAATATAAAAAAAAAAATTTCTCTAGTCATAATTTAGGACTGAATAATAACTTAATTTACCTGTTTGGAAATCACTAAAATAATGACAACTTTATTAATACTTAACTACTTCGTTTTTGCACTTTTAATTACTGAATATCTTTTGTATCAAAACAGGCACATCTTGAGCATACAGACACAAGTACCATCACAAACAAAAAAGAACTGCCTGAGAGCTTTAAATTTAATTAAAAGTTCATTATATATTATTTACAAACAGCAAATACAAGAACTTTCTTAACTTTTTGTGTTAACAAGTTCATCTAATTAACACATCGAGGTGGTCTCACCACATAATTAAAATTTTATAAAATTCTCTGTTGAAATTTGTTCTCAACACATCAATCAGCTTTGTCATGGATTGAAAAAAGCACATTAGATAGTAGATATAGATAGATAGATAGATAGATAGATAGATAGATAGATAGATAGATAGATAGATAGACAGATAGATAGATAGATAAGTTAAGAAAAGCCCAGTATTTTATTTGAGAATGTTTGTCTCTGTTTTATTTTAACAATTTATCCACTGACTTCATATCCTTTAGCATGAAGTTAACCACAAATGGATTAACAGATGAATGAATTATGAATGAATGAATGAATGAATGAATGAAAGGATGTTTTTATTCCAGCTTATTTTAGTTATTTAATTAAGTGCCTTCTTCTTAACTGTTTACACAATTTATAAAATAATAATAATAATAATAATAATAATAATAATAATAATAATAATAATAATAATAATAAATATAAATAAATAAAAAACAAACAAAAATTAAACACTTTTCTTCCAAAATAACTTTGTATTGGGGCTTGAACTTGGTACCTTCCAAACATAAATTCCAAAGATGTAAATTAAAAATAGTTTAAAATAAAGCATGTAACTAATAAAGATAAAACAAAAAAGCCAAATGAACCAGAATTTGGAGATAGGACTGTTAATAGGATTAATTTTTATACTCATTATTACTTCAGAGGTTTCATGTAAAAAAAAAAAAAAAAAAGAAAACAACTTCTTGATAAACTTCTTTTTACATTATTTTTTTTTTCTTACTTTCATTTCTTTATTAATTATTGGTTTACACACAGAGTTATGTGAAAAATATAAATAAAGCTGTGTAAGAGATGCTATCAGCAGAAAAATAATTTTGTGTGGAATTTAGTGTCCTGTTAAAATCATCATGCTGTCAAGATGTGTACATCAAAATGATTAAGTGCTCAAGTCTGAAGCTACAGGTTGATGGATCAAATCTCTTCAAAAATCCCATGTGATTTTTTTTAATTTTTTTTTTTTTTTTTTTTTTGGAAATGATATATTTACCAGACTATTTATCTGGCTTTCAGAAAACTGGAATTACAAGAACACAGGCTTTAGAAGTTTTGCTTTTTCATTGTTTAAGTATATTTTAAGTCTTAGTCCAGAACATTCTGAAATCTGAATCACCTTTTATGAGTCCCAAGCTGCAGAATTTATAACAAGTGAGAAATAAGTAAATAAGCCTGAATCTTCTGAACAGACAGATTTAGTCAACAATATCATTTCCACAGTGATCACCACCTTCGTGATGCAAAACAAAAAGCATATCTAAACATCAACAGCCGAAGAGGACAAAAACAAACAACAAAGAACAGTTTGACATAAACCAGAATTGCTGGAACTGATCTGGCAGGAATGTTTTTCATGCATTACGACTCAGCAAACAGGAACAGATGAATGGAATCACAGATGGATAACATGACTTTACATACATCTATGAAGCATACATCTATGAAAAGACAGAAGGATAGATTTTTATGAAATATAAGGATGGACAGAATGACGTAACCCAGAGTTGCTGTTATTGATCTGTTCATTATGGGAGCAATATTTCTGATGCACTGTGAATCAGCAGACAAGAATTGATAAATGGATTAAACATATGGATATACTGACTTACTGATGTATAGAACTACAGAGGGAGGGATAAATAAAACTTATCGATGGCACTGAAGGAAAAATAATACACTAAAAAAAAAAAATTAAAAAAAGCTGAAGCCACAACCAACGATCCTAAGAAGATTACAAGTTTTGATTTTGTTTGTTTTTTTGCTTATTAATCATAACAACATATTCATGGGTATTTTTTTTTAATCCAAACTCCTCATGAAATTTGCGATTCTGCGTAAACCAGATAATGTAAGAAAATTGATTTATTAACAACGAAAAACATTCACTTTTTAAAAATGTTCAAGAAACATTATTAAATTTCAGCTGGCATTCAAAATCTTGCCTTGCGAAAACAAACTGTGGACACTGTGATAAAACGAATGAAGTGCGTCCTGTTTTAAAACAAAATGATGGAGAATATTATAAATTTTGCTTGCAGCACTGTTCTGTTTAGTAACAGTTTCTGTGTTGAGAGGAGAAAACAATGTCACAACATGGCTAACATTTTCC
The DNA here is from genome assembly GCA_012295275.1 of Chrysomallon squamiferum. NCBI lineage: Eukaryota > Metazoa > Mollusca > Gastropoda > Neomphalida > Peltospiridae > Chrysomallon > Chrysomallon squamiferum. Next base: position 4,533,128 of record CM022679.1, read on the forward strand.
TTTATTTTCCTTCTTTGTTTTGTTTTTAAAAAACAGGGTGAAAAAAAAAATAATAATAATAATAATAAGAACCAAAAATACTGATAATGTCTCAAAAAAACTAAATTATTTTTTCTAAAAGTTAAAAGTGAAAGATTAAAAAGGTTGGGGTTTTTTTTAAATGTTTGTTTTCTCTTGATTTTTTTTTCGTATTCATTATTTTTTTTTTCTGACATTAATATGAAGAATGAAGCAAGCCATATTTCTAAAATTGCATACAAAAATATAGACAAAAAGCTAAAAAAAAAAAAAGAAAAAAGAAAAGAAACAGAAATATGTCCATGAAGACAATGATTAATTTTGAATTTTTAAAATGTTGTTTTGAAGATGGATGTTCAAAAATCATGTAGGAAAGCAAAATGGTGATTCACTAGAAAAAATAAAGAAAGAATAATTTGGTTTTCTTTTTCTGCTGGTGTTTTTAAATTATTTAAAAACAATTTTTATTTTTATTATTTTATTTTAATATTTTGTTGTAAGAAATTTTCTAAAAAGAATTTACTGTTATTGTTATTATTATTACAAGTATTACCGTTATTGTTATTGTTGTTCATTTCATTCTAAAATAAAATTTCTAAAGCCACGGTAGCTTTTTTAAAAACAAATTACTCATTTCAAAGATCTTTTCTTGTTTTCTCAGGTTTTACTATTATTATTATTATTATTAATTTTTCGGTTTTTTTTTATTTGTTTGTTTGTTTGTTTTAATGATTTTTGTTGTTATTATTATTATTATTATTATTATTCAATTCTCTGTATTTTTTACAGCAATAACATTTTCTAATCTAACAATTACTTTATTAACAGATGAAATTCCAGTTGTATAAATAAAAATAACAAAACCCCAAAAAATAAATTAAAAAAATATAAAAAAAACAAAATAAAAAAACAAATATGAAAACAAAAAATAGACAGAAATTATTACTACAACTTTGATTATACGGTTTCACTATATAAGATATCAGGGCAAAATCAAAATTACAGTTTGGCTGTCAAAAAATAAAAAATAAAAAAAATAAAAAAATAAAACACTGAGGAATAATTAGTATACTTTCTCAAGAAAAGAGGATGAAGTTATTTCCATAACAGATAAAACAGAATTAAAGTTGTCAAAACACTGCATACAAATCACGGCCATTTCATCTAAATGATGGCAACGCAATCTGCGTTAATGTGTTTTAAACAGCAAGCTGACTTAAACGGGATTACGCAGATAGTTATTAATGTCCTCACTTTTGTGGGCTTTTAACGCAAAAAGATTATTTCTTGTTATTTAATCTTAAAAAAACAAGATAAACGAATAAAAGGAGATGAACGAATATGTATTCCGAAATGATCAACCATTAATCTTGAAGTATAAATCACACACTTATTAACAAATTTATTTATGTTTCCTTTATTGCAGAGAGGAAAATGATATTGAGACTATAACTTCTGTTCTGAAGAAAATTGTTAATTGGAAAATCCAAGAAATATTTAAAGATATACTTTTGACAGCAAAATGTTGATTAAAATACAAGAGGTTTCACGTGTAAAAGTTTACAAATAAATGGTGTGGAACTATTTCAGTGATATAATAATTAACAGCGTTTTATTTCATATATAATATTATTAAAAACTAAAGTTTTAAAAAAGAAAAAGAAAAAATAATATTAATATTCTTTTAGAAAAACAAAATAATTAAAATTAAAATTTTAAAAATAATAGATATCTGAAGTTAAAAAAAAAAAAAAAAAAATTTAAATTAACTTTTTTAAGATGGAATTGTTTTAATAATCAATTTGCAAATTATTTTTATAAAAAACAACAACACTGAATCAATTTTCAAGATAATCTTTGAAAGTCATGTGGTATTAATGAGATTTCTTTTACAAAATAAAAACATCTAATCAATAGAGATTTTAAATTTTAATGTATTTAAACATGGATTTTGCACAAATAGCAGTTGTAATAACAATTGTAATCAACTTAAAAACTGCTAAGAAAAAAGCATAAATTTCTTTTTAAAAATTCATTGTTAAAAGTTTTATTACTAGTATTACTATTATTAAATTTTTTATTTTTATTTAAATCTTTTGACTGAAAATGGGGCAAGAGAACATAAATATTCTATGATAAAATTTAGAAAACAACAAAAATATGCCAAAATACACTTCTTGTTGAAAACTTGTAAATGTTAAATCAAAATAATAACAATAAAACAAAAAATTAAACTGATTATTCTAATAAAGGTAATGTGTTGCTGATAATGAGAACTTTCATAGTAATAATAATAACAATAATAACAATAACAATAATAATAACAGTAATAATAATTAATAATAACAATAATAATAATAATAATAATAATAATAATAATAATAATAATAATAATAATATAAACCAAGAATAAAACCAAATTATAATTAAAAAAATAATATTCTGTTTTAATTGCTTGGAAGTAACAAATTAAAAAAACAAACAAAAAAAACCTACTTAATAAATATATCAATAAATATTAAAAAAATATTCTCTAGAGCGAGTAAGACAAAAATTACCTAAAACGTATTGAATATTTAGCCACATATGAATGATAATTACACATGATACACACTTGTGGGTGAATGAAATTGAAACACTACTCAAAACACCAGCCATTTTTAACAGGGCCATCATATTGTGTACAATTTAGGTAACGGGAATTCACCACAATGAGGCAGGCAACGTAACACAGAACAGCACCAAGGTAACGAGAATAAATGTTAACAAGATGATTAACCCATCGTAAGGTTCACATTAAAACCGATAGCGTGTCTCAGTAAATAGCCATCATACTGGTTATCAATTTACCAGCAGATTTCATCTCGCATATGAAGACAGCCGTAACTGATGAAACAACAAAGAAGATGTGTGTGTGTGTGTGTGTGTGTGTGTGTGTGTGTGTGTGTGTGTGTGTGTGTGAGTGAGTCTACCCAAAATCTCCCCTGACAGATTTCTCTCATATTAAAGTAACTTGAACTTAGTGTTGTGAGACAAAATAAAACCAGTTCCAGTTTCTCTCCTGCGATTATAATGTGTGTTTATTTTCCACCTCATAAAATCCGGACTCCACTATCACTAAAAATTAATGCTTTAAATGGGTTTTTTATGGATTTTTTTTGGTATTTACATTTTTTTTTTTGTAAAGAATGTTCCGCATTTTAGTGAACTCTGCTATTAATAGTCTGCTAGTGAAAATGAGGAAGTTTTTACTGATAATTCGACTCGGAATGGTACTAGACAGAGTTTAGCAAAATTTAATACTAAAACAAACAATATTAATGTTTGGTTTTATTATTTATAGACATATATTACTGTTTAATTATGTCAGGTTATATTATTTATCAGTTCTTGTACTGCATTACATTATATGTTAACCATTATGGATAATGATATAGAATTTTTCTCCAGTTATTGCCCAAGTTAATTATAAAAAAAAAATTTAAAAAATTTTAAAAAATTTAAACATAAAATTTTAAAGTAAAGTAATGCACAAGTTTTTTCTTTTGATATATTTATTTATTACAGTCTTAAATACTATGTTAAAGTGTCGGTTTTCAAAAGAAGATATGTATGTGTGAAAAATGGATTACATTTTTGTTTAATGATACTGCATCATATTTCTTTATGTTATCAGCTACACATTATTTGTGTTAGTACAAGTCTGTAAAGTGCTGCCACTGGAATTTGTTATTAAATATTGCAGAAGATTTTTTTCTGAAAAATGGGAAAGCTGAGACCTGTGTAATGAACAGTGATGGAAAACAGAGCTGAGGATAAAACTAATATACATAAGACTTGTTTAATTCTGATATACTTACATCAGACTTATCTGTCATTTATAAACATGATTATTACTGTTAATAATGTTAACTATAACCTGACAACATTAAACGTGACTAAATACAAATTATACAGTTTAATAGTGTTTTGGTGGTGACTCAGTCTTTCGATGCCATTGTTATTTTAATTTCACCTTTTATTATGTTTATTGAGAACATTAAATACAGCATGATAATAATGTTTCTTGTAATTCAGACATTGAACCGTATTTTTATATTTACAGTGCATTTTGATTCTGTTGTATTACCCCTAACATTTAATTATTTATTAGTCTTATTTTTCTGAATTTTTAGTGTTATATATATATATATATATATATATATATAATGTAATATATTTTACATCATATCAGTTATTTTTTTTTCTGTAGTACTTGAGTCATTGTATTAACAGTTTCCATAATTTCTAATGCATGCATACAAAATATACATAAATAATAGAAGACACAAGAAAAAGAAAAGTATGCATTAAGAAAAAGATAAAGATACTGTAACCATAACAATAGCAGAATGAGACAGGGGGCACAAAAATGAACATCTCTTCAGTGTTACAAGCTAAGATCAGAATACAGATAAAAGCCTAGAAATTTGTAAATACACTTGAATATTCAAGTTATAAACAAAATTCAGAGAACAGTTTTTAAAGTTGGAACGTGGAAATAACACAACAGATTTTTCATAGACGAAAAAAAAAACCTTTAAAAAACAACGTACATACATAATAAACCATAAAAAAGCACACAGGACTGACATGTATTAAATAAAAACCCAGAACAAACCTCCGACCAGTTGAGTGGTTCACCAGGTTTTCTCTGTGGGATGGACAGGTGTAGGAAAGGTAGAAAAACCTCCTCGTAGTTAAAGAAATATAAATACAACAGTGTGGTCCGTGGAAAGTCCTTTAGTCCGAACAGCAGAAACAAAGTCCGGCCAGGATACTGAGCCTGAAATTACAACAAAATATAAATACACATTATTCATAACAAAACATACACACACAGAAATTCTATTTATGTATTGTTTTTCTACAAAAAAAACTAGTGAGAAGCCTGATAGGTTGGCAATGGAATCAGAAAAGCCTGAGAAATGACTCTGCAGTATGATGGTTATCTAACATGTATGAAGGTCCTGCTGTGTTAATTTCTCCATTCCAACCAGTGCTGACTACAGTAAATAGCATATAATACAGAAAGTAATGTGTTGCAATATGAAAAAAAAGAGTAACCTATGCTGTCATGTGTGTCTGTCCATGCTCAGATTACCACCATAAAAGCAATTAATAAAATAAGAACAGGTAAAATATCTTCATGTAATTCATTCATGCAATAACAGAATTTCATGCAGAAACTGAATTTAAAAAAAACAAGAAAGGAAACCCAAACTGTTTGTATCTGTTATAATATAATATCAGAAAGTAGTTTATTTGTTAACAAACATTACATAATTATGTTTGTTTTGTTTCAGTGTACCCAGCTTTTTCTCAGCAGTGCAAGTAACACTTTAAGACTGAGCCTTCAGATAACTAGTAATGTGAACAAATTGTTGTTGTTAATAGCTGTAGTAGTAGTAGTAGTAGTAGTAGTAGTTGTTGTTGTTGTTGTTGTAGGTGTAACACTAGAGGCAGATAATTTTTTTTTCAAATTTCATATATTCGCTGTTTACAAAAAATCCTGGTGACTTAAGTCAATTTGTTTGTAAAAAATTAACTAAAAGTTAGATATAAATGTTTTTCTTCTATGTTGTTGTTGTTGTTTTTTTCTTTTCATTTCCTTGTTGACTACATGTTCTCTGTGAATTGCATATCAACTGTTTGAGTATTAAATTGAAGCATGATCATTACAGGATCTACTCTTCTCAATGTATTACTTGAGATATTTCCATTTCCAGTGTATTGCTGATTAACAACAACAAAAAAAACAACCTATTAAAGTACATGGAAAAGAGCTGGTGAAAGAGCAAGTTGTGGAATTACTGCAACCTAATGACATGTCTCAGTCAGAGAAAAAGTATTCGAGGCATGTACACACAAGAAAGAAGTCTGACATCTAACAACTATTCTGTTTCTGATATAAAACAAAAACATACTAAGTGAAATCACTGTAAGAAAAAAACTAACTTTATACTCCCACAGTGTTCCTGGCATCTTCATTCCCTTCACTTGCACTTCTCTTATGGCATTGAGCAGAGCTCTCTGGTGAAGCTCATTATCAACACTCAGTATCTCGTGTAAACTCTTCTCATCCAGTGCTAAAAGCATGTTACCATCTGAAATCACAATTTTCTACATTACTTCGTGTAAACTCCACATGAATGTGTAAACTCATCAGCATGATACAACCTGTAGGTTCTGTAGTTTTTTCTCAACTTACCAACATGTTACAACCTAATTACAATCTAATTACAGACACATTTAATGTGAAGGTACGAAACACCAACATGATACAACCTGTAGACTCTGTAATTATGATGACATTCAATATGAAGGTACAACTTACCAGCATGATACAACCTGTAGACCGTACATTTTTTAAATTCAACGTGAAGGTACAACTCACCAGCATGATACAACCTGTAGACTGTAATTTTTGTTAAATTCAACATGAAGGTACAACAACTCAACATGAACAATGTGAATGATACAACTCACCAACATGATACAATGTAGACTGTGAATTTTTTAAATTCAACAACAACTCACCAACATGAATCAACCTGTAGGTACAACTCACCAACATGATTCGAGTGCACAGCAGGAATGTATTCGCTGGCCCAGCCCATCTCTCTCAGCCACTGTTCCACGTCCCCTACCTTCCACCGAGTCACCGGTTTGTGAATGAGCAGATCTTCATCGCTGTTCCTCCAGTACCACGCCAAGTAGGCAACCTAAATTTTTTTAAAAAATATAATATATATATATATATATAAAATAATAAAATAATAACAGTATCTTACATATGTTGCTTTTCTGTGATTTTGTATTTATGTTTTACTGTTGCTTGTGGGGGGGGGTTTTCTGGGGGGCAGAGGAAGGTGGGGTTTTTTTGGGGGTTTTGTTTTGTTTTTGGTGATAATTACAACTTACTATAATGGGGGTGTTTGATTTGTTGTTGTTACTATTTTGGGTTTTTTTTTTTTTTGTCTGGATGATTAACTAGTTTTGCCAACTGCTTCCTGAAAATATGCAAGTGAATGGCACATAATGATAATTACAAATTACTATAATGACACACTATGATATTTACAACTTACTATAATGACACACACTATGATAATTACAACTTACTATAATGACACACACCATGATAATTACAACTTACTATAATGACATACACTATGATAATTACAACTTACTATAATGACACACACTATGATAATTACAACTTACTATAATGACACACACTATGATAATTACAACTTACTATAATGACACATACTATGATAATTACAACTTACTATAATGACAGACATCATGATAATTACAACTTACTATAATGACACACACTATGATAATTACAACTTACTATAATGACACACACTATGATAATTACAACTTACTATAATGACACACACCATGATAATTATAACTTACTATAATGACACACAGTGTGATGCAGATGCCTGAACAGAAAGATGTGAGGTCAGTTTCAGATTTACGGGATGAGGCCAGCTGTTTGTCAAACTGTTCTATCTTTGACTGAGAGTCTGGATTGGTCTTCATCGCTTCCTCCATCTCTTGCACTCGACTGCCCAGCATCCTCTCCATCATATTTCTGTAATCACAACAATTACATATATGTGTAAAACTGGTTACTGTCTTAAGATATCAGCTTAAGCCTGCAGATGTAATAATGGCAATTTGCAGAGAGGCTATGATAAGCTGGGATCATCATTTGCCCCAAACTGGTTAATGACGATATTGTGTGATAGAGTAAGCAGTTATTTCTTTTATTCTGCAATCCTAAGTACTACAAAAATGAAATGAAACTCACTGCACTTAGTAGTGATAGATTCATGCATAATGATTTTGCTGTCACATTAAAAAACAAAACTATATGCACTAACAACACATACACACAAACATACATATGGATGTGTGTGTTATGTTTATGTATATATAACAAATAAACAGAAATATATATGTATATAAACATACATACATCAATGTATGTACGTGTGTATACATATATATATATATACACGCACATATGTATATATATATGTAACACAAACATATATAAATGAATTTATAACCACTCTTAAATTATGTAATGTCCGCATGGAACATAACAACATGTTTTATTGAGTGTTCTGGTATTTCACTCAGCTCACCTCAGTGTGATGTTCACTTTGGGATGACCTTGCCACTGCTGCCTGCAGGTGGGACACTCTTTCTTCTTTGACGTAAGGAACCACTGCGCGAGACACAGGCGACAGAAGCTGTGACCACACACCAACGTTGTCGGCTGCACCATCATCTCGTAGCAGCAGCTACACAAAAAGTCACTATCCAAATCTGAACCTCTTCTGGCGAGATTTTGCGTTCCTTCGCTTCTTCCGTCACTCGAATTTCCTGCATGACTTGATTCTGCTTCATGTCTGGCAGGCTCGTCTCGATCTGAGCTTCTGTATTTTCCAAAACCTTCATGCATGATGAAAATGAATATTCACAAATGCTCACGGCAGATTTAATGGTGAACTGTTCTGAAAATGTGAATTAATTTGAAATTTTAATAAAGTAGCCAAATACAGATCAATGAAAATAGTATTTACCAATGGCTGTAAATGCAAGCTATCAAACTTCAACATAATATTGTCTAATTTCTAACATTTAAAATATCTAGTTTACATTGATTTCTGTCATAAGGTCATACTGAAATTACTCGCATGAACATTACTGAAATAATATGTATATATGTCACAATAAGTTAACTCAAGATTCCCTTACTGATATCAGTTCTTCTGGAATTCCTGCTTAACTATTTGTTTTAGACATCAAGCTGTTTGAAATCTGAGAGTGACAGTAAGTGTATTGTTAAATCACTGGTATCTAGATCAGTATGTACTAGGTTCATACCCCAGCAGTCATTTCCATCAACTACAATATTGCCAGATTATCAACAGCATCATTTATTGTTACTTTACTATAATTTAAACAATGTAACAGCATAGCCCTTATTTATTTCCAACACTATTCTGACTTATAAATCTTGTCAAGAATATTATAGTAAATTTCTCTTCAAATTTCTTCTGGGAAATACAAATAATTGTTATAGCTGCTGTCTCAAAAACAGCAATTTGTATCAAGGCCCTGTCATGTGACCTAAGCAGGACTATTGCGTTAGCAGCCATGAACTATCATGAACAATTTAACAGTTAACCTTTGCTTATCATTTGTTTTAGCACACACACAGACACACACACACACGTACACAAACCTGATACAACGAATGCTGAAGTGGTTGACAGTAAATGAATTGGAAATGTATTAACTGCTATCACCACAGCATAAGAAATGTATTTTTAATAACTTTTATGTAAACTTAATAGACAAAAAAAAAAAGGTTATTTTGTTACAATAAAGATTGCTATTTAACTAACTAGTGCAGTCGTTTATAAATACTGAATGTGTCATGGCAATAGAAAAAAGTTAAAGGCCATGTTGATTTTTCTTCTTATATCATCAGTTATGCAATTTAAACATTACATTGTATTTACTTAGCATCTTATAATCCGTAATGCTTTACTTTTACTTAATATCAAAGGTGAAATCTTATACCAGGCTGTTTACACTTAAATTATCTTGTATAGAAAATCTTTTGTTTTTGCAGAATGTAACAGCTTAACGATGAGTATTAAAAAATCATTACAAAATGAATTTGGTATTCTTTTAGAACTTTTGCCACTAGGCGAATCAAGCATTCAGCTTATAATTGCATTTCTTTCTAAGATAATTGATTTTCTAACACTAACGCTCAGCCTAAGACAGGAAATATGTGAATTTTCAAATAACTAATTACAGTAAGAAATTTAAAGTTAAATTTACCATATCCTTTATGAAATTTATAAATTTATAAATGAATAAGTGCCAAGCTCTCTGCTACATTAATCTGTTGAATTAGTGGTAGTTAATAAATAATACAGGCAGCAGATGGAGAAATAAAGAAAAGGTATTTTTCATGTACTGGTGACATCTATTGATGAAAATCAATTAGTCACCTGCCACAAAGTAATACATGGACACACCAATTAAAACTAAATAGTCTGCTGTTTGTTGAAATATAATATATACTATACACATTATATATATATATATATAGAAATGATATACATTCATCTATACCTTCAGACACACATATATAATATAATAAATCAAGCTTTCTGTGTCAGCTGTGCATGTTGAAACAAGTAAACCATTAGTGTCATGTTTGAACATAAACCCCAGCATAATTTATAACATGCAGCTATAAAAATGTAGTTAGAATTAAACCTTATTTGCTGTAAGGAAGACACTGAGTCTAACATATGAATATAGGACTAAATGAACTACAGTAACAAGTCTTAATGAAATTAATCTGATGATCTGTTATTCACAATAGATATTTACTGTTTAATTATCATGTAAATAACTATTTTTAGTTCTAAAATGATAATCAACTGTTAAAAACTACAGAAAAAACCTCTGTTTGAAACAAAAACATAATAATAAACATGAGTACTATTAATATCGCTCTAGTTTTTAATATACATAAGTACTGTTTGAAACAAAAACATAATAATAAACATAAGTACTATTAATATCGCTCTAGTTTTTTACTTACACAAAATTCAATACTGTGGAACGATATATAAATACTCAGGTCAGTGTGAACTACTGATTTAATCTGTCGGTACTGTTACCACTGAACAAACAGAACAATATATTAACTTGTGATTCCCCAAGAAATGTTAATCCTTCAGAAATTGCCACTTAAGCTATTTTAACAATAATATACACATTTTGACAAGGTTATCAAAAACCAACCAAAAAACACCACAAACGTGACAAAGGTATAGTAGTATACACACAGTGACAGATCCACACTCATCAAAATATGTCTATACATTTACAGAAACTATAACAAGGAAATATTTTTTTGGACACATCAAATTTTTCCAGGAAATCCCATTTCTTCGGGAAGATTGTTAGAAATATACCTGACATATCTGTGAGTGAAATGAAGGATAAAATAAATAGCAAAACATGTTCTGAACGACGGAAGTAAGTGAAAATAGAGCTCTTGTAAACCAGTATTTGTTCAATCAAACTCAGATATGAAAAGGTATAAATAATAGTGTTACTGTTCTTACTTTCTAAAACAAACATTTAAACAGACACAAACTTAATTATTTTAATAATATAAACATAATAAACAATACCTATTAACAGTTCAGTAACAGAAATCGTAGATTATTTTTAATTGTCTAATTTTTCTCATTATTTATTTCTTTACTTTTATTACATTAAATTTTACAAAACAATAATAAGAGGTATAACTATTATGCTGCTTTATTTTACAGTCTTTTTGAACAGAATTAACAATGAAGCTAGGCACTCTGAAAACTAAATAAATGAACTGTAACACTTTGTTTATTTAAACACTAAATGAAATAAATTCTACGTCTTAGAACTGAATGCAAAAAAACATGACTCTTGTTGGCCAGTTGTTAATGTGATAGACTTAATGACAACATATATATATATATACATATATGTATGTGTGTGTGTAAATATACACTCACATACATACACAACAGTAAATGGTATGCTTTGTTAGTATTTCAGCATCTATCAAACAATGATGTAATTAGTCTCTATTAGTTCAATTAAATTATCCAATGAAAATCTTTATGGCTCAGTTAACATCTTTATGTTCTTAATAAGCACTGTATTTAAACTAAAATTAAAGGGAATTAGATTATAAGTTCTTTTCAAAGCATCTACTGCTGATTCCATCTGATGTTTACGAAGTATAATAATAAAAATAATTAAGAAATGACAAAGTAATTCCTTCATTAAAGTAACATAAAGGACTACATTATCATTTCTTTTTTGTTAAATTAAACTTGTTACACTATTGTTATTTTTAATTTTCAACTATTCACCAAATAAGTAACATTAAACATTAAAGATAATGTTATGAAAGGTTGACATAAGCAGAAAAGTTAAAATTTTCAATGGAACATACTGTATAATTATAAGCATATTAACAAAATTAATTCCTTGTTTCTATTCTTAAAAGCATATTGTGTTGACTTATGTACACGTGTATGTATATGTGTATGTATATCTATGTATGTATGTATATGTGTATGTACATCTATGTATGTATGTATATGTGTATGTATATCTATGTATGTATGTATGCATATATCTATATCTATATATAGATATAGTATATAGATATAGATATAGTATATACGTTTAAACATATACGTGTAATACTCTCACTGCAAATATCACTTCATGACAAATTGTTATGTATCTTGTTATCAGCCATTAATGTAGGTAGGTTAGAATCAGCAGATGTTTATACACATACAGAGTCCATGAACCCCGAGTATGATATGGACATCTGTTCATCTGACACTACAACCGTAGATAACGTATCAGAAACCTAATTCACATAATAGATAGACAGATAAACACATATACATGCACACATACATTCAGCTATTTTAGAAAACATTCTGCTTCATATCTGGATCTTTTTTGAGATGGAAAACAAAACAGAAGTATTTTATTAACAATGTTATTCTTTTTCTCTTCATGATTCATCAACATAAAATAAAAACATTGACAGTTCATAGATGTTTTTATAATCTAAATTGAATTAACTATGCTCTCAAATAATTTACTGTTTTGTTTGATTTTCTTTTTGGCTGTTTATTTAAGAAATATGTTTGTCAGTGCTGATTTTGACACTTACTACTTAGTATTAAACTTATTTTGTCAAATATAATTTGTTTTATGTAGCTGTTACTACTGTTGAAAATATATCTGGGTCATGTGTGGGGTTCATTATTATTATTTCATTATACAAATGACGTTATTATTAATATTAATAATACTATGTAAAGAAATGTCAATCTGAAAGTATTTTAGTAACCAGTTAAAAGATATTTTTTGAGTAATTTATCTCTGAATTTTTTTTTTGGAGGGGTAAAAACAAAAAATCAGAATAACTATGAAAGTGTTAATATAAACAAATGAATTATGATATTCCTTTTTGAATTACTTTACTCTCAAAAAAACGTGTCATTTATGCTTTAAATGTATTATGATTTATCTTATTTTTACGGATTTTGATAGTTTTAACCAGGACTTCACTAGTGAAAGAACATCTTTCAGAAATATTCCACAAAATAAGCCACATAAGTATATCATGCAAGTTGCGTACTTACTTTCTGTACGATACAGAGCGCACTGTTTTCGTTTCTGTTTGTATATTCCGAACCTGTATTAAATAAAACAGAAAATCAAAACAAACCGATCCATTTTCATGTCAATTCGGTTTCTGTAGACTGAATTACAGTTGTTAGTTATTATAGATAAGGCGTAACATAAAGTAGAAGTATTATTTCCTCCATTTCACAACGCACCAACGAAATAATTCCAAACGCAATCTATTACAAATTATCATTTTAAATAAAATGTATTCATTATTACTAATATAATGACATTCTTCAAATCCACAATGTAAATACCAGCTAACTAAAGACAAACACAACTCCATGATAAATTAAACATTATAAACGAAAGTCAAATAATATTTTGTACTGTTGTTATTGTTGTTGTTATTAATATTATTATTTTCTTCGTTTTATTTCTCTTTTTTATTTATATATTTATTTATTCATTCATTCATCTACCTATCCATTAATTCATCCATTTAGTTAGTTGTTTGGTTAATTTGTGTATGTTTTTTCTTGAATTAATTATTACTGAATTTTCAATTGACTTCTCTATCTCCTTATTTATTTCATCTGTTTCTTACGTGCATTCGCATATACAAAATATACAATATTCACATAAATCACATTCATGCATCCATGAGCAGTCGTTTTATAAGCTGTCAGTGGGAGCTTTGTTTTGTGTCAGTTTGTTCTGTAAGAATTCCCAGGATGAAGCCTGAAACAGCCCAGACGTTTCTGTAGTGAGAAAACAGGATCAGTTTATAACTAAGTAAATGTATTTACGATGACGTTCCCACTTGTGATTCACTCCAGTGACTGATAAATACTGAGAAAATAAACTATGAACATAGATAGGGACAGAACAGATATAGAGACTGTTTATGAGAGAGAGAGAGAGAGAGAGAGAGAGAGAGAGAGAGAGAGAGAGAGAGAGAGAGAGAGAGAGAGAGAGAGAGAGACTGAGAGACTGAGAGACTTAGCCCTATTTCATTTGGTAACAGTTCTCGTGTAAGACTGAAGAGTTGTTGGCAGGATTCTTCTTACTTTTATCGCCGCCACAGCCATGGTATGACTTTCACTAAATGACAGATGACTGCTAAACGTTTGATGTATTATTATTATTATTATTATTATTATTATTATTATTATTATTATTATTGGTACAGGTACTGTTTAAACAAACTGCAGTTCAATGAATTATTAATCATACAACACGAAGGGAACATTACTCTTTTCATCTGTCTAATTCACAGAGTTGCTTCCCCTGATATTCAGTAACATGTAGCATGTTCCCGTTTTTTCGAATCCAAACCACCATCGTTCTAAACATAGTAAGCAGTTTCTTTCTGCTCATCATTGAACATGAATGAATTTGTCCGTGAAGTAGACATTTCGGATACCATCTAGAAATCTGATTATACTAAATCTAGAAAATGTTATTTTTTGAAACTGTAGTTAAATTACCTACAAGTAAATAACAGTCAAGAACGTATCATCAAGCTAGATAGCAAAAAAAAAAAAAAAAAAAAAAAAAAAAAAACGTAAAGTGAATAAATAAATAAATCTTTTCAGGTAAAACCTGTTTATTGCGAAACTGAATTTTTATTACTAACGACACAACAAACACAATCTATAAGGCCACGGGGCCTGTTTTCAAACCTCCTTCTTTTATGCATTACTAAAACGTTCTACTCGCTGGGAAATAGTTTCATTAGACATACACACCTTCATTGAAATGCGTTAGTAAAATATTAAATTAAATATATATCGTATATCGTATTATCGTATTATACTAAGTATGAGTCAACAGGACTAATGTGAGGATGAGAAATTTGTTTAGACGTTACTCCTTTTATTTGGGTTCTAAGAAAGTTGATACCTATGTAATACAGTCCCTCTGTCAACATCAGGAATTATTTAACTATTTACTGCTCGGCTAAATTCATCATATTGACCAAACCATCAAAAGTTTTATTTAGGTGGGATGGGAAGGTGTTTACAGAGCTTGACGCGTCATAGGATTCAATCCTCAACAGAAGACATAACCACAAAATGTATGTTACTAAGATATGTAAGTACGTGTACACACACACACACACATTAGTAACATGATATATACGGTATGAATTTTTTTGTGCTGGTAAAACTCCAGCTACCAGGATTATTCATATAACGTTTTGAATAATAATGATAATAATAACAACAACAACAGCAACAACAACAAAAATAACAACAACAATAGTATTGAGGAACAACTACAATTTCAGTTAATCCTTTTCTTTCTTCCTTCTTTGAAAAGAAAGTACTGGATAAAAGAAATAATGTAGTTGTAAAGTTATTGCTACGTCTCTGACGTCACAGGGAAACATAATACAGAACGAAAATAGAAGGCTTTGTTTGCTTTACAAGTCTGAAAATGATCTATGCAAGGGATGACAAGCAGTTTTACAAAGGGGAGTCCTCATCGTTGACCAGGATCTAAATTTTAAGAGAAAAAAAAAAGTGGTTCAGCTATAAATGAAAAAGTAATGTCATCCTAAAATAGGGGTGGATACCTAATTCTCTTAGTAACGATCATCCACCACTTATTACTCACCCTTATTTAATGTCGTAATCTTTTCAGATTCAATTCTTGAACCGCGCCTTACGAAATGGCGAAATCTTTTCAGGCAAAGCAGTACTTTTTATCTATACTAACAGCACACCATAAGGATACTGTTACCGCTTAAAAACATCCTTTATTTAAACCCCACTAAAACGTTTAGCTCGCTGGGTAACATAGTTTCATTAGACCTGCACACCTTCATTGCATACATTTCTGATTCTGTCTGAGGATTAACAAGTTTTTACATCATGCCGAACTGGTCCGAGACGTCGACTCCCTACAAAGTAGGAACATTTGGTGTGTTTTTCAGTTTTCTCTTTTTCCTTGTTGGCTTCGCCACGCCTGCTTGGTTTGAGACCAGCAGTGAGTTGATTGGCTTGTGGCAGACTTGCTCAGTTTCCATGGATTCTTGTAGATCTTATACTTCTGGAGATTCAGGTAGATCTGATTCATCCCAGTTAGTGAGTTATATAATCTGGAATCATTTCACATATACAAATATATCTACGTGCAAATATAGATACGTGAATGTATATTTTGACACACACACACACACACACACACACACATACACACACACTTAAATATAATTACACAGAACAGGTTAAAGCAGTCTATTTTATATTTTTTCCATCCTTAAGTTTTCATTTACACACACATATATTTCTTATCATCATATCAGATTTTACTACTGTTACAGGTATAATGTCCTTTTTTTAAATATTATTATCAGTTTCTTTGATTATACTACAAACAATGTACGTCACAACATATTAATTTTATTCACTGCGTTACGTAAATGTAAAAACGATATTGTTCTTTCTGTTGGCGATTTTAGTGAACTATAGGTGAACATGTTGAACAGACAGGAAGAATGACAGCGCCTCAGGCTTCAAATTACGTCCAGCCACCTGCCTATCAACAACATGGAGTATAAAACGTAAATCCAGAAGACAGTGTAATTAAATTAACAGCTTTCCGCAGTTTTATAGTAGCTTACTGATGACGCTAGAGAAACGTGTAAAAAGAAATCAGGCTTAAAAATAAAGATTCTGGTTTTTTATTTGTTTTTTCTATAGGACATCAAACTTTAAAATAATTGTTCATCAGAAAGGAAAATCTACATGAATTATTGTATAAGAGAATTAATTCTGATTTCATATTGTGATATTTTATAGGAACCATTTAATACTCTAGAGTTTGAAATGATTGGTGATGATACAGCAACCTTGTACTACAAAATAAATCAGCTGAGCAACAACCAAGCACAGACTGTGTTAAAAGAATCAGTTCTGAATGACACAAAGTTTAAAACGTGGTAACAGAGAAACTCTTTCTTTTCCTGTCATACAAATATGTATTCATATAACTACTTTCAAAACTTTAATTTAATTTTTAAATAAAATACATAAACATGTATTTGTTTCTAAAATGTTGAATGCTGATGAAAAAATGGTATTGTATTGCAGTTGGCACTCAGTGCTAATGATCTTGGAGCTCCACCAAAATCCAGTTCCAATCAGTTTAGTCTGTTTATTGAGTTCGTCATAACACACACAGTCCTCAGTTTGAAAACTTGCCAGCCACCACCACCATGAACAAAACATCTCCTGGTTTTATATTTCATGTCACTGCTGTATATCTGGATGTTTCAGTAGGTACACAGTTGATTCACTTGTGAATACTGACGTTATTATTCATATATCATCATCATCATCATTTATGTTATTATCATTATTATTATTGTCATCATTATTATTAGTATTATATTTGAAATTAAATATAATATAATATTTGAAATTTATCTCTTTTCATTCTATATTAAATATAATATTTGAAATTTATCTCTCTTCATTCTAAATTAAATATATTATAATCACCTCTTGATCCGCGTCTTTACATAACGTCGTATTCTGTTACAGGTACACAATGATCACCTACTGATCCGTGTATTCTTTTCAGGTAAAATCTATTTAGTGTTTTATTTAGTGACTAGCAACACACAGTCAATAAAGACACTGTCATTGTTTTCAAACTTCCTTGTTTCATACCCCACTAAAACGTTTAGCTCGCTGGGTAACCTAGTTTCATCAGACCTACAAACCTTCATTACATACATTTCTGATTCTGTCTGAGGATTAACAAGTTTTTACATCATGTCGAACTGGTGCGAGACGTCGACTGTCTACAAAGTAGGAACATTTGGTGTGTTTTTCAGTTTTCTCTTTTTCCTTGTTGGATTCGCCACGCCTGCTTGGTTCGAGACCAGCAGTGAGTTGATCGGCTTGTGGCAGACTTGCTCAGTTTCCATGGATTCTTGTAGTTCTTATGATTTTGGAGTTACAGGTAATTCTGACTCGTCCCAATTAGTGAGTTATATAATCTTTAATCAGTTCACATATACAGTTATATCTAGAAGCAAATATGGATACGTACATGCATATTTTTACACACACACATGTTTAAATATAATTACATAGAACAGGTTAAAGTAGTCTATTTTATATTTTTTCCGTCTTTACGTTTTTATTCACACACGCATACTTACATACACACATATATTTCTTATCATCATATCAGATTTTACTACCTTTTTTTTATTATTTATTATTATCAGTTTCTTTCATTACACTACAAACAATGTACGTCAACGACATATTAATTTTATTTACTGCGTTACGTAAATGTAAAAACGATATGATTGTTTCTGTTGGCGATTTTTTTCATGTGATCTGACAATTTCTTGTCTTCAACATCACAACTGATAGTTATATAATATATATGTGCATTTTATTTAAAATTATTTATTCTACAAATGTGTTTTTGCATGTACACCCAAAGTTAAATATATAATATTTATGCTGAGAATATAAATAATATAACAGAACATTGTTGTTATATTATCCTATATATCAGCACATTGTAATTGTATGACGGTACTTTATTCTTATACAACCGTACATTTAATTACATAACTGTACATTATTACACTGAGGTGACAGTACATTATAATAACATATGTAATTACACGCATATAACAGTACACTATGCATATATAAGAGGACATTATACTTATATAACATTGTAATTATATAACACGCCATTTTACTTAAATTTACTTCATATGTACATTATATTTACATAACACTACATAATAATTATATAACAGTACATTAAACATCTGTATCAGTACATTGTAATTGTATTACACTACGTTATGGTTATAAAAAATACATTATTTCTATATATCGGTATATTATATTTATACAAGGAACATTATAGTTATATAACAGTGAATTATATTTACGTACTGTAAACTATAATCAACCATAAGAAATCATATACATTCATTATAAAATGTGCGTTTTAATTTAGCTGCAGGTATTTACGATGCTATGCGAGTGGCTCAGATTCTGGCGTTCTTGTTCCTGGTGTTTGGTGTAATCATGGCCATTGTAGTGAACACGTGCTCTCCTCAAATGTCACCCAACATAGTAAGTGGGACGACAATTTTTGGAGGTAAGATATACCTGTATTACCCCAGAATATAAATATAAAGAAATTAATAAAAATATGATAATAACAGGAGGTAAGATATACCTGTATTACCCACAGAATATAAATATAAAGAAATTAATAAAAATATGATAATAACAGGAGGTAAGATATACCTGTATTACCCACAGAATATAAACAAATTAATAAAATGTGTAACTGCTTTGCACAGACATATTTCTCATGGTTATATAGATAGATAGATGACAGACAGATAT
>CM022679.1:4553057-4592456 GCA_012295275.1 Chrysomallon squamiferum
AGAAGATACTGCAGGAGAAGGGTGATGACCTGAAACACTTCTGGAAACATACACTTGATGTTGATATTCCAGAAATTAGCTTAGGCGATGTAAACTTTCAGAGAGAAGTGACATTTGAAACATTTGGAAAAGAAAAGGTAACTCTGACACGTGATGTTTATGAAGCTCTTCAACGACTGTCCATGTCAACTGGCTTGAGCATGTTCAAGCTGCTGGCCTCAGCTTATCAACTACTACTCCATCTGACATCCGGTGAAGCCGTTGTCGTTCTTCTAGCTGCAGTCGACGTCAAGCAGTACATTGGAAGCGTCAGTCACGCCGTGGGGAGGGGAGCAAATCTCATTCCTTTGTTAGCCACGTTTTCGTCCGATGACGTTAGCTGCGGCGACTTTCTCAAGACCAACGAAACTTCAATTCAGACGTCATTAGATCACTGCTTGTGTCCACTGGATGTCATCGAGGATCTTGTCAGCGCTGAGAAATTCAGAAACATTACTAGAAATAAGATAGTCATGGTCGAACATGACTTTTACGGATCTTTGTCACAGCTGGGAAAGGAAAAAGACTATAAATTTGATGTCACCAGAGCCGAGGACATGGGGACTCATGCAGAGGCCCAGCTCAGTTTGTGGAATAGTCCAAAAGAAAAGAAAATGACACTTGAACTGACGTACAACACAAATGTTATATCCTCCAAACGCGCTGAAACAGTGATGCGCGCTCTTAGAGACATTGTTATTAAAATTGGCAACGACGTCAGTCTCACGACTTCAAGTTTGCGGAATATAGGAAGCGTTGAAGAGATCAACTCACTCGATGCTTATCTGTAGGAATGAAAAAAGAAAAAAGAAACAAAATGAAATAGTCTTCTCTGATAGGATCGAACAGTTACGTCAATGAATGATTAAAACATCGATCCCAGACGCAATCATAAAAAACAATAATTAAATTTCACTTTGTGTCATTATTATCCCTTTTCCTAATGATTAGGTTGTAGTCATAATAATTTAAAATGTTAGCTGTAATTGGCATGAAAAATGTAATTGCGTAGGCCTAATTTGTTGCTAGCAAGGTCAAATCATAGTACCCAACAAAAACAAAAAAAAAAAAAAAAAGAAAAAAAAAGAAATATATATACATCTTATATGTTTTATGTAAAAATCTGGTAATCATTGCACAATACAGTATAACATATATGTAGAGAATAATGTGTATAAAAATATAATTTTCTTAAATATATATATGGTATATAGTCATGTGATTTAATTCGTATAAAATGAATAACCAATCGAAATTCAACATTTTGCCGGATATGTTATTTACAAACTTGGTAATGTATATTTACTTTTCTACTATTGTTGTTATTGATAATATTAGTAGTATCAATATTAATATTAAAACTACTACTACTACACTGTCGACTATTGTTACGATTATCACCATCTTTACTATCATCACTTTGTATTATCCCATTGTACATATGTATAAATCCTTACGTGATATTTGCAAATATCGTGTATACAAATACTGTATATGTAAAGAATATTTTTCACATCTTAAAACTGTGCTGAATTTTTTCAAGCGATAGAAATGTTTCTTGTTCCATTTTTTTTTTTTTTTTTTTTTTTTAGTTACGATACGTGTGTATATTAATTGTCATTTTCAGTTCTTAATACTAAATTTTTCTAATCCATGTTCAGTTTTTAACGATGGTTTTAATTTTCAATCATTCATGAATACTGAATTTCATGTACATACTCTATTAATATATCTTTTGTTATTACTAAATATTTACCGAGTGTTAGTCATTTTTATCCGCTCATTCGTAACACTGACAATTACCTACTTTAATTTCTTTACTGCTGAATATTGTCATCATTTTATATTTTCAGATTTAGTGATAAATATTTGCACATATCACATTTTCATAAGATTTCTACTATGTATTTCAACACAATACATTAATACACCCTCGAATTGAATACTGACAATATATTTTCCTAATATTTTCCTAATATTAAAATTTTACTTCATAGTATAGAACATAACAATACATAATGCATTCAGTTTCTATGTATTTTCCATATGCAAATATTTTTCCCGCATTACATTTTCAGTATATTTTCAGAATATTTTCAGTTCATAATAATAATTTTTCTTCATGTCTTTTTTCATACATTACCTTTTCCGTTCACTTTTATGGAAATTTAGAAGAAAAAAAGGAGAAAAAATTGTTAATTTATACACGTAATTATAATGTGACCTTGCTTGCATTAAACTGACTAGAGAGAGATTTAATAAAAATGACTTATTATTATTATTATTATTATTATTATTATTATTATTATTATTATTATTATCATCATTATTAGTATTATCATTATCATTATTATTATTATCATTATTATTATTATTATTATTATCATTATTATTATTACTATTATAAAAAAATATATTTAAATAGTATTCTTGCAATAAGTGCAGAATTTGAAATAAATTTATACATCATTTTCAACATTATTTAGTAGAAATCAAAGGCTTTTTTATCTCATTTTTTCCCATATTTTGTAGAAATCAAAGGCTTTTTTGATCTCATTTTTTTAAATATATTTATTTATTATTATTTTTTTAGGACACTGTTTTCTAAACTTCGTACATTCATTATTATCATTTCTATTTATTATTATTATTATTATTATTATTATTATTATTTTTTAATTTTTTTTAATTTTTTTTTTTTTTAGAACACTATTTTAATATTTATAATTTATTTATTATTATTACTATCACTATTACTGTTGATATTATTATTATTATTATTATTATTATTATTATTATTATTATTATTATTATTGGTATTCCATTTCACTTTTGGAAAAAACCGTATATAATTTCTTATATTTTATATTTATTTTTATTTTATCATGTTGGATTTTATCATGCACTAGATATATACATTATTTTATATATAAATAATAATGTTTGTTTTTTTTCACACTGTAATGTTTTGCCACTTTCTGTTACAGCGTGTCATTTTGTTACTTCACAGAGTATTTGAAGTTTAGTTATATAAATTAGAAATATTTTTTCTTGTCTTTTTTCAAATAATATTGTCTTTATATTCAAATATATATATAAGGACTTTTGAATTATTATTATTATTATTATTATTATTATTATTATTATTATTATTATTATTATTATATGTATTCTTTGTACAAACATATATATAATACTTATAATCACATTATACTAATTTTGTAACATTATACGTATATTGGAGTAGCGATGCAAACGTAATGAAATATGTTTTGAATTAATTTTGAAAATAACGTTCTGCTGTGTCCGATTCTAGACGATAACCATGCTGAGAAATAAAAATATTCAGGCACGTAATAAACAAGAAAACAATCGTTATGTTTGCTAACAATTATATATATGTTAGCCATATACTTAATTATTATCTCTAATTGGAGAAAATATTATTTTCTTGAGTGCTCAGTATTTCTATTAAATTAGATTTATGCAGTTGTCATACAAAAATTAAATTAATGAATCAATATATGTTTTTAACTTTATTTTTAATATATATTTTAATTTTATTTTAATTATATATTTATGTATTATTAATATTTTTATTTTTTAACAGATTTAATATAGAATATAGTGTACCAAACATTTCATGGAAAATAATGGGGGAAAAAATGGGAAAGTAGCTTGATGATTTGATACTTAAACAGAATTATAAAGAACAAGCTCATGGTTTATATACACCTCTACGTAACAACAGTACGAAAGCAATGCTTGTATTTCAAAAAAAAAAAATTGTTGTTGTTGTTTTATGAAAATTGATTAACGATATTTCTCAGCAAAAAGTAGTAGTGGGTTCAGTTTTGTAAGAAATAAAGTTTATATTAACTGGATTTGCTGAACTAAATCTCAATCAGAATTAATCTAATATTCAGTGTAATTCACAATTAAGTGCAGTAAATACATAGCTTATTACAAATAATCCCTTCAAAGTCAATTATTAACTAAGCTTGTTTTAATATATAAAATTATTTTAATATTGTGTTCCTACATTATAG
This sequence comes from Chrysomallon squamiferum, assembly GCA_012295275.1. Taxonomy (NCBI): domain Eukaryota; kingdom Metazoa; phylum Mollusca; class Gastropoda; order Neomphalida; family Peltospiridae; genus Chrysomallon; species Chrysomallon squamiferum. Next base: position 4,557,146 of record CM022679.1, read on the forward strand.
CACTGAGGGAATAATTTGTAATGTTTGTTCTTGTTTTGTTTTTTTTATTTATTTATTTATTTATTTATTTATTTATTTATTTATTTATTTATTTGTTTGTTTGTTTCTTTCTTTCTTTTGTTTTATTTGGTATTTGCGGGGGTGTATTGGGTTTTTGTTTTGTAATTTAATGCTAGACATATTCAGATATAATATGGGTTACTGAGACATATATTCAGTTAATTTTCAAATTTATAAAATCAAATTATTCCCTATTTTGAGTTCTACTAACAGGAAAGTATATTATCCAGCTAGTGTATTATTTTAATATATGTGTTATTCAGATAAATATTACCTTATTAAAAGAATAAATAACTGTATTAGACTTTTTGCTGTTGTTGTTTTTAAATTTATTTTTTATTTTTAACCTAACCACCGTTATTTACAGTTTTATACACTAAATAATTAATTTCGAAAATGAATAAAAATTAAAGTTTAAAATCGTATTTTGTTGACCGTCGTAGTTGTGTGTATGTGTGTCCATATATTTCTGTTTGGGTGTAAATGTGATTTGTGAGTTTATATATTTGTATGTATGTACGAATACATTTTTTTTTTTATTTTGCTTCAAAAAAAAATAAACAAACAAATAAAAATATAAAAGACAAGCACACCAGTTCAAGCACAGGTTTATTATTTACTATTTATTACAAACACTGAAATCTCACAACAGGTGAACAAAGAAAAACATGAACAGTTTGTTAGAAGACAGGACATTTGTTAGCGGGATTCATTGTCGAGTACAATCGACATCTGTGGACGATAAGTGGACGGAAATTCTTCAGGGTTTCGTTGATTCAGGAAATAGAAAGGAAATAATAACTGACTGAATGAACAAAAAAGAAATGCTATATGAATGAATGAAGAAAATGAACGAATGAATTAATCAATAAATAGATGATAGAATGATTAAATGAACATATAAGTCAATGAATGAATGAGAAAACAAAGAAAGAGTTATTGATAAAAATAATAATAATGTGAAGGAATAAATGAACCAGTAAATAATGGTTTTATACATATTTTCATAGACAGTACAGCCGAAAGTGAAGCTTTTAAGTAGCATTGTATCATACACACACACACACACATACACACACACACACATATATGTATATATCACATTATATGTATGGAACTATTAATACTTTTTGAACAGTTTGCAGATTACCGTATGTATAGTGTATAAGTGTGGCTTTATATATATAGCTGATAATATTTTTAAGAGTTACACTCAGCATGTTATTAGCCAGGGTGTGTATGAAAAGAATATTTTGTTGTTTATTTATTTCATATTTTTTTCGGGGGGTACTGTTGTTTGTGTATGTGAATACACTACATCCTTGAACTAAAATAAAACTGAACTAATTTGCAAGTTTAATAAAATAAAAATCTCTGATCTCTCACAGTTTTATAAGTACGCTTGATTAAGATTTCTGACAAACGACTTGATTTCAAACCAGGAAGAGGCGAAACGATAAAGCTTATCATTCAACTTGAAATATCTTTAATATATGATGTATTTAAATCTCATTTCTGTGTGCATACGTGCTTTGGAGAGACACACCCTCGACAGGGTCAATAACGACAATTTATTTTTCCAGATACGTCGACATCAGCTATCAATCTAATAATTCTGGCTGACTTCACGGAGGATACCCGGATACTTTTTTTCTCCTGACAAAAACTTAGAGGTGTATTTTCATTGGCTCAAATATTTTTTCTTCCCTTTCGTTTCTTTGTTGGTGGGTTTTTTTGTTTTTTTTTTTTGTTATTGTTGTTGTTTTCATACATCATACACTTCAAATCAGTAACGGATAATAACTGGAAAACTTAGCAATACATAATAAATTAAACAAACAAACAAAAAAACAAACAAACAAACCCAAACACGTAAATAAAATACAAGCTCACCAGTTCAAGCACAGGTTTATTATTTATTAATTATTACAGACACTGAAATCTCACAACAAGTCAACAAAATAAATAATAATATGAACAGTTTGTCAGGAAGATAGCAGGACTCATTTTAGAGTGCAGTCGGCATCTGAAGGCGTCGGTAAATAGAAGAAATGAATGAATGAATGAAACAAAAAGAATAATGAATGAACAAAGAAAATGAACGAATGAATTAGTCAAGAAATAAATGATAGAATGATTGAATGAATAGATAAGTGAATGAATGAATGAATGAATGAATGAGAAAAAACAACAAAAGAATCTGTTTCTGACCGAATATAAAAAAAAATAATAATATGAATGAGTGAATGAACGAGTCAGTAATAGCTTTATATATATATTCATAGACAGTACAGCCGAAAATGAACCTTTTAACAAGCACTATATCTAATCATTATAGAACGACAACAACACCAGTAACAACAACAACAACAATAATGATAACAAAAAATATAAGAATGAAAATTAATTAACTATACTAATTTTATTAGTTTTTTAATAGTGTTACTCTAGTTTAATATTTTCTATTCAGCTCACAATAATAAAATACTGAATTTATTGTTAAAACGCACAAATGCGGAGATTGTACTGAAAAGATATAATAAAAAGAGTAGACCAAGCGTATCTGCGATATGTTCACATTCGAGTTTCAAAATAAACAAACAAACAAACAAACAAATAAACAAATAAATATATAAATAATGCCATTGGTGGGGTGGGAAAAGAGGCGTTGCTGGTTTATGTTCCCCAGAGAATCTGTTGGTCTGTTCATTGTGGCTGAATACACAACATCCTTGAACTAAAATATAACTGAAATAATTTACAAGTTTAGTCAATATCTCTGATGACAATTGCGTAATTAAGCTTTACTAAGATTTCTGAGAAACAACGTGACTTTAAACCTTAACATACAACTCGAAATGTATTGAGGTGCTTAATGTATGACATATGTCAATCTCATCTACTTGTGCATTCGTGCGTTACAGACACACCCACGATCGAATCGGTAATGACAGTGTACACGTCGACATCAAATATCTAGTAAAGAAGTTAGCCAGCAGATATATACAATGCAAATAAACACATAGTTATAAACACGTGAATAAGTCACCACATATTTGTTATTTTAAGTCCAGTTAGTTTTAAATGAGTGTGTGCAATTGTTCAGTGTATTACCTATAATACATTCAGTGCTAGTAATATATACATCTCTAAATAAGTTTATATCAGTTTTCAAGTTAATACGTGAGGTGCTATTCATGCGCAAGCAACATATATATACGGTAATCTGTAAACTGTTCACACAGAGATATATACACAGTGACATTCTTACACACATACACACAGACATACACGAATAGAAACTAATATAACACATACATACACCAACATAAATACACACTATATATACAGGTGACGGAAAATAATCAAACGATATATATATATATATATATATATATATATATATATATATAATGGATTTGTGAATAATTCAACATATATAGACAGAGAGAGTTAACAATATTATTAGCCAGGGTGTGTGTAAAAAGAATATTAGGTGTTTTATGGGGGGTTTGTTTTTGTTTTAATTTGTTTGTGTGTGTGTTCGTACGTATGTGCATGGGTGTGTATGTTCAAGCTGCTGGCCTCAGCTTATCAACTACTACTCCATCTGACATCCGGTGAAGCCGTTGTCGTTCTTCTAGCTACAGTCGATGTCAGACAGGTCATTGGAAGCGTCAGTCACGCCGTGGGGAGGGGATCAAATTTTATTCCGTTGTTAGCCACGTTTTCGTCCGATGACGTTAGCTTCGGCGACTTTGTCAAGAGGAACGAAACTTCAATTCAGACGTCATTAGATCACTGCTTGTGTCCACTGGATGTCATCGAGGATCTTGTCAGCGCTGAGAAATTCAGAAACATTACTAGAAATGAGATAATCATGGTCGAAGATGACTTTTCCGTATCTCTGACACAGCTGGGAAAGGAAACAGGTTGTAAATTTGATATCACAAGAGCAGAGGACATGGGGTGTCGTTCAGAGATTCAGTTGAGTTTGTGGAATAGTCCAAAAGAAAAGTAAATGACACTTGAACTGACGTACAACACAAACCGTACATCTCCTAACCGTGCCAAAACAGTTATAAGGGCTCTTAAAGACATTGTTATTAAAATTGCCAACGACGTTTCTCTCACAATTGCAAGTCTGCGGAGCATAGGAAGCTTTGAAGAGATCAACTCACACGATGCTTATCTGTAGAGAAGAAAATGAAAAAAGAAAATGAAATAGTCTTCTCTGATACGATCGAACAGTTTTATCACTGAAAGACTAAAACGTAGATCCCAGAGGACATAATATTTAAATTTGACTTCGTGCCAATGTGTAATGTTATAAAATTACAGAATCACTAGGTAGTAATTAGTATAATTTATCGTTACCTCTGTAATTGGGATGAAAAATGTAATTGTGTAGGGCTAATTTGATGCAGGCAAGGTCAATTCGTAATACTGACGTAATACTGTTATATGATTTATGTGAAAATATGGTAATCATTGCAAAATGAAGTATTATATTTTTGTAGAAGTATTATATTTCCATAAAAAGATAAATATTTATTATAAACAGGTATATAGTAATGTAATTTAATTGTTTTATTTAGTATTTTCTAAAAAATGTTATTCTTAATAAAAGAATGACCAATGGAAATTCAATTATTATTATTATTATTATTATTATTATTATTATTATTATTATTATTATTATTATTATTATTGCATTCCTTTTATATCGGACATGATATGTACAGACGTTCCAATTTATATTCACTTTTCTATTTTTATTATTATTATTAGTAGTATTAGTATGAACATTAAATTGAGTACTACTACTATTATTTTTTCTACTATTATTACGATTATCAGCTTCTTTATCATTATCAGTTTGGATTATTCATTCCATTGTACATTGTAAGATTTTCTTACTATCATTTTTCATACATCAATTTGGATTATTCATTCTATTGTACATATCTATAAATTCTTTCGTGAAATTGTAAATATCGGCTATACAAATACCGTATTTGTAAAGAATATTTTTCATATCTCAAAATTGTGCTGATTTTGTTCAAGCGATGTAAGAGTTTTTCTTTTTTCTTTTTTCCATTTATTTATTCTAGTTATGAATTTTTGAAGACGATTTTTATTTTCAGTTTATTCATGAATACTGAATATCATGTACGTGTTCTATTAATATAGTTGTTTTTAGTCAGTGCTAAATATTTACCGTGGGTTAGTCATTTTTAACCGCATATACATAATCTTGAATATTATCAGTTTCAGATTTTTTACTACTGAATAATGTCCTCATTTTATATTTTCATATTTTCAAATATCAGCATGGGTCACATTTCTGCTGAGTATTTCAAAAGAATACATTAATACATCCAACGAATTGAATACTGACAATATATTTTCCAAATATTAAATTTTTTCTTCGTAGTATTGAACATTAACAACACATTACGTTTTCAATTTCCATGTACTGAATATTTTCACACATTATATTTTCAGTTCGCGGTACTCAGGATTAACAACACATTATATTATTCATATGCAGATATTTTTGCCGCATTATATTTTCTGTTCGAATTACTAAACATTAATAATATATTATATTAATGAATATTTTGAGTCCATAATAATAATTTTTCTTAATATCATTTTTCAAACATTACTTTTTCAGTTCCCTACAACGGAATTTAAAAAAAAAAAAAAAAAAAAAAAAAACAATGTGTGTGTGTGTATATATATATATATATAGTATTCCTTTAGTACATGTAATTATAACCTGACCTTGCTTGCATTAAAATGATGACGTCACTGGGGAATACATGAAATACAGAAGAAAAGTAAATAATAACATAAAAAAAAGTATACATTTAACGAAACAGAGAGAGACAGAGAGACACAGAGAGAGAGAGAGAGAGAGAGAGAGAGATTATTATTATTATTATTATTATTATTATTATTATTATTATTATTATTATTATTAAAAAAAAAATTTTTAAATAGTTTCATTACAGTAGGTGCAGAATTTCAATCAATTATATACATCATTTTCAACATTATTTAGTTGAAATCAATGACATTTTGGTTTATTTATTTATTTATTTATTTTTATTTTTTTAAGAGCACTGTTTTTTATTTCATCAAGTTGGATGTTATCATTCACTAGATATATAAATGTTTTTATGTGTAAATAATGATGGGGTTTTGTCACAGTGAAATTTTTGTGACATCTTCTGTTGAAAATTCTGCTTTGTAAATTTTCGTATTTTTATAATTTTTTTATTGGTTATTTTTTTGTTATTTTACTTTCTTATTTATTTATTTATTTATTTATTTATTTATTTATTTATTTATTTATTATTACTTTTATTATTATTAATATTATTATTATTATTATTATTATTATTATTATTATTATTATTATTTTAATAATTGTTTATATTCAAACGCATATAAGGATTTTTAATTGTGTTAGAAAGTTATTATTATTATTATTATTATTATTATTATTATTATTATTATTATTATTTTTTTTTTTTTTTTTTTTTAGGTTTAATATAGAATATATAGCACGAAATATTTTATACAAAATAGCTGGATGATTTGATACTAAAACAGAATTATAAAGGACAATCCTATGGTTTATATAAACGATATAACGTAACAACAATATGAAAGCAATGCTTCTATTTCCTGATTTTTTTATTGTATTTGTTTTAGTATTATTCTTCTTTTTAAAGAAATTTGATTAACAATATTTCTCAGCAAAAAGTAGTAGTGAGTTGAGTACTGTATGAAATAAAGTTTATATTAACTGGATTTACTGAACTTAATGTAATGCTTAACATTTTCAGATATAATTTTGTTTATTGACCCATATATTCAGAAAATTTTGAAATGTATTATATCAAATTTTTGAGTTCTAATAACAGGAAAATATATTACCGATTTGTTGTATTCTATAATATATGTATTATTCAAATAATTATTACCTATTAGAAGAATAAATATGTTTTTATTGGTTTTATTCTTTTTCCATTTATTTATTTATTTATATTCTTTATATTGTTTTCTTTTTCTTTTTATTTGTTTTCATTTTATTAATATACTTTTTCTTTTACATTTTTTTGTTATATTTTAGTTGTTTTTCTTGTTGTTTTGATTTGGGGTTGTTTTTTCTTTTCATTTTTTTAAATTTCTCATAGGTTTTTTTTTATTTTTATTTTTATTATTATTTTTTTTTTTTAGTTTAATATCGGGGTATTCTTTTAATTTATATACGTTTTTTTTTTTTTTCTTTTTTATTTATTTATTTATTTATTTATTTATTTATTTATTTATTTATTTATTTATTTATTTATTTTTTTTATTTTTTTTTTTTTTTTTTTTTTTTCTGTTTTTGTTTGTCAACGGTTTTTTAATTTTTATTCCCCATTTTTTAATTTTGACTTTTTTTTATTATTATTTTTTTTTTATTATTATTTTTTTTTTTTTTTTTTTTTATATAGTTTAATTGTTTTTCTTGCTGTTTTGTTTCGGGTTTTTGGAGTTTTGTTTTGGGATTATTATTATCATTATTAATTTTTTTTTTTTTTTCCTTTACATGTTCAGATATTATTATACTAATGGAACCATATATCCAGAAAATTTTGAAGTTTCTTAAATCAAGTTATTTTAACAGGAAATTATATTACCGAGCTGTGGTAATTTTTTAATATATAAGTATTACCTTATTAAAATTATAAATACCTATATTAGATCTTTTTCTGGCTTTTTCTTGTTTCCTTTTCTTCTTCTTCTTTTTTTTTTTTAATATAAAAAAAAAAAAAAAAAAAAAAAAAAAAAATTATATTTTTATTTAATTGTAAAACTGCACGTCTATACCTAAACACAGTTAACAGTTATGAATAGAATACCTCACTTCTGGTTGTAATCAAATATTTTCATATTCATTTATCAAATTAATCTTTTTATACAGTAAATCACTCTTTTCGAAAATGAATAAAAGTTAAAAGTTTAAAACCTTATTTCGTTCATCTTTCTAGACTTTTTGTATATATGTGTGTGTCTGTGTGTGTTCGTGTATATGTCTGTGTGCATGTGCATTTTTATTTATGTAGGATATGTGTGCAGAATATGTTTTACTAGCATCATATGTCTTTGAGAGCATCATACACTTCATATCAGTAACGGATAATACCTGGAAAACTTAGCAACAAATAATAATAAAAAAACAACAACAACAAACAAACAAACATCAAACAATAACAAAAAAAAACCCAGTTCAAGCACAGGCTTATTATTTATTATTTTATTACAAACAAACATGAAGAGTTTGTTAGAAGACAGGACATTTGTTAGCGGGATTCATTGAAGACGTCGGTAAATGGACGGAAATCAATGAATGATGAGGAAACGGAACGGATAAATTAGTCAATAAATAAATGATAGAATGACTGAATGAATAGATGCGCGAATGAATGAATGAGAAAACAAAACAAAAGAACGAGTCAATGATGAACAACAATATTATAATGTGAAGGAATGAAGGAACAACTAAATAATAGTTTTATATATGTTTTCAACGTACCTCCACTACAACCATCATCATCATTACGATTATCATTACTACTGTTATTTTTATTTTCATCAGCATCAGCATCATCATCATTCATATTATTATTACAGTTTTTATTGCTGTTGTTGTTGTCGTCGTCTCTTCTTCTACGTTCAACGTTGTCGTTAATAATTTACGTATATGTTTTATTAATCAGGCTGATGGAGAAAAGAATGAGAACTGGAAAGATCATCTTGCTTTAAAAGTTTCTTATCAGGTAAATATAATTTTTTTTATTTATATTCAGACAAAACGGATTGATGAACGAACGTAAGTACGGACAGAAACATAGGTGTTTCATTATTTACGTTCAGATTCACTTCGTGTTTATTAAAAATTAATTAAATATGTTTTCAGAGTTGGTTTATCGATAACAGAAGAAAGAAAAGAGCGACAGTTATTCCCGGTCTAACACAAAACGAGAAACAGTTATTTTTTATTCTCAGTGCGCAGGTAATTTAATTACACGCAGGCGTTCATAGAATGCAGAGTTGTCTCCCTTCAGAAATCTCTCATTTTAACTGCGTCATTAATTTCCTTGTCTTTTTCTTCTTTTTAATCTTTCTTCTTCATTTAATTTGTTTCATCATCTTTTACTTTTTGTAACGGCTTGTCTTTCTTGTACTGTTCTAATTATTCTCTTTTACAATTTTTTGTTTAATTTCTTTTTTTGTAACCGTCGTCAGTAACATCGTCGTAACTGTCGTCATAATCATCATCATTCACACAATCATCGTCATTCACTCGATTATCATCGTTATCATTTTCCACTTCTTTTTCTGAGCAGAGATGTACATTTTTTTACTCTAATCATTTTATTAATTTTATAAAACGTTGTTACGTTCGATATAATTACTCATTATGAAATATATTCATTGAAATGTGTTTGGTTATTACATCAGTTCTTTTCAAGAGATTATTAGAAATATGGAGATTATTTCAGCAGCGTCTTTAGGATTTTATCAGTTTTAAGAATAGCGCATAACATATTAGTTTCATTTTTATATTATACAAATGTTTTTATTTTATTTTATTATTATTTTTTTTACTTTTTCAGACTATGTGTGAGAAAACTAATGACAGAGGAATTAAGAAGTATTATATTCAGGATGAAAGTCAGTTATCTCCCCCTAATAAATATAGGTACGATATTCTTTTATTATAATTTATCTCTTTTTTTAATAATGTTTTTTTTTTCTTTTCTTCTTCATTATTATTATTATTATTATTATTATTATTATTATTATTATTATTATTATTATTATTATTATTGTTGTTGTTGTTGTTGTTGTTGTTGTTGTTTGTTATTGTTGTTATAATAACGTTTTGATCCAGGTTTGTTTAAACAGTTTCACCTTCGGTTGTCCTGTCTATGAAAAAAAAAAATATGCAAAAACTTTACTCACTCATTCATTCATTCATCCTTTCATTCGTTTATTATATTCTTCTTTCCTTTCCAGAGTCAACGGAGCCCTGATGAATTTCCGTCCATTTACCGACGCCTTCAGATGTCGACTGCACTCTACAATGAATCCCGCTAACAAATGTCCTATCTTCTTTATTTATCTATTTATGTTTATTATTTATTTATTTATTTATTTATTTATTTATTTATTTATTTATTTATTTATTTATTTATGTTAATTTATTCTGTTATGAACTGTTTAATGGTACGAAATAAAAGTTTACATAACAATAACAGGCGTGCTGAATCGTATCTTTACTTCTATTAGCTCTATTCTTTGTGATTATCGTGCATATCTTCTAGATCAGGTTACATATAAATCAGTAAACGTTCAGGTATTTCACTTATTGACGTTAAAACGCAATCCAGTGCACGTGATGACTTTGAATACCTATCGCAGAGAGGCAAAAGTTGGATTTAAAATGTCTCTGTGTAACAATGGACACCGCGACTTGAGTGAATTTATATAATTACATACATTGAAGAAACTTATAACATCAGCAAATACAGGTAAGAATTATACGTACATACATACATACATTAATACATACATACCAGTATACAAACATACATACATGCATGCATTCATTCGTACACACATAAAAAAAGTTGTCTCGATGGCCGAACGGTACAGTCGTCCGCCTCTGGGTGCCACATCCAAATATTCATATTTACCTACGTCCGAGTCTCGTCAAATATACATCTGACGGTGTTTGTGAGGTTGGGACTGCACTTTGTCCTCCTTGGCCAGTGCCAGTATTGTCTTTGTACAGAGTCTAATCAGACGTACATAAGACAGAGAATATTAAAAATCCTCAACTATATACATGACAAATAAACAAAACAACAAAAAACAACATTAGAGGTTATAGTACACGTCTAATTTAGTGTCAAGGAAAAAAGCAGTAAAACAGAAGGAAGTATTCCTAAAAAATTTCCCGTAGAGTCACAATTTTCGTATCTTTTCTTCTGCTGCATAAAGTTAAAAGCTCTATTCTGTATGATTAAGACCCGTATCTTATAGAACAGGATGTATGTAACAACAAGCATTCAGGTATTGAATTCAGTGTACTGTTGGCTTTGAATATCTATTGCAAATAGTTAAAAGTTGGGTTTGAAATGTTTCTGTGTAACGAGTGAAGTTATGTAATTATATACGTAGAAGAAACTTAACATCAGCAAATACAGGTAAGAATTATACAAACATGCATACAATCAAACAAACATACACATTATTATTATTATTATTATTATTATTATTATTATTATTATTATTATTATTATTATATTATTATTATTATTATTATTATTATTATTATTATTATTATTATATTATTATTATCAAGCTGTTATTTTGTTTCAGTATCTTTAAATTATTATTTCGACTAATTTTATATTTGGAATACAGGCATAAAGTTAAATACAGACTTTTAAAAGAAACAAAAAATGTGTTTTCGTATTTATAGGTGTATGTATATATTATTTTTATAAATTATAAAGTATTTCTGGCCATAAAGACGAGATTCAAAACGTTAGTAATTTTTAAAAATGAATGAATGTATGTGTGTGTGTGTGTGTGTGTGTGTGTGTGTGTGTGTGTGTGTGTGTGTGTGGCTGAGTCTGTATGCATGTGTATGTATATGTTTTTGAATGTATATATGTGTGTCTCTCTGTGTTTGTGTGTGCGTGTGTGTATGTGGGTGCCTGTGTTAGTGCAGATTGCCGTATTTATATGTGTATAAGTGTGACTTTCATATTAATACCAGTACGAGAAAATTCATAACAAATTAATTAAATTGAAATATGTACTGACTTGTTACTTGCATGAATATATATATTAGAGTGGTTAAGAACCACTCTGTTATAACAGAAGTAAATGACAGAGACAATTATGAAACACATTCGTGCGTTGATAAAATACATCCTGGCGTTATAAACATGAATTTGGCCAAATGCAATCTTTATATATTTCTGGGGGCGTCTTATACACGGATAAGTACGGTATGTTCTTTTTTATTTTTATTTTTTTTGGACTGTTCGTGTGGGTGTATGTTTGTGAACCTTGCTTATGGCGTGTGTCGTATATTTAGAACCCCTATATATTTCGAGCTGGATGGTAAAGATTAGGATATTACTTCTTCCTGGTTTCAAGTCACATCGTTTCTCAGAAATCTTAGTAAAGCGTACTTATAAAACTGTAATCAGATATATTTTATTAAACGTGTACATTACTTCAGTTCTATTTTAGTTCAAGGATGTAGTTTGTTCAGCAATAATGAACAGACCAATAGATTCACTGGGACACAAATGGATTTTTTATTTTTTTTCAACCTTCCAAGAAAGGAATTTCAATTTATTCGTTTTCAAATTCCTGTCTGTCACAACGAGGCGCATATCGCGGACACGCTTGGCCTATTCTGTTTAGCATAATCAGTGCTATATATTCCTTTTAAAATGCAAGCGGTTTTCATATTATCATTATCGAGATTTTAAGAAGTTCAAACAAGGGAATATAGTGTTACAGAATTAAAACAAAATAATGAATAACTTAATTAATTTTCTTCGTTATATTCTTCTTTCTTTCTTTTTCTTTTCTTTTTCTTCTTCTTCTTTATTACTACTATTCCTACTCCTATTTCCCCTATTTTTATTATTATTATTATTATTTTTAATACAACGTTTTTTTTACTATACTACATTATTAACTATTCGCATCTAAATAAAAATATAGTCCACAACTACTGTTACATTTATCATTTTCATCATTATCAAATAATCACAGATGTCATTTATTTATTTATTTATTTATTTATTAGAAAATGGAGGAGAATGACGCGATCGCCATCGTTGGCGTAGGAGGGCGATTTCCTGGCGCAAACAACATCGACGAGTTCTGGCAAGTGTTACTAAAGGGAGAGAATCATTTGAAAGAAATTCCACCAGAGAGATGGAATCTGGAGGCGTTTTATGACGATGATCCTGACGCACCTGGAAAGACTTATGCCAGAAAAGCTGGACTTTTATCAAAGTAACATTACTTATTTATTTATCTATTTACGTATCACCTTTTTTCTGCGTATCACGTCTTTATATTTCTGTTCATTCATTTTGAACCACAAATAAGAAGGATGCTTCATGTATATTTTACTCTAGCGATTTTATTGTGGAAAGTACATTGTTATTGATATTCATTTTATATAATTATTTATATTCATTGTTTGCGATTTCAGTTATGATGAATTTGATCACAAGCTGTTCGGAATTCACTTTCAAGAAGCTGAGAGAATTGATCCGCAGCAGAAGTACGTACTGGAGTGTGTCTTCATGGCTTTACAAGATGCTGGAATCACCAGAGAAAATATACAAGGCACCGACACCGCGGTCTACATAGGTATTGTAATTTAATATTTATATTTTAACACACACAGACACGCGCACACACATTATTACTATTACTATTACTATTATGATTATTATTATTATTACTATTATTATTATTATAGTCTATTCCTATTATTACACAGATGATATAATGTTTGTATCTTTTTACTTTAATCATTTAATTTTTATGTTTCAATATCATCACATTAGCACATTTAGCTTATTACATACGCACTCCCATATGTATATGCATGTATGAATATATGAATATATATATATATATATATTATGAGTTTTATTGTTGTTATTGTTCTTTTTGTTGTTGTTGTCGTTGTTGCTTTTAGCAGATTCTTTTTATTACACAGATGTAACTTTTCTATATTTATTTTACTCTCTCTATCTTTCGTTCTCTCTCTCTCTTTCTCACTCTCTTTCTTTCTCTCTCTCTCTCTCTCTCTCTCTCTCTCTCTCTCTCTCTCTCTCTCTCTCTCTCAGCTATATTAACAATTTTCTCTGCAGGTCTTTTGAATGACGATTATAACGGAATGACAAGTATATACGACGTGAATCATTATAATGTCACTGGTGGATCAAGCAGTCTTGTATCAGCTCGAGTTTCCTACACCTTTGATCTACGTGGGCCCTGTATGTCAGTGGACACGGCGTGTTCGTCGGCGTTGTTGTCCATCCACCTTGGCAGTCAAGCTCTCAGAACAGGTAGGAGATGTTATTAGTATCGAAGTCGTCATGATCGATTAAATTTAATAAATAATATTATCATCATCAGTATTTGTTTGTTAATTCTAAAACCACTGCTATTACTACTACTACTACTACTACTACTTCTACTACTACTACTACTACTGTGACTATTACTGCAACAACAACAGCTATTATAGCTAAATTACCTTTATTAATGTCATCACTTTTGTTCTTGTATATGTTCTTTTCATCTGTCGTTTCTTTCATTATTGTTATTACCATTATTATTATTACCTTTATTATTATCGTTATCATTATTATTGTCGTTGTCGTTGTTGTAATGTTTCATGGTAACAGCAGCAATTAATGAGCATGCACTGCACTTACTACAACGTCAGTCCTATTAGAAATACTGATATCAATTTGAACTGTACCAAACACAAAATTAAATGAAAAAACATTTCTGTACAGGAGACTGCAACATGGCGGTGTGTGGTGGGGTAAACGCTATTCTGATACCCGCCACGTTCGTACAGCTGACAAAAGCCAGGATGGTGTCGCCCACGGCGCAGTGTCACACGTTCTCGGCCGATGCGGACGGATACGCCCGAGGAGAAGGATGTGGAATAGTTTTACTGAAAAGACTGTCTGACGTAAGTTAGTGTTTGTATGCGTGTGTGTATATACTTGTCTATGCGTTTTTCTATTTGAGTATTCTCTGTCTCTTGTACGTCTTCTGATTAGACTATTCGGGAAAACATTGGCACAGAAGGACAAAGTCCAATCACGACTTAACAAATCCCTTCAGATGCCGCTGACGAGACTCGAATGCATGGCACCCGTTCGCTGGCATACTGAAGGCCATTAAGACAGTGCGTATATATATATGAATATATGTATGCACCTCTTTTTTTCTTTCTACATAACTGTCAGAATACGTGTATTTGTGTGTGTATGTGTATCTGAACAAGAACATATTTGTGATTTGTATATAACACATTCTACGTGACATTTTCATAACGTGTTGTTGACATACGCTTTCTTTCCTATTTTCATCTCATAAATAATCAATTACGTCTAAAAGCTCTTTTATTTAATTCAACTTATTATATACATAAGCCTTAAGGCAAATTGTCGTTAAAAGGTATCTAATAGTGTATGCACTGATATCCAGTTTCTGCATGAATTGTTATTAGTAAAACTGCACAGATAAATTGTTTAGTCCAAACAAAAAGTAAAAAAAAACTGTTTTAGGACACACTAGTAAAAGGGATATCATCCGTTCTATATAGTAAACAGCTGAGATATAATACCGTATATATTTCGTTTATAATTTATATATAGATATATATAGCTACATATATACATATCCACACTATTATATGCTTGTCATTCATTTTTAAATTTTCTATAAGATGTATCTGTATATGTGCTTGTGCGCGTGTATGTATGTGGTAAATATTCACCAAATAGCCAGTATGAGATAACGTTAAATATTTTATTTATATTTCTTAAAATTTAATTGCTGTTTTATATTCTTACATTGTGTTCTACTGTTTTACACAGTATTCAAGAAATTATATTTATTTATTTATTTATTTATTGTCACAATTTTTTTAATTAATATTTGATATATATGTATATATTTTTTGTATCATTTTATATTTTAAATTATTCCAATTCAATTTATATGTTATACAAATAGATTTATGGAAAGAGAACATTATTAAACATATTTATGTACAAATTCTCTGTTCAGGCAATTAGAGATGCAGATAAGATATGGGCGACAGTTGTAACTGGTACAAACCAAGATGGCCGAACGGTTACTCCTGTGACAGCGCCCTCTGGTGAACAACAGGAAGCGCTTCTGAGAACTGTTTACAAAAGAGCTAAAATTGACCCGTCTGACATAGATTACATTGAGGCTCATGGTAAATAAAACTTATTTACATAATTCATAAACGGTAGTGTGTTCTTTAATAACAAAACTATTTACCCTCTCAAGTGTATTGGCATAACATTTATTTTATATACATACAATGATTTAAAATATTTAAATTAACTCTGAAAGTTTTATATTTTTGTTTATTATTATTATTATTATTATTATTATATGTTTTTATATTTTTATTGTATATAATAACACGACAACCAACATGGTCGTAGTTGATATATAGAAGATGCGTCTTCTTAGAAAATTCTGATTTATCAAGATCATATAATTATTATTTTGTCGCCTGATAGTTGCATAATGTTATGTGCACTGTTTTTGTTTTATTTCAGATTTTTTTATTTAATTTCTTTTCTTTTCTTTTCTTTTCTTTTATTTATTATTATTATAATTATTTTATTTTTTTATTTTTAGGGACCAAATATTACCTGAAATACAGCATTATCTAGATTATGTAACTATTACTAAGTCAAAAACTAATTCTTATGATGATGATATAAATTAATGGGTTGTCAGATATTATTTCAAATATTGTACAATACTGGCAAAACAATTGTTTCAAAGTTATGCATTTTTTTTTCTGATCTACCAAAGTTTTTTTCTTAGGGACTGGAACAAAAGCTGGAGATCCCGTAGAAGTTCAGAGTTTAGGCAACTTTTTTCTGAGTTTGGCGAAACAGAAGAAGAGATATATTGGATCTGTGAAGACAAACATTGGTCATCTGGAACCCGCAGCTGGTGTAGCCGGACTCATCAAAGTCTTGCTCATGATGAAGAATAACAAGATTGTCAAGTCACTTTTGACAGGCGAGCAGAATCCAAACATTGACTTCCGAAAGTTCTCTTTTGAAGTTCCCACTGAAGTTCATGACTGGGACAACCCTAAGAAAGTATCTTGCATAAATTCTTTCGGATTTGGTGGAAGCAATTGTCATGCCATTGTTACAAATTACAGAGAACCGCCCTGCGAGCTAAAACAAGAAAATGTGACACCTTTGCTGTTCTGCTTTTCTGGACAGAACATGAAAGGGCTAAAAGACAGTATCCAGGAATTTATTTCATTTGCAGAAACGAACCCAGCAGAAGATGTTCGAGCCATATCATTTACATCAACTGTAAGACGAGATCACTTTCATGTGAGGAAGGCGGTTACGGCTAATTCACTGAATGAACTGGTGGCAAAACTGAAATCTGCACAAATGTCGGAATCGTCGCAGAGACGCAAAAGAATGATTTTCGTGTTTGGGGGAATGGGCACATCGTGGAACGGAATGTGTAAAGAACTCATGTCAGAGTTTGAAGTATTCAAAGAAAAGATTCTAGAGATTGACAGCTGTTTGAAAGTTCACGAACCGTGGTCGCTGTATGAACGACTCATCAATGACTACAATGTGGAAGACTCTTTGTTCGGACCACTTTCCATATTTGCATGTCAAGTGGCACTGGCCACCCTTTGGAAACATCTGGGAATTAATCCTGACTGTATTGTTGGACAAAGCATAGGTGAAGTGGCAGCTTCTCATATTGCTGGAGTCTGGTCCCTTGAAGAAGCTGTGAAGATTATATTTTACAGAACCTCAGTCCTGTCTGATGCAACTGGGGGAAGAATGGTCATCTTTCGAAACATTTCAGTTAAAAAACTTGAAAAACTGATTTCGAAATATGAAGGTAGAGCAAACATAGCGCTTTATTACAGTCCAAAATCGTGTTGTGTCAGTGGTGACGCTGATGCAGTTGAAGAGGTCGAAAAAGCTTGCATTAACGAAAATGGGATTAATCTGCTTCCACTGAAAGTCAACACAGCGTTCCACAGTCACCACACAGAAAAATCCAAAGACAAACTGCAAGAGCACTTGTCTGGCATGCAAGGCAGTAAACCTGATGTAGAAATCATATCAACAGTTACTGGAAAAGCAGCAACGGAATCAGACTTTACAACACCAGCTTACTGGGCAGATAAATATCAGGCATCCGGTTCTGTTTGGTCCAGCTATTGTTAACGCCATTAGAATCGAATGTGTCAATGTCTTCGTTGAAATAGGTCCAAAACCTGTGCTCGGATCTCACATCAGTGACCTATTTACTGAGGAAAATGTTGTTGCAGTTCCTTCGATGAAACCGAATTCTGAACTCAGCTGTTTGATGGCAACAGTAGGGAAAATGTACGAACACGGCGTTAACTTCAACTGGAAGACCTTATTCAAGGAAACGGAACAAAATACTGAACTACCTAGATACACTTTCTGCAGAAACAAATGTTTCTATATATCCGAAGGTTTTCGACAACAGCTCATGGGCTTAGATCATAGGAAAAATATTCATCCGTTTCTGAAAACAATTTACTACAAAGATTCAGGCTCTGATCACAAAATCATCATTTCACCAAACACAATAGGTAGTGTTTACGAACACAGATTTTCTGGAACTATTCTCATCCCTGGCGCTCTGTACGGCGAGGTCGGCTTTGCTCTCGGACAACACTACTTTGGAAAAGAAGAAAGTAAGAACTTGAGGGTTTCACTAAAATTCAGACACGCTGTCATACTGGAAAAGGATAAAATTGAAATACTTGACGTCGACATAATCAAAACAGAAAAACCGAAATCAATACGATTCGTGGTGCATAAACAAAACAAAGTGTACGTCAAGGGACAGGTCATTTGCGAAAAGTCGGAAAACGAGAAAATTAACATTGAAAACATACGAGAAAGATGTCCGCAAGAAATCGAAAAAGATTTACTTTACAAGTATCTTCTAGAGTTTGGAATGACATTTGGAGAAATGCTGCAAATAGTTACAGAAACAGTGAGAGGCAAAACAGAAAGTTTGTCTCGAATATCGTTAAATACAGTGATCAAAGAAGAAATGAACGGAACCACGATTCACCCTGCGGTACTGGATGCCATGTTTCAGACTACAGCGACGTGCTATCCGGAGGATTCGGCTCTCCAAAGAGCTCTCCCCGTTCTGGTTGACGGTCTGAAAGTAAGAAGACCGGTTGAAGACCACATGATTGCTTACACTAGACTCCTGAAAGGTGAATCCAGTTCATCGAAGCTCTTTTGTATCTCTTTGCTTACGGAAGAAGGGGAAGTCATAGCAGAGGTTGAGAAATATGTCTCTAAAACTGTTGGCTCACAGAAAGAAGAAATCATGTACGAAATGCAGTGGCACTCCTCTGAAGAATTACAAACCAAAAATAGTCATCTTCTCCCAAACCAGAAAGTATTGGTGATTGCTGACAACAAAGAGAAAGTAATCCAGGAAACGGTTTCGTTTATAACAACGTGGAAGCCATTCTGAAATTTGATGTATCTTCACTATCAGTTTTTTCTGCAGTAGTATTTATATGTCAGGAAAAGAGCACTGAAAATATTTCAGGTTCCGATATGCTAGAAATAGTCACAAACTGTGCAATGAATCTGAGAAGACTGTTAATGCACTTGAGCAACCAAAGTGCGAGTGTCCCACTGTTCATAATCACTGAAAATGCAGTAAACATCGGCAACGACGTTTCAGTAGACTTGGTGACTGGATCGTGCTGGGGGTTTGTGATGACGGTGATGCGAGAGCAGATATATTCCTCGACAACCATCGTAGATGTTCACACAGACCACACTAACACGTTCCATGCTTTAATGTCAGCTGCTGTACAGTACCTTTTGTCTCAGAAGGGTAGCCAAGGAATTGCTGAATTAGTCATTGATCAAAATCACATTTGGCATCAACAACTGTTTCAAAGTGAAGATATACCAATATTTCGTATCAACAAACTGATCAGACCCGATAGAGCAATCTTGTTTTCTGAGAGTGAGAATATTATTTCTAATCCATTTTTTGAATATGACAGTCAAAACGAATTCGGTTCAAATTCACACACTGTAGATATTAGGACATCAAGCATAGTGATGCATAGCTCTTCACTTTTCCAGGAATGCGTTCCAGGTCGTCAGTCATCGATCTTTGGCACAAATATAATAACACTTGAAGGAGTTGGAAACGTCTCTACACAAAATGATGCAGAAGAGAATGTGGCGTTTTTATTTCCTTGCAATGCCGGTTCAGTAATCACAGTTCCCCTGCACTGCACGATAAATATCAAGAAAATTCCATTTTACACGCCAGGACTTCTGACTAAACTGTATCTACTCTGGCACCATTGCCTGTTACTGGAAAAACAGCAGGAAATTATGAACAAATCTAAACACAGGTTCCAGCTGCCCTTTTGCAGATCTTGTAAAGGAAAACTAACAAATGTTGTCATTCTCTGTTCTGAAATGACTCTTTCAGTTGCAAAGGCACTTGCACTGATGCTCCAAGCGGAAAATAACAAAAAGGACATTGAAATTCAAATATTTCATATCGACACTCACACCACTGTTCAAACGAATTACGAAACGATAATTTTCTCCACGGTTCAGATGAAAGGCAATGTTATTCAAGCAATCTGCAAATATTGGCCTGATGCTAAATATCTGATATGCATGGCTCAGTTGCTTCCTGCACATGCTGCTCAACAGCTAAGTAATTACAATCAAATGCTTGAGATCCACAGAATCAGATGTAATGATATTTTTACCTGCAGTTCAGTGATAGCTACACTGCCCAAACTGGCTGCGTGGATTTCAAACAAAAATAACTATGTCAAAGAAATAGCAGAAACATTAAAAGAACTTCCAAAAGACAAAATAAAATCCAGTATCCTTTCTATGATGCACTGCTCTACCATTAAGGTTTTCGACAGCAGTGGTGTTAGTCATCTGC
Organism: Chrysomallon squamiferum; assembly: GCA_012295275.1. NCBI lineage: Eukaryota > Metazoa > Mollusca > Gastropoda > Neomphalida > Peltospiridae > Chrysomallon > Chrysomallon squamiferum. The sequence goes on from CM022679.1 coordinate 4,578,095, forward strand.
CAGTGAAATCTACAGAGAAAGATTTACTTCGTCCTGATGGTCTCTATGTTGTAGTAGGTGGTCTAACTGGCCTCGGACGGGAATGTGTCAAATTTCTGGCTGAGAGAGGAGCAGGCGCAATTCTGATTATGAATCGCCGAGAAGCACAGCGAGATCAAAAAGAGGAACTAAAAGAACTGGAGACTTGCTTTGGCTGTAAAATTGTTGCCGATCAGGTTGATGTCACGGACATGTTATCTTTGGAAAATTCTCTGAAAGCAGTTGAAGCTAAATTACCAAAATATAAGTTCAAAGGAGTTTTCTTCGGAGCTGGAGTTCTTGCAGACACGACAATGATCAATATGACAAAAGACATGTTTCAGAAGGCGGCTTTACCCAAGATACAAGGTGCGTGGAATATGCATTTTCTCACCAAAAACATCCCTCTTGACTTCTTCATCATGCATTCTTCAGTTGCAGCAGTATTTGGAAACCCTGGGCAGTCAAACTATGGAGCAGCCAACGCCTTCCTAGATTCATTAGCGCACAACCGCAGACAGGCTGGACTTGCAGCACAGAGCATCAACTGGGGACCTCTTAAACTTGGAATGTTGAACGAGAAACCCGAGCTTGTGCAAGCATTAGAAAGAGCAGGATATATTCCTCTTAGCGTTGAAGAGATCCATAAATGTCTTCTTTCCGCACTTATGTTAGACAAGCCTTCCATCTTGGCAGCCAAATTTAACTACAGTCAGTTAGCCAACAGCATTCTTCATGAGAACAATGACGTACTGGAGTTCAAAGTAAGCTCTATCCTTGATATTCCGACAGCTGAAAATGTCAAAAATGACACCTCAGATATCAAACAACACATCAGCATAGAACAGCTTAAAAATATGGACAGTAGTAAACGACTTGAAACGGTAAGAAAATTCATCATTGAACTGTTGGGAAATGTTCTCAGCTTCTATCTAGCAGCTTTCGATTTAGATAAAGGTGTGCAAGAGTTGGGATTGGACTCGATGCAAGCAATGACCACCAGCAACCAAATCAACCAAACGTTTCGTGTACGGATCACTCCGGCTGGTCTTTTACAGCAAAACCTGACAGTAAATGGGATCACAGAGCAAATTAATTCCTCTTTGTTTAATCAAGACCATTCACCTGTTATTGTAGATCCTAACAGCACTTCAGCTTTACTTGAACAGTCACTGTCTTACATGGAGCATGTTTTCTATAAGATGTACTCTGAAAACCCTGCTGACCCCAGTTTATTTTTCCTGGCTGAATTAACACTTCCAGACTCTGCAGCCAATCCAGAACTGTGGAGAAGGGTATCCGCAGAGCTGATGTCAAGACACGAAGTTCTGAGGACTACGTTTGAAAAAGTGCCGGAAAGTGAAAACTTCAGATGGAACGTGAAGAGAAAAGTGAATGCAGTAGGAATGAAACCTGATTTCACGGTACTGGAAACAGAACAGTTGGCTGAAATAGAACAGAAAACAAAAGAAGCTTTTCATTTAGAAACAAAAGGTCCACTTCGCTTTATTCTGATTCATGGTAAAACATCGCGTTTGAGAATAGTGTATAACAACATCGGCTTTGATATGCAAGCCATTGGCGTGATATTTCAAGATCTTATAACAGTTTTTATCTCTGTCCAGTTTATGCTGACACTTCTAGATCTGAAAACTGTGGGAGGAAGTCTGATAGTCGTGGAGATGGAGAAGATACTGCAGGAGAAGGGTGATGAACTGAAACACTTCTGGAAACATACACTTGATGTTGATATTCCAGAAATTAGCTTAGGCGATGTAAATCTTCAGAGAGAAGTGACATTTGAAACATTTGGAAAAGAAAAGGTAACTCTGACACGTGATGTTTATGAATCACTTCAACGACTGTCCATGTCAACTGGCTTGAGCATGTTCAAGCTGCTGGCCTCAGCTTATCAACTACTACTCCATCTGACATCCGGTGAAGCCGTTGTCGTTCTTCTAGCTGCAGTCGACGTCAAGCAGTACATTGGAAGCGTCAGTCACGCCGTGGGGAGGGGAGCAAATCTCATTCCTTTGTTATCCACGTTTTCGTCCGATGACGTTAGCTGCGCCGACTTTCTCAAGAGCAACGGAACTTCAATTCAGATGTCTCTAGATCACTGCTTGTGTCCACTGGATGTCATCGAGGATCTTGTCAGCGCTGAGAAATTCAGAAACATTACTAGAAATAAGATAGTCATGGTCGAAAACGATTTTTCTGTATCTTTGTCACAGCTGGGAAAAGAAAGAGGCTATACATTTGACATCATCAGAGCCGAGGACATGGGGACTCATGCAGAGGCCCAGCTCAGTTTGTGGAATAGTCCAAAAGAAAAGAAAATGACACTTGAACTGACGTACAACACAAATGTTATATCCTCCAAACGCGCTAAAACAGTGATGCGCGCTCTTAGAGACATTGCTATTAAAATTGGCAACGACGTCAGTCTCACGATTGCAAGTTTGCGGAGCATAGGAAGCCTTGAAGAGATCAACTCACTCGATGCTTACCTGTAGAGAAGAAAAAAGAAAAAGAAACAAAATGAAATAGTCTTCTCTGATAGGGCTGAACAGTTACATCACTGAATGATTAAAACATCGATCCCAGACGCAATCATAAAAAACAATAATTAAATTTCACTTTGTGTCATTATTACATTACCTAATCATTAGGTTGTAGTCATAATAATTTAAAATGTTAGCTGTAATTGGCATGAAAAATGTAATTGCGTAGGCCTAATTTGATGCAAGCAAGGTCAAATCATAGTACCCAACCAAAAAAAAAAGATATATATATCTTATATGTTTTATGTAAAGATCTGGTAATCATATATATACATGGTATATAGTCATGTGATTTAATTCGTATAAAATGAATGACCAATCGAAATTCAACATTTTGCCGGATATGTTATTAACAAACTTGGTAATGTATATTTACTTTTCTTTTTTACTTTTCTACTAGTTTTAATATTAATACTGATACTACTAATATTTGTAGTATCAGTATTAATATTAAAACTACTACTACTACACTGTCGACTGTTGTTACGATTATCACCATCTTTACTATCATCACTTTGTATTATCCCATTGTACATATGTATAAATCCTTAAGTGATATTTGTAAATAGCGTATATACAAATACTGTATATGTAAAGAATATTTTTCATATCTTAAAACTGTGCTGAATTTTTTCAAGCGATAGAAATGTTTCTTGTTCCATTTTTTCTAAGTCTTTTTTTTTTTTTTTTTTTTTTTAAGTTACGATACATGTATATATTAATTGTCATTTTCAGTTCTTAATACTAAATTTTTCTAATCCATGTTCAATTTTTAACGATGGTTTTAATTTTCAGTTTCTTCATGAATGCTGAATTCCATGTACATACTGTATTAATATATCTTTAGTCATTACTAAATATTTACCGAGTGTTAGTCATTTTTATCCGCTCATTCGTAACACTGACAATTACCTACTTTAATTTCTTTACTGCTGAATATTGTCATCATTTTATATTTTCAGATTTAGTGATAAATATTTACACATATCACATTTTCATAAGATTTCTACTATGTATTTCAACAAAATACATTAATACACCCTCGAATTGAATACTGACAATATATTTTCCTAATATTTTCCTTATATTAAAATTTTACTTCATAGTATAGAACATAACAATACATAATGCATTCAGTTTCTATGCATTTTCCATATGCAAATATTTTTCCCGTATAACATTTTCAGTATATTTTCAGAATATTTTCAGTTCATAATAATAATTTTTCTTCATGTCTTTTTTCATACATTACCTTTTCCGTTCAAATTTATAAGAAATTTAGAAGAAAAAAAGGAGAAAAAATTGTTAATTTATACACGTAATTATAATGTGACCTTGCTTGCATTAAACTGACTAGAGAGAGATTTAATAAAAATGACTTATTATTATTATTATTATTATTATTATTATTATTATTATTATTATTATTATTATTATCATTATTATTATTATTATTATTATTATTATTATTATTATTATTATCATTATTATTATTACTATTATAAAAAAATATATTTAAATAGTATTCTTGCAATAAGTGCAGAATTTGAAATAAATTTATACATCATTTTCAACATTATTTAGTAGAAATCAAAGGCTTTTTTATCTCATTTTTTCCAATATATTTATTTATTATTATTTTTTGAGGACACTGTTTTAAAAGAAAACTACAAAAGATCGTACATTCGTATGAATTCATTTCTATTTATTATTATTATTATTATTATTATTATTATTATTATTATTATTATTATTATTATTTTTTTTTTTTTTTTTTTTTTTAGGAACACTATTTTAATATTTATAATTTATTTATTATTATTACTATCACTATTACTGTTGATATTATTATTATTATTATTATTATTATTATTATTATTATTATTATTATTATTGGTATTCCATTTCACTTTTGGAAAAAACCGTATATAATTTCTTATATTTTATATTTATTTTTCTTTTATCATGTTGGATTTTATCATGCACTAGATATATACATTATTTTATATATAAATAATAATGTTTGTTTTTTTCACACTGTAATGTTTTGCCACTTTCTGTTACAGCGTGTCATTTTGTTACTTCACAGAGTATTTGAAGTTTAGTTATATAAATTAGAAATATTTTTTCTTGTCTTTTTTCAAATAATATTGTCTTTATATTCAAATATATATATAAGGACTTTTAAATTATTATTATTATTATTATTATTATTATTATTATTATTATTATTAACATTATTATTATTAATGTATTCTTTGTACAAACATATATATTAATACTTATAATCACATTATACTAATTTTGTAACATTATACGTATATTGGAGTAGCGATGCAAACGTAATGAAATATGTTTTGAATTAATTTTGAAAATAACGTTCTGCTGTGTCCGATTCTAGGCGATAACCATGCTGAGAAATAAAAATATTCAGGCATGTAATAAACAAGAAAACAATCGTTATGTTTGCTAACAATTATATATATGTTAGCCATATACTTAATTATTATCTCTAATTAAAGAAAGTCATTTTCTTGAGTGCTCAGTATTTCTATTAAATTAGATTTATGCAGTTGTCATACAAAAATGAAATTAATGAATCAATATATTTTTTTAACTTATTTTTAATATATATTTTAATTTTGTTTTTATTATTTATTTATGTATTATTATTATTTTTATTTTTTTAACAGATTTAATATAGAATATAGTGTACCAAACATTTCATGGAAAATAATGGGGGAAAAAAATGTGAAAGTAGTTTGATGATTTGATACTTAAACAGAATTATAAAGAACAAGCTCATGGTTTATATACACCTCTACGTAACAACAGTACGAAAGCAATGCTTGTATTTTTTTATTTTTTTTGTTGTTGTTGTTTTATGAAAATTGATTAACGATATTTCTCAGCAAAAAGTAGTAGTGGGTTCAGTTTTGTAAGAAATAAAATTTATATTAAATGGATTTGCTGAACTAAATCTCAATCAGAATTAATCTAATATTCAGTGTAATTCACAATTAAGTGCAGTAAATATAGAGTTTATTACAAATAATCCCTTCAAAGTCAATTATTAACTAAGCTTGTTTTAGTATATAAAATTATTTTAATATTGTGTTCCTACATTATAGCACTGAGGGAATAATTTGTAATGTTTGTTCTTGTTTGGTTTTTTTTATTTATTTATTTATTTATTTATTTATTTATTTATTTATTTATTTGTTTGTTTGTTTGTTTCTTTCTTTCTTTTGTTTTATTTGGTATTTGCGGGGGTGTATTGGGTTTTCTGTTTTGTAATTTAATGCTAGACATATTCAGATATAATATGGGTTACTGAGATAATATATTCAGTTAATTTTCAAATTTATAAAATCAAATTATTCCCTATTTTGAGTTCTACTAACAGGAAAATATATTATCCAGCTAGTGTATTATTTTAATATGTGTGTTATTCAGATAAATATTACCTTATTAAAAGAATAAATAACTGTATTAGACTTTTTGCTGTTGTTGTTTTTAAATTTATTTTTTATTTTTAACCTAACCACCGTTATTTACAGTTTTATACACTAAATAATTAATTTCGAAAATGAATAAAAATTAAAGTTTAAAAAAAATTTGGTTGACCGTCGTAGTTGTGTGTATGTGTGTCCATATATTTCTGTTTGGGTGTAAATGTGATTTGTGAGTTTATATATTTGTATGTATGTATGAATACATTTTTTTTTTTTTTTTTGATTGAAAAAAAAAAAAAAAACAAAAAAAAACAGATAAATAAACAAACAAACAAACAAACAAAAATATAAAAGACAAGCTCACTAGTTCAAGCACAGGTTTATTATTTACTATTTATTACAAACACTGAAATCTCACAACAGGTGAACAAAGAAAAACATGAACAGTTTGTTAGAAGACAGGACATTTGTTAGCGGGATTCATTGTCGAGTACAATCGACATCTGTGGACGATAAGTGGACGGAAATTCTTCAGGGTTTCATTGATTCAGGAAATAGAAAGGAAAGAAGAACTGAATGAATGAATGAAAAAAGAAGTAATACATGAATGAATGAAGAAACTGAACGAATGAATTAGTCAGTAAATAGATGATAAAATGATTAAATGAACATATAAGTCAATGAATGAATGAGAAAACAAAGAAAGAGTTATTGATAAAAATAATAATAATGTGAAGGAATAAATGAACCAGTAAATAATGGTTTTATACATATTTTCATAGTCAGTGCAGCCGAAAGTGAAGCTTTTAAGTAGCATTGTATCTCACACACAAACACAATCACGCACGCACACACACACATGTATATATCACATTATATGTATGGAATTATTAATACTTTTTGAACAGTTTGCAGATTACCGTATGTATAGTGTATAAGTGTGGCTTCATATATATAGTTGATAATTTTTTATTAGCCAGGGTGGGTATGAAAAGCATATTTTGTTCTTTATTTTTATTTTTATTTTTTTTCGGGGAGTATTGTTTTTTGTGTATGTGAATACACTACATCCTTGAACAAAAATAAAACTGAACTAATTTGCAAGTTTAATAAAATAAAAATCTCTGATCTCTCACAGTTTTATAAGTACGCTTGATTAAGATTTCTGACAAACGACCTGACTTCAAACCAGGAAGAGGCGAAACGATAAAGCTTATCATTCAAATGGAAATGTGTAGAGGTCCTTAATATATGACGTATTTGAATCTCATTTCTGTGTGCATAGGTGCTTTGGAGAGGCGTTCGCTCGACAGGATCAATAACAACAGTTTATTTTTCCAGATACGTCGATATGAGCTATGAATCCAATAAAGAAATGACCCAGCACAAGTGTACAATCCAAAATAAACACAACAATTATAAACATATTTATAAGTCACATTTATTACATTTTATTTTTTATCTAAGTCCAGATATGTTTAAGCGATTGTTCAGTGTGTAATATAGTCAGTGCTAGTAGTGTACATTTTACTGAATACTTTTGTATCGATTTTCAGTGCAATACCTGTGGTGTCATTAATGCGCAAGCCACTTTTATAAATACAGTAGTCTGAACACATTCATAAACTCACATATGTAGACTATTATTATTATTATTATGGTATTTTGGGGAGTTACACAATACTAAAAAGAACATTATGTTTTTCTTTATTTTTTTTTTTTTTTTTTTTTATTGTTCTATGTTGTCGTTGTTGTTTATTTGTTTGTGTGAGTATCTGCTTATGTGCGTTCGAGCGTGCATGAGTGTGTAATTTTTAACTGCTTGCAATATATCTCAAAAGCCAACGCAAGCACCGGATTAAAGGATTAAATTTTATATTCAGTAAGTTTAACGCGTTAGCGGTTACATACATAATGTTCTAGAAGACACGGGTGATAATTTTTCAGCGAAGAACAATAAACTGAAGATAAAAATAATTCTAGCTGACTTCACGGAGGATACCCGGATACTTTTTTTCTCCTGACAAAAACTTAGAGGTGTATTTTCATTGGCTCATATATTTTTTCTTCCCTTTCGTTTGTTTGTTGGTGGGGTTTTTTGTGTTTTTTTTTTTTTTTGTTATTGTTGTTGTTTTCATACATCATACACTTCAAATCAGTAACGGATAATAACTGGAAAACTTAGCAATACATAATAAATTAAACAAACAAACAAAAAAACAAACAAACAAACCCAAACTCGTAAATAAAACACAAGCTCACCAGTTCAAGCACAGGTTTATTATTTATTAATTATTACAGACACTGAAATCTCACAACAAGTCAACCCCAAAAATAATAATATGAACAGTTTGTCAGGAAGATAGCGGGACTCATTTTAGAGTGCAGTCGGCATCTGAAGGCGTATGTAAATAGAAGAAATGAATGAATGAATGAATGAATGAAAAAAAAAGAATAAATGAATGAACAAAGAAAATGAACGAATGAATTAGGCAATAAATAAATGATAGAATGATTGAATGAATAGATAAATGAATGAATGAATGAGAAAAAACAACAAAAGAACCTGTTACTGACCGAAAAAAAAAATAATAATAAAGGGAGTGAATGAACGAGTCAGTAATAGCTTTATATATATATTCATAGACAGTACAGCCGAAAATGAACCTTTTAACGAGCACTATATCTAATCATTATAAAACGACAACAACACCAATAACAACAACAACAACAATAATGATAACAAAAAATATAAGAATGAAAATTAATTAACTATACTAATTTTATTAGTTTTTTAATAGTGTTACTCTAGTTTAATATTTTCTATTCAGCTGGGAATAATGAAAATACTGAATTTATTGTTAAAACGTACAAGTGTGGAGATTGTACTGAAAAGATATAATAAAAAGAGTAGACCAAGCGTATCTGCGATATGTGACACATTCGAGTTTCAAAACAAACAAACAAACAAACAAATAAATAAATAATGCCATTGCTGGGGTGGGAAAAGAGGCGTTGCTGGTTTATGTTCCCCAGAGAATCTGTTGGTCTGTTCATTGTGGCTGAATACACAACATCCTTGAACTAAAATATAACTGAAATAATTTACAAGTTTAGTCAATATCTCTGATGACAATTGCGTAATTAAGCTTTACTAAGATTTCTGAGAAAGAACGTGACTTTAAACCTTAACATACAACTCGAAATGTATTGAGGTGCTTAATGTATGACATATGTCAATCTCATCTACTTGTGCATTCGTGCGTTACAGACACACCCACGATCGAATCGGTAATGACAGTGTACACGTCGACATCAAATATCTAGTAAAGAAGTTAGCCAGCAGAAATATACAATGCAAATAAACACATAGTTATAAACACGTGAATAAGTCACCACATATTTGTTATTTTAAGTCCAGTTAGTTTTAAATGAGTGTGTTCAATTGTTCAGTGTATTACCTATAATACATTCAGTGCTAGTAATATATACATCTCTAAATAAGTTTATATCAGTTTTCAAGTTAATACGTGAGGTGCTATTCATGCGCAAGCAACATATATATACGGTAATCTGTAAACTGTTCACACAGAGATATATACACAGTGACATTCTTACACACATACACACAGACATACACGAATAGAAACTAATATAACACATACATACACCAACATAAATACACACTATATATACAGGTGACGGAAATAATCAAACGATATATATATATATATATATATATAATGGATTTGTGAATAATTCAACATATATAGACAGAGAGAGTTAACAATATTATTAGCCAGGGTGTGTGTAAAAAGAATATTAGGTGTTTTATGGGGGGTTTGTTTTTGTTTTAATTTTTTTGTGTGTGTGTTCGTACGTATGTGCATGGGTGTGTATGTTCAAGCTGCTGGCCTCAGCTTATCAACTACTACTCCATCTGACATCCGGTGAAGCCGTTGTCGTTCTTCTAGCTACAGTCGATGTCAGACAGTACATTGCAAGCGTCAGTCATGCAGTGGGGAGGGGAGCAAATCTCATTCCTTTGTTATCCACGTTTTCGTCCGATGACGTTAGCTGCGGCGACTTTGTCAAGAGCAACGGAACTTCAATTCAGACGTCATTAGATCACTGCTTGTGTCCACTGGATGTCATCGAGGATCTTGTCAGCGCTGAGAAATTCAGAAACATTACTAGAAATGAGATAATCATGGTCGAAGATGGCTTTTCCGTATCTCTGAGACAGCTGGGAAAGGAAACAGGTTGTAAATTTGATATCACAAGAGCAGAGGACGTGGGGTGTCGTTCAGAGATTCAGTTGAGTTTGTGGAATAGTCCAAAAGAAAAGTAAATGACACTTGAACTGACGTACAACACAAATCGTACATCTCCTAACCGTGCCAAAACAGTTATAAGGGCTCTTAAAGACATTGTTATTAAAATTGCCAACGACGTTTCTCTCACGATTGCAAGTCTGCGGAGCATAGGAAGCTTTGAAGAGATCAACTCACACGATGCTTATCTGTAGAGAAGAAAATGAAAAAAGAAAATGAAATAGTCTTCTCTGATACGATCGAACAGTTTTATCACTGAAAGACTAAAACGTAGATCCCAGAGGACATAATATTTAAATTTGACTTCGTGCCAATGTGTAATGTTATAAAATTACAGAATCACTAGGTAGTAATTAGTATAATTTATCGTTACCTCTGTAATTGGGATGAAAAATGTAATTGTGTAGGGCTAATTTGATGCAGGCAAGGTCAATTCGTAATACTGACCTGATAATGTTATATGATTTATGTGAAAATATGGTAATCATTTGCAAAATGAAGTATTATATTTTTGTAGAAGTATTATATTTCCATAAAAAGATAAATATTTATTATAAACAGGTATATAGTAATGTAATTTAATTGTTTTATTTAGTATTTTCTAAAAAATGTTATTCTTAATAAAAGAATGACCAATGGAAATTCAATTATTATTATTATTATTATTATTATTATTATTATTATTATTATTATTATTATTGCATTCCTTTTATATCGGACATGATATGTACAAACGTTCCAATTTATATTCACTTTTCTATTTTTATTATTATTAGTAGTAGTATTAGTATGAACATTAAATTGACTACTACTACTATTATTTTTTCTACTATTATTACGATTATCAGCTTCTTTATCATTATCAGTTTGGATTATTCATTCCATTGTACATTGTAAGATTTTCTTACTATCATTTTTCATACATCAATTTGGATTATTCATTCTATTGTACATATCTATAAATTCTTTCGTGAAATTGTAAATATCGGCTATACAAATACCGTATTTGTAAAGAATATTTTTCATATCTCAAAATTGTGCTGATTTTGTTCAAGCGATGTAAGAGTTTTTCTTTTTTTCTTTTTTCCATTTATTTATTCTAGTTGTGAATTTTTGAAGACGATTTTTATTTTCAGTTTATTCATGAATACTGAATATCATGTACGTGTTCTATTAATATAGTTGTTTTTAGTCAGTGCTAAATATTTACCGTGGGTTAGTCATTTTTAACCGCATATACATAATCTTGAATATTATCAGTTTCAGATTTTTTACTACTGAATAATGTCCTCATTTTATATTTTCATATTTTCAAATATCAGCATGGGTCACATTTCTGCTGAGTATTTCAAAACAATACATTAATACATCCAACGAATTGAATACTGACAATATATTTTCCAAATATTAAATTTTTTCTTCATAGTATTGAACATTAACAACACATTACGTTTTCAATTTCCATGTACTGAATATTTTCACACATTATATTTTCAGTTCGCGGTACTCAGGATTAACAACACATTATATTATTCATATGCAGATATTTTTGCCGCATTATATTTTCTGTTCGAATTACTAAACATTAATAATATATTATATTAATGAATATTTTGAGTCCATAATAATAATTTTTCTTAATATCATTTTTCAAACATTACTTTTTCAGTTCCCTACAACGGAATTTAAAAAAAAAAAAAAAAAAAAAAGACAATGTGTGTGTATATATATATATATATAGTATTCCTTTAGTACATGTAATTATAACCTGACCTTGCTTGCATTAAAATGATGACGTCACTGGGGAATACATGAAATACAGAAGAAAAGTAAATAATAACATAAAAAAAAGTATACATTTAATGAAACAGAGAGAGACAGAGAGAGACACAGAGAGAGAGAGAGAGAGAGAGATTATTATTATTATTATTATTATTATTATTATTATTATTATTATTATTATTATTAAAAAAAATTTAAAATAGTTTCATTACAGTAGGTGCAGAATTTCAATCAATTATATACATCATTTTCAACATTATTTAGTTGAAAACAATATCATTTTGGTTTATTTATTTATTTATTTATTTTTATTTTTTTAAGAGCACTGTTTTTTATTTCATCAAGTTGAATGTTATCATTCACTAGATATATAAATGTTTTTATGTGTAAATAATGATGGGGTTTTGTCACAGTGAAATTTTTGTGACATCTTCTGAGGAAAATTCTGCTTTGTAAATTTTCCTATTTTTATAATTTTTTTATTGTTTGTTTTTTTTTTTGTTATTTTACTTTCTTATTTATTTATTTATTTATTTATTTATTTATTTATTATTTTTATTATTATTAATATTATTGTTATTATTATTATTATTATTATTATTATTATTATTATTATTATTTTAATAATTCTTTATATTCAAACGCATATAAGGATTTTTAATTGTGTTAGAAAGTTATTATTATTATTATTATTATTATCATTATTATTATTATTATTTTAATAATTCTTTATATTCAAACGCATATAAGGATTTTTATTTGTGTTAGAAAGTTATTATTATTATTATTATTATTATTATTATTATTATTATTATTTTTTTTTTTTTTTTTTTTAGGTTTAATATAGAATATATAGCACGAAATATTTTATACAAAATAGCTGGATGATTTGATACTAAAACAGAATTATAAAGGACAATCCTATGGTTTATATAAACGATATAACATAACAACAGTACGAAAGCAATGCTTCTATTTCCTGATTTTTTTATTGTATTTGTTTTAGTATTATTCTTCTTTTTAAAGAAATTTGATTAACAATATTTCTCAGCAAAAAGTAGTAGTGAGTTGAGTACTGTAAGAAATAAAGTTTATATTAACTGGATTTACTGAACTTAATGTAATGCATAACATTTTCAGATATAATTTTGTTTATTGACCCATATATTCAGAAAATTTTGAAATGTATTATATCAAATTTTTGAGTTCTAATAACAGGAAAATATATTACCGATTTGTTGTATTCTATAATATATGTATTATTCAAATAATTATTACCTATTAGAAGAATAAATATGTTTTTATTGGTTTTATTCTTTTTCCATTTATTTATTTATTTATATTCTTTATATTGTTTTCTTTTTCTTTTTATTTGTTTTCATTTTATTAATATACTTTTTCTTTTACATTTTTTTGTTATATTTTAGTTGTTTTTCTTGTTGTTTTGATTTGGGGTTGTTTTTTTTTTTTTTTTTTTTAAATTTCTCATAGGTTTTTTTTTTTTTTTTTTTATTATTTTTTTTTTTTTAGTTTAATATCGGGGTATTCTTTTAATTTATACGTTTGTTTTTTTTTTTTTTTATTTTTATTTATTTATTTATTTATTTATTTTATTTTATTTTTTTTTTTTTTTTGTTCTGTTTTTGTTTGTCAACGGTTTTTTAATTTTTATTCCCCATTTTTTAATTTTGACTTTTTTCATTATTATTATTTTTTTATTATTATTATTTTTTTTATTTTTTTTTTTAATATAGTTTAATTGTTTTTCTTGCTGTTTTGTTTCGGGTTTTTGGAGTTTTGTTTTGGGATTATTATTATCATTATTAATTTTTTTTTTTTTTTCCTTACATGTTCAGATATTATTATACTAATGGAACCATATATCCAGAAAATTTTGAAGTTTCTTAAATCAAGTTATTTTAACAGGAAATTATATTACCGAGCTGTGGTAATTTTTTAATATATAAGTATTACCTTATTAAAAAAATAAATACCTACATAAGATCTTTTTCTGGCTTTTTCTTGTTTCCTTTTCTTCTTCTTTATTTTTTTTTAATTTAAAAAAAAATAAAAAAATCATATTTTTATTTAATTCTAAAACTGAGTTTTATACACGTCTATACCTAAACACAGTTAACAGTTATGAATAGAATACCTCACTTCTGGTTGTAATCAAATATTTTCATATTCATTTATCAAATTAATCTTT
>CM022679.1:4592656-4632656 GCA_012295275.1 Chrysomallon squamiferum
ATTATTACATCATCATCATCATCATCGGATTTAATGGTGAACTGTCTGAAATGTGAATTAATTGGAAATTTTAATAAAGTGGCCAAATACAGATCAATGACAATAGTATTTACCAATGGCTGGCAAATGCCATCAATCAAACTTCATAAATGGCCTGTCTAATTTCTAACATTTAAAATATTCATATTTATAGTGATTTGTTCTGTCCAGAAGTTAAGCACTTGAAATTACTTCCATTTACTAGACATTATGATATATGTCACAATAAATTTAACAAGGTCATACTGAACACATTACAGGAACTTTAACTTCTTTATTTTGAAACATCAAGCTGTTTTAGTGAACTCTGGAATCCGAGTGACAATAAAGGTATTGTTAAAATCACTGGTATCTAGATCAGTATGTACTAGGTTCATACCCCAGCAGTCCACTTCCATCAACCACAATATTGCCAGATTATCAACAGCATCATTTATTGTTACTTTACTATAATTTAAACAATGTAACACAGCATAAGCCCTTATTTATTTCGGCACCTATACTGATTTCATAAATCTTGTCAAGAATATTATAGTAAAATTTCTCTTCCCATTTCTTCATGGGAAATACAAATAATTATAGCTGCTGTCTCAAGAACAACAATTTATATCAAGGCCCTGTCATGACCTAAAACAGGACTATTGCGTTAGCAGCCATGAACTATCATGAAACAATTTAACAGTTAACCTTTGCTTATCATTTGTTTTACTTTTGACAGACACACGTACACAAACCTGATACAACAGATGCCAAGTAGTTGACAGTAAATGAATTGGAAATGTATTAACTGCTATCACCACAGCATAAGAAATGTATTTTTGATAACTTTTATGTAAACTTAATAGACAAAAAAAAAAGGTTATTTTGTTACAATAAAGATTGCTATTTAACTAACTAGTGCAGTCGTTTATAAATACTGAATGTGTCATGGCAATAGAAAAAAGTTCAAGGCCATGTTGATTTTTCTTCTTATATCATCAGTTATGCAATTTAAACATTACATTGTATTTACTTAGCATTTTATAATCCGTAACGCTTTACTTTTACTTAATATCAAAGGTGAAATCTTATACCAGGCTGTTTACACTTAAATTATCTTGCATAGAAAATCTTTTGTTTTTGCAGAATGTAACAGCTTAACTATGAGTATTAAAAAATCATTACAAAATGAATTTGGTATTCTTTTAGAACTTTTGCCACTAGGCGAATCAAGCATTCAGCTTATAATTGCATTTCTTTCTAAGATAATTGATTTTCTAACACTAACGCTCAGCCTAAGACAGGAAATATGTGAATTTTCAAATAACTAATTACAGTAAGAAATTTAAAGTTAAATTTACCATATCCTTTATGAAATTTATAAATTTATAAATGAATAAGTGCCAAGCTCTCTGCTACATTAATCTGTTGAATTAGTGGTAGTTAATAAATAATACAGGCAGCAGATGGAGAAATAAAGAAAAGGTATTTTTCATGTACTGGTGACATCTATTGATGAAAATCAATTAGTCACCTGCCACAAAAAGTAATACATGGACACACCAATTAAAACTAAATAGTCTGCTGTTTGTTGAAATATAATATATACTATACACATTATATATATATATATATAGAAATGATATACATTCATCTATACCTTCAGACACACATATATAATATAATAAATCAAGCTTTCTGTGTCAGCTGTGCATGTTGAAACAAGTAAACCATTAGTGTCATGTTTGAACATAAACCCCAGCATAATTTATAACATGCAGCTATAAAAATGTAGTTAGAATTAAACCTTATTTGCTATAAGGAAGACACTGAGTCTAACATATGAATATAGGACTAAATGAACTACAGTAACAAGTCTTAATGAAATTAATCTGATGATCTGTTATTCACAATAGATATTTACTGTTTAATTATCATGTAAATAACTATTTTTAGTTCTAAAATGATAATCAACTGTCTGTTTGAAACAAAAACATAATAATAAACATGAGTACTATTAATATCGCTCTAGTTTTTAATATACATAAGTACTGTTTGAAACAAAAACATAATAATAAACATAAGTACTATTAATATCGCTCTAGTTTTTTACTTACACAAAATTCAATACTGTGGAACGATATATAAATACTCAGGTCAGTGTGAACTACTGATTTAATCTCTCGGTACAGTTAACACTGAACAAACAGAACAATATATTAACTTGTGATTCCCCAAGAAATGTTAATCCTTCAGAAATTGCCACTTAGCTATTTTAACAATAATATACACATTTTGACAAGGTTATCAAAAACCAACCAAAAAACACCACAAACGTGACAAAGGTATAGTAGTGTACACACAGTGACAGATCCACACTCATCAAAATATGTCTATACATTTACAGAAACTATAACAAGGAAATATTTTTTTGGACACATCAAATTTTTCCAGGAAATCCCATTTCTTCGGGAAGATTGTTAGAAATATACCTGACATATCTGTGAGTGAAATGAAGGATAAAATAAATAGCAAAACATGTTCTGAACGACGGAAGTAAGTGAAAATAGAGCTTTTGTAAACCAGTATTTGTTCAATCAAACTCAGATATGAAAAGGTATAAATAATAGCGTTACTGTTCTTACTTTCTAAAACAAACATTTAAACAGACACAAACTTAATTATTTTAATAATATAAACATAATAAACAATACCTATTAACAGTTCAGTAACAGAAATCATAGACTTTTTAATTGTCTAATTTTTCTCATTATTTATTTCTTTACTTTTATTACATTAAATTTTACAAAACAATAATAAGAGGTATAAATATTATGCTGCTTTATTTTAGAGTCTTTTTGAACAGAATTAATCCCTGAAAACAATGAAGCTAGGCACTCTGAAAACTAAATAAATGAACCGTAACACTTTGTTTATTTAAACACTAAATGAAATAAATTCTACGTCTTAGAACTGAATGCAAAAAAACCATGACTCTTGTTGGTCAGTTGTTAATGTGATAGACTTGATGACAACATATATATATATATACTCACATACATACACAATAGTAAATGGTATGCTTTGTTAGTATTTCAGCATCTATCAAACAATGATGTAATTAGTCTCTATTAGTTCAATTAAATTATCCAAAGAAAATCTTTATGGCTCAGTTAACATCTTTATGTTCTTAATAAGCACTGTATTTAAACTAAAATTAAAGGGAATTAGATTATAAGTTCTTTTCAAAGCATTTACTGCTGATTCCATCTGATGTTTACGAAGTATAATAATAAAAATAATTAAGAAATGACAAAGTAATTCCTTCATTAAAGTAACATAAAGGACTACATTATCATTTCTTTTTTGTTAAATTAAACTTGTTACACTATTGTTATTTTTAATTTTCAACTATTCACCAAATAAGTAACATTAAACATTAAAGATAATGTTATGAAAGGTTGACATAAGCAGAAAAGTTAAAATTTTCAATGGAATATACTGTATAATTATAAGCATATTAACAAAATTAATTCCTTGTTTCTATTCTTAAAAGCATATTGTGTTGACTTATGTACACGTGTATGTATATGTGTATGTATATCTATGTATGTATGTATATGTGTATGTATATCTATGTATGTATGTATGCATATATCTATATCTATATATAGATATAGTATATAGATATAGATATAGTATATACGTTTAAACATATACGTGTAATACTCTCACTGCAAATATCACTTCATGACAAATTGTTATGTATCTTGTTATCAGCCATTAATGTAGGTAGGTTAGAATCAGCAGATGTTTATACACATACAGAGTCCATGAACCCCGAGTATGATATGGACATCTGTTCATCTGACACTACAACCGTAGATAACGTATCAGAAACCTAATTCACATAATAGATAGACAGATAAACACATATACATGCACACATACATTCAGCTATTTTAGAAAACATTCTGCTTCATATCTGGATCTTTTTTGAGATGGAAAACAAAACAGAAGTATTTTATTAACAATGTTATTCTTTTTCTCTTCATGATTCATCAACATAAAATAAAAACATTGACAGTTCATAGATGTTTTTATAATCTAAATTGAATTAACTATGCTCTCAAATAATTTACTGTTTTGTTTGATTTTCTTTTTGGCTGTTTATTTAAGAAATATGTTTGTCAGTGCTGATTTTGACACTTACTACTTAGTATTAAACTTATTTTGTCAAATATAATTTGTTTTTATGTAGCTGTTACTACTGTTGAAATATATCTGGGTCATGTGTGGGGTTCATTATTATTATTTCATTATACAAATGACGTTATTATTAATATTAATAATACTATGTAAAGAAATGTCAATCTGAAAGTATTTTAGTAACCAGTTAAAAGATATTTTTTAAGTAATTTATCTCTGAATTTTTTTTTTGGAGGGGTAAAAACCAAAAATCAGAATAACTATGAAAGTGTTAATATAAACAAATGAATTATGATATTCCTTTTTGAATTACTTTACTCTCAAAAACGTGTCATTTATGCTTTAAATGTATTATGATTTATCTTATTTTTACGGATTTTGATAGTTTTAACCAGGACTTCACTAGTGAAAGAACATCTTTCAGAAATATTCCACAAAATAAGCCACATAAGTATATCATGCAAGTTGCGTACTTACTTTCTGTACGATACAGAGCGCACTGTTTTCGTTTCTGTTTGTATATTCCGAACCTGTATTAAATAAAACAGAAAATCAAAACAAACCGATCCATTTTCATGTCAATTCGGTTTCTGTAGACTGAATTACAGTTGTTAGTTATTATAGATAAGGCGTAACATAAAGTAGAAGTATTATTTCCTCCATTTCACAACGCACCAACGAAATAATTCCAAACGCAATCTATTACAAATTATCATTTTAAATAAAATGTATTCATTATTACTAATATAATGACATTCTTCAAATCCACAATGTAAATACCAGCTAACTAAAGACAAACACAACTCCATGATAAATTAAACATTATAAACGAAAGTCAAATAATATTTTGTACTGTTGTTATTGTTGTTGTTATTAATATTATTATTTTCTTCGTTTTATTTCTCTTTTTTATTTATATATTTATTTATTCATTCATTCATCTACCTATCCATTAATTCATCCTTTTAGTTAGTTGTTTGGTTAATTTGTGTATGTTTTTTCTTGAATTAATTATTACTGAATTTTCAATTGACTTCTCTATCTCCTTATTTATTTCATCTGTTTCTTACGTGCATTCGCATATACAAAATATACAATATTCACATAAATCACATTCATGCATCCATGAGCAGTCGTTTTATAAGCTGTCAGTGGGAGCTTTGTTTTGTGTCAGTTTGTTCTGTAAGAATTCCCAGGATGAAGCCTGAAACAGCCAAGACGTTTCTGTAGTGAGAAAACAGGATCAGTTTATAACTAAGTAAATGTATTTACGATGACGTTCCCACTTGTGATTCACTCCAGTGACTGATAAATACTGAGAAAATAAACTATGAACATAGATAGGGACAGAAAAGATATAGAGACTGTTTATGAGAGAGAGAGAGAGAGAGAGAGAGAGAGAGAGAGAGAGAGAGAGAGAGAGAGAGAGAGAGAGAGAGAGAGAGAGAGAGAGAGAGAGAGAGAGAGAGACTGAGAGAGAGACTGAGAGACTGAGAGACTTAGCCCTATTTCATTTGGTAACAGTTCTCGTGTAAGACTGAAGAGTTGTTGGCAGGATTCTTCTTACTTTTATCGCCGCCACAGCCATGGTATGACTTTCACTAAATGACAGATGACTGCTAAACGTTTGATGTATTATTATTATTATTATTATTATTATTATTATTATTATTATTATTATTATTATTATTATTATTATTGGTACAGGTACTGTTTAAACAAACTGCAGTTCAATGAATTATTAATCATACAACACGAAGGGAACATTACTCTTTTCATCTGTCTAATTCACAGAGTTGCTTCCCCTGATATTCAGTAACATGCAGCATGTTCCCGTTTTTTCGAATCCAAACCACCATCGTTCTAAACATAGTAAGCAGTTTCTTTCTGCTCATCATTGAACATGAATGAATTTGTCCGTGAAGTAGACATTTCGGATACCATCTAGAAATCTGATTATACTAAATCTAGAAAATGTTATTTTTTGAAACTGTAGTTAAATTACCTACAAGTAAATAACAGTCAAGAACGTATCATCAAGCTAGATAGCAAAAAAAAAAAAAAAAAAAAAAAAAAACGTAAAGTGAATAAATAAATAAATCTTTTCAGGTAAAACCTGTTTATTGCGAAACTGAATTTTTATTACTAACGACACAACAAACACAATCTATAAGGCCACGGGGCCTGTTTTCAAACCTCCTTCTTTTATGCATTACTAAAACGTTCTACTCGCTGGGAAATAGTTTCATTAGACATACACACCTTCATTGAAATGCGTTAGTAAAATATTAAATTAAATATATATCGTATATCGTATTATCGTATTATACTAAGTATGAGTCAACAGGACTAATGTGAGGATGAGAAATTTGTTTAGACGTTACTCCTTTTATTTGGGTTCTAAGAAAGTTGATACCTATGTAATACAGTCCCTCTGTCAACATCAGGAATTATTTAACTATTTACTGCTCGGCTAAATTCATCATATTGACCAAACCATCAAAAGTTTTATTTAGGTGGGATGGGAAGGTGTTTACAGAGCTTGACGCGTCATAGGATTCAATCCTCAACAGAAGACATAACCACAAAATGTATTACTAACATATGTATGTACGTGTACACACGCACACACACATTAGTAACATGATATATACGGTATGAAATTTTTTGTGCTGGTAAAACTCCAGCTACCAGGATTATTCATATAACGTTTTGAATAATAATGATAATAATAACAACAACAACAACAACAACAACAAAAATAACAACAACAATAGTATTGAGGAACAACTACAATTTCAGTTAATCCTTTTCTTTCTTCCTTCTTTGAAAAGAAAGTACTGGATAAAAGAAATAATGTAGTTGTAAAGTTATTGCTACGTCTCTGACGTCACAGGGAAACATAATACAGAACGAAAATAGAAGGCTTTGTTTGCTTTACAAGTCTGAAAATGATCTATGCAAGGGATGACAAGCAGTTTTACAAAGGGGAGTCCTCATCGTTGACCAGGATCTAAATTTTAAGAGAAAAAAAAAAGTGGTTCAGCTATAAATGAAAAAGTAATGTCATCCTAAAATAGGGGTGGATACCTAATTCTCTTAGTAACGATCATCCACCACTTATTACTCACCCTTATTTAATGTCGTAATCTTTTCAGATTCAGTTCTTGAACCGCGCCTTACGAAATGGCGAAATCTTTTCAGGCAAAGCAGTACTTTTTATCTATACTAACAGCACACCATAAGGATACTGTTACCGCTTAAAAACATCCTTTATTTAAACCCCACTAAAACGTTTAGCTCGCTGGGTAACATAGTTTCATTAGACCTGCACACCTTCATTGCATACATTTCTGATTCTGTCTGAGGATTAACAAGTTTTTACATCATGCCGAACTGGTCCGAGACGTCGACTCCCTACAAAGTAGGAACATTTGGTGTGTTTTTCAGTTTTCTCTTTTTCCTTGTTGGCTTCGCCACGCCTGCTTGGTTTGAGACCAGCAGTGAGTTGATTGGCTTGTGGCAGACTTGCTCAGTTTCCATGGATTCTTGTAGATCTTATACTTCTGGAGATTCAGGTAGATCTGATTCATCCCAGTTAGTGAGTTATATAATCTGGAATCATTTCACATATACAAATATATCTACGTGCAAATATAGATACGTGAATGTATATTTTGACACACACACACACACACACACACACACACACACACACACACTTAAATATAATTACACAGAACAGGTTAAAGCAGTCTATTTTATATTTTTTCCATCCTTAAGTTTTCATTTACACACACATATATTTCTTATCATCATATCAGATTTTACTACTGTTACAGGTATAATGTCCTTTTTTTAAATATTATTATCAGTTTCTTTGATTATACTACAAACAATGTACGTCACAACATATTAATTTTATTCACTGCGTTACGTAAATGTAAAAACGATATTGTTCTTTCTGTTGGCGATTTTAGTGAACTATAGGTGAACATGTTGAACAGACAGGAAGAATGACAGCGCCTCAGGCTTCAAATTACGTCCAGCCACCTGCCTATCAACAACATGGAGTATAAAACGTAAATCCAGAAGACAGTGTAATTAAATTAACAGCTTTCCGCAGTTTTATAGTAGCTTACTAATGACGATAGAGAAACGTGTAAAAAGAAATCAGGCTTAAAAATAAAGATCCGGGGTTTTTTATTTGTTTTTTCTATAGGACATCAAACTTTTAAATAATTGTTCATCAGAAAGGAAAATCTACATGAATTATTGTATAAGAGAATTAATTCTGATTTCATATTGTGATTTTTTATAGGAACCATTTAATACTCTAGAGTTTGAAATGATTGCTGGTGATACAGCAACCTTGTACTACAAAATAAATCAGCTGAGCAACAACCAAGCACAGACTGTGTTAAAAGAATCAGTTCTGAATGACACAAAGTTTAATACGTGGTAACAGAGAAACTCTTTCGTTTGCTGTCATGCAAATATGAATTCATATAACTACTTTCAAAACTTTAATTTAATTTTTAAATAAAATACATAAACATGTATTTGTTTCTAAAATGTTGAATGCTGATGAAAAAATGGTATTGTATTGCAGTTGGCACTCAGTGCTAATGATCTTGGAGCTCCACCAAAATCCAGTTCCAATCAGTTTAGTCTGTTTATTGAGTTCGTCATAACACACACAGTCCTCAGTTTGAAAACTTGCCAGCCACCACCACCATGAACAAAACATCTCCTGGTTTTATATTTCATGTCACTGCTGTATATCTGGATGTTTCAGTAGGTACACAGTTGATTCACTTGTGAATACTGACGTTATTATTCATATATCATCATCATCATCATTTATGTTATTATCATTATTATTATTGTCATCATTATTATTAGTATTATATTTGAAATTAAATATAATATAATATTTGAAATTTATCTCTTTTCATTCTATATTAAATATAATATTTGAAATTTATCTCTCTTCATTCTAAATTAAATATATTATAATCACCTCTTGATCCGCGTCTTTACATAACGTCGTATTCTGTTACAGGTACACAATGATCACCTACTGATCCGTGTATTCTTTTCAGGTAAAATCTATTTAGTGTTTTATTTAGTGACTAGCAACACACAGTCAATAAAGACACTGTCATTGTTTTCAAACTTCCTTGTTTCATACCCCACTAAAACGTTTAGCTCGCTGGGTAACCTAGTTTCATCAGACCTACAAACCTTCATTACATACATTTCTGATTCTGTCTGAGGATTAACAAGTTTTTACATCATGTCGAACTGGTGCGAGACGTCGACTGTCTACAAAGTAGGAACATTTGGTGTGTTTTTCAGTTTTCTCTTTTTCCTTGTTGGATTCGCCACGCCTGCTTGGTTCGAGACCAGCAGTGAGTTGATCGGCTTGTGGCAGACTTGCTCAGTTTCCATGGATTCTTGTAGTTCTTATGAATTTGGAGTTACAGGTAATTCTGACTCGTCCCAATTAGTGAGTTATATAATCTTTAATCAGTTCACATATACAGTTATATCTAGAAGCAAATATGGATACGTACATGCATATTTTTACACACACACATGTTTAAATATAATTACATAGAACAGGTTAAAGTAGTCTATTTTATATTTTTTCCGTCTTTACGTTTTTATTCACACACGCATACTTACATACACACATATATTTCTTATCATCATATCAGATTTTACTACCTTTTTTTTATTATTTATTATTATCAGTTTCTTTCATTACACTACAAACAATGTACGTCAACGACATATTAATTTTATTTACTGCGTTACGTAAATGTAAAAACGATATGATTGTTTCTGTTGGCGATTTTTTCCATTATCCCACATGTGATCTGACAATTTCTTGTCTTCAACATCACAACTGATAGTTATATAATATATATGTGCATTTTATTTAAAATTATTTATTCTACAAATGTGTTTTTGCATATACACCCAAAGTTATATATATAATATTTATTCTGAGAATATAAATAATATAACAGAACATTGTTGTTATATTATCCTATATATCAGCACATTGTAATTGTATGACTGTACATTATTCTTATACAACCGTACATTTAATTACATAACTGTACATTATTACACTGAGGTGACAGTACATTATAATAACATATGTAATTACACGCATATAACAGTACACTATGCATATATAAGAGGACATTATACTTATATAACATTGTAATTATATAACACGCCATTTTACTTAAATTTACTTCATATGTACATTATATTTACATAACACTACATAATAATTATATAACAGTACATTAAACATCTGTATCAGTACATTGTAATTGTATTACACTACGTTATGGTTATAAAAAATACATTATTTCTATATATCGGTATATTATATTTATACAAGGAACATTATAGTTATATAACAGTAAATTATATTTACGTACTGTAAACTATAATCAACCATAAGAAATCATATACATTCATTATAAAATGTGCGTTTTAATTTAGCTGCAGGTATTTACGATGCTATGCGAGTGGCTCAGATTCTGGCGTTCTTGTTCCTGGTGTTTGGTGTAATCATGGCCATTGTGGTGAACACGTGCTCTCCTCAAATGTCACCCAACATAGTAAGTGGGACGACAATTTTTGGAGGTAAGATATACCTGTATTACCCCAGAATATAAATATAAAGAAATTAATAAAAATATGATAATAACAGGAGGTAAGATATACCTGTATTACCCACAGAATATAAATATAAAGAAATTAATAAAAATATGATAATAACAGGAGGTAAGATATACCTGTATTACCCACAGAATATAAACAAATTAATAAAAATGTGTAACTGCTTGCACAGACATATTTCTCATGGTTATATAGATAGATAGATAGACAGATAGATATACAGATAGATAGATAGATCGATAATTGGTGGCTACTTTCCCAGCTTACTAAAAACTCACCACTGATGTCTCCAAAACGTAAATAGTTGAGACTCTCTTCATTAATGTGATGACGACGTCGACGACTATGATCCCAGTGATAACAATGTTGTTGGTGTTGGAGTTGTTTTATTTCATTATTCCTTTCCTTATTTTTTTTCTCCTTGTTAATGTTTTACATGATTTTTATTTCAAACTTCTTTCTCATATTGTAAAGGATATCGAAATGGCACTGTCGTTGATTTTTATTTTTATTATTATTATTATTATTATTATTATTTATCTCAGGTATTTTAGGATGTATAGTCGACGTGTTCTGTGCAGATATTGGTATCGTTTTGGAGTATTCTGATGGCACCGATACAGCACATTTATCTTGGTCATTTGCTCTTAACACCATCGGCTCAGTCCTCGCCATCATATTTGGAATTCTTGTCGCTGTCAGTACAAAAAGTCATGGAAGCTTCGGCCATGTCATTCAGCCCGTAACAGTGCCTCAAACCCAAGTTTACTACACCAACGTTCAGCAGACGACTACAGCGGGTTATGTGTCCTATCCGACATATAATTGGGCAACAGCGCCACCTATAGGTGAACATGTTGAACAGACAGGAAGTATGACAGCACCTCAGGCTTCAAATAACGTTCAGCCACCTGCCTATCAACAACATGGAGTATAAAACGTAAATCAAGAAGACAGTGTAATTAAATTAACAGCTTTCCGCAGTTTTTATATTAACTTACTAATGACGATAGAGATTTTTTTTTTGTGTAGGACATCAGACGTTGAAAATAGTTGTCCATGAGGGAGCCAAATTTACAAGAATTATTAAGAAAGATAATTCATTTTAATTTCATGTTCTGATTTGTAGATTAGTTTCGTATTAAATTTTAATAAGAACATGAAATCAAATTTAGTACAACATATACTTAAAATATAAAATTATTATTTTAAGAATACGTAAGAAAAAAAATACATAACCGGTGAAATGATGCTTTCTGTTTTGTAATTTCATACACACGTCTTTTTAATTAATTTATATTTATATTGTTATTATTATTATTATTATTATTATTATTATTATTATTATTATTATTATTATTATGATTATTTTGATTATGACTATGATTTGTTTCTTTATTTCTTTATTTCTTTCTTTATGTGTTTATTTAATTTTACTTTTTAACATTAATTTTTTACTTTTTCATTTTTTGTTTTTGTTTTATTGTTGCTGCCATATTATACTTTTGAAAGGTTTATGTATTAATGAACAAAACAACAAACCTTTGTTTCCATGATGACATTTTTTATATATCGTCTCGGTACAGGTTTTGACCCACCTTCGTTAAATAGCAAGTGCGCATAATCATGGACAAGATTTTGTTTACTAAAGTTTTTCTTCTACTTACCAAATAAAGCAATGCTTCCTATTCGCGTGTTTGGCCATACATAAACAACCCCGTATCTACAAAATTTCACTCACAAACTGCACAAAACATCGCCGTCTGCTGACAGATAGAAAACTGTCATACAATTAGGCCACGCCCACTTCAGTCTATTTCTATGGAAGTAACTCAGACGTCCTGCGTATTAAAAGAGTAAGAATGTTACACAGTAACTAGAAACAAACAAAAACTCGCAGTATATACTCAATTTAATGTTTATATTTTAATCATGTATTACGTTTTGTCTCTGTCAATAATAACAAGAAAAACATCGTTATTTCTGCACAAGGCGAGACTGTTGATTATCTGCGTCAAAACCGATACCACGAGGATATATGTAATTCAACGTGTTTTTATTTTCTGTTGTTTTTGTTTTCTTTTGTTTGTTTTTGTTTATTTCTTCTGTTTTTCTCGTTTTTTATTTCTTGTTATTTGTTTTTGTTTATTTTACTTTATTAATATATATTTTTTTTTTTAGATTTGTAGTTTTTTTTGTTTTTTTTTTTTTTTTTTTTTGGCGCCACTGGTTTTTGTTTTGTTTTGATTTAGTATTTTTCTTCTTAAGCTGCAATTAAATGATATTGTTGACAATAATGCACATATGACATCTGACATTTTTCTTAGAAGTTGCGAGTAAACTACGACAGTGTCAGTTATAAAATTCATACTCACTCTATAATTATGTCTGCTGTTTTACTGTTGTTTAAATATTGGACACACATACAGATGTACATACATACAAATATACATGTATACAAAAACATACATATACAAAAACATACATATGTAGGTCTGAATAGACTCTAGCGTATACACAGTATACGGGAACGAACTCGCGCAGGACAAAGTCCAGTCACTACATCACAAACCTGTCAGAGGTCGCTGACGAGACTTGAACGTGAGGCACCCATTCGACAGCACTCGGAAGCTAAACGATATTACCGTTCGGCTATCGAGACAATCTTTGAAAAAAGTTGCTCAATAACCGATGATAATCATTGATTCCCACGAAGTAATTATACATTTGTCGTCTTCAATTTATGAGCAAGTTTACGGGGACTCAGTCTTTCTATTAGCTTTGTTTATATAAATTTAATATTCTCCACGTGGAGTCAAAATAAGTAAATAAATAAATAAAAATAAAACTAATAAATAATAAAAAATAAAAATAAAAAATAATTAAAACTGAATTTAAAAATTTAAAAAATAAACTAATATAAAAAATTAAAAATAAAACCTTCCCCCAAATCTTACCTTTATATTTATATATATGATTCTTTAGTTATTTATTGATGTGCTTTCTTACTTGCTCGTAACTTTAATTCAAACTTCTAATTTTAAATGTTTTTATTTTGTTATGTGTGTTCTTTTAAAGTTTCAGTCAAGTGAATATTTTCTACGAGAAGTAATTATTAACTGAAAAATAATTATAATATTTATGTTTTTATGTGAATTTTTAAATTTGTTTCTTTCTTTCTTCGATTTGGACTTATTATTCTATTTTACCCTCCGCAGTCATTATGTTATTATTTATTATTATAGCTATTCTTAGGACTAATTATTATTCATTTTATTTTATTTATTCGTGTTGGATAATTATTTATTATTATCGTATTATTTACTTTAACTATTAGAAGTAATAACGATTATTTATTTGTTTATGTAATATTATTACATGTATTATTATTATCGTCATAAACTAGATTATTTCTTTTTGTTCTTTTATTATTATTTAACTACCATTAAAAACTGGATTAGCATCTGGATTTCATCTGTCTAATTCACAGACTTGCTTCTCCTGATATTCAGTAACATGTAGCATGTTCCCGTTTTTTCGAATCCAAAACACCATCGTTCTAAACATAGTAAGCAGTTTCTCTCTGCTCATTATTGAACATGAATGAATTCGTCCGTGAAGTAGACATTTCGGATATCATCTAGAAATCTGATTATGCTAAATCTAGAAATGGATATTTTTTGAAACTGTAGTTAAATTACCTACAAGTAAATAACAGTCAAGAACGTATCATCAACCTAGATAGCAAACCGAAACAAAACAACAAAACAAAAATTGTAAAGTGAATAAATAAATAAATCTTTTCAGGTAAAACCTGTTTATTGCGAAACTGAATTTTTATTACTAACGACTCAACACACACAATCAATAAGGACACTGTGACTGTTTTCAAACTTCCTTGTTTCATACCCGACTAAAACGTTTAGCTCGCTGGGTAACCTAGTTTCATCAGACCTACACACCTTCATTACATACATTTCTGATTCTGTTTGAGGATTAACAAGTTTTTACATCATGCCGAACTGGTCCGAGACGTCGACTGTCTACAAAGTAGGAACATTTGGTGTGTTTTTCAGTTTTCTCTTTTTCCTTGTTGGATTCGCCACGCCTGCTTGGTTCGAGACCAGCAGTGAGTTGATCGGCTTGTGGCAGACTTGCTCAGTTTCCATGGATTCTTGTAGTTCTTATGAATTTGGAGTTACAGGTAATTCTGACTCGTCCCAATTAGTGAGTTATATAATCTTTAATCAGTTCACATATACAATTATATCTACAAGCAAATATAGATACGTACATGCATATTTTTACACAGACACACGCTTAAATATAATTAAATAGAACAGGTTAAAGTAGTCTATTTTATATTTTTTCCGTCTTTACGTTTTTATTTACACACACATACACTCACACAAATATATATTTCTTATCATCATATCAGATTTTACTACCTTTTTTTTATTATTTATTATTATCAGTTTCTTTCATTACACTACAAACAATGTACGTCAACGACATATTAATTTTATTTACTGCGTTACGTAAATGTAAAAACGATATGATTGTTTCTGTTGGCGATTTTTTCCATTATCCCATATGTGATCTCACAATTTCTTGTCTTCAACATCACAACTGATAGTTATATAATATATATGTGCATTTTATTTAAAATTATTTATTCTACAAATGTGTTTTTGCATGTACAACCAAAGTTATATATATAATATTTATGCTGAGAATAAAAATAATATAACAGAACATTGTTGTTATATTATCCTATATATCAGCACATTGTAATTGTATGACTGTACATTATTCTTATACAACCGTACATTTAATTACATAACTGTACATTATTACACTGAGGTGACAGTACATTATAATAACATATATAATTAATTACATTATATATAACAGTACACTATGCATATATAAGAGGACATTATACTTATATAACATTGTAATTATATAACACGCCATTTTACTTATATTTACTTCATATGTTCATTATATTTACATAACACTACATAATAATTATATAACAGTACATTAAACATCTGTATCAGTACATTGTAATTGTATTACACTACGTTATGGTTATAAAAAATACATTATTTCTATATATCGGTATATTATATTTATACAAGGAACATTATAGTTATATAACAGTAAATTATATTTACGTACTGTAAACTATAATCAACCATAAGAAATCATATACATTCATTATAAAATGTGCGTTTTAATTTAGCTGCAGGTATTTACGATGCTATGCGAGTGGCTCAGATTCTGGCGTTCTTGTTCCTGGTGTTTGGTGTAATCATGGCCATTGTGGTGAACACGTGCTCTCCTCAAATGTCAGCCAACATAGTAAGTGGGACGATAATATTTGGAGGTAAGATATACCTGTATTACCCACAGAATATAAATATAAACAAATTAATAAAAATATGATAATAACAGGAGGTAAGATATACCTGTATTACCCACAGAATATAAATATAAAGAAATTAATAAAAATATGATAATAACAGGAGGTAAGATATACCTGTATTACCCACAGAATATAAACAAATTAATAAAAATATGATAATAACAGGAGGTAAGATATACCTGTATTACCCACAGAATATAAATATAAAGAAATTAATAAAAATATGATAATAACAGGAGGTAAGATATACCTGTATTACCCACAGAATATAAACAAATTAATAAAAATATGATAATAACAGGAGGTAAGATATACCTGTATTACCCACAGAATATAAACAAATTAATAATAATATGATAATAACAGGAGGTAAGATATACCTGTATTACCCACAGAATATAAACAAATTAATAAAAATGTGTAACTGCTTGCACAGACGTATTTCTCATGGTTATATAGGTAGATAGAT
Organism: Chrysomallon squamiferum; assembly: GCA_012295275.1. Classification (NCBI taxonomy): domain Eukaryota; kingdom Metazoa; phylum Mollusca; class Gastropoda; order Neomphalida; family Peltospiridae; genus Chrysomallon; species Chrysomallon squamiferum. The sequence goes on from CM022679.1 coordinate 4,609,492, forward strand.
ACACAGATAGATATACAGATAGACAGATAGATCGATAATTGGTGGCTACTTTCCCAGCTTATTAAATACTCACCTCTGATGTCTCCAAAATGTAAATAGTTGAGACTCTCTTCATTAATGTAGTTAACGACGACTAAGATGGCAGTGATAACAATGTGGTTGGTGTTGGAGTTGTTTTATTTAATTATTCCTTTCCTTATTTTTTTCTCCTTGTTAATGTTTTACATGATTTTTATTTCAAACTTCTTTCTCATATTGTAAAGGATATCGAAATGGCACTGTCGTTGATTTTTATTATTATTATTATTATTATTATTATTATTATTATTATTATTATTATTATTTTATTTTTCAGGTATTTTAGGCTGTATAGTCGACGTGTTCTATGGAGTTATTGGTATCGTTTTGGAGTATTCTGATGGCACCGATACAGCATATTTATCTTGGTCATTTGCTCTTAACACCATCGGCTCAGTCCTCGCCATCATGTTTGGATTTATTGTCGCTGCCAGTACGAAAAGTCATGGAGTCTTCGGCCATCTCATTCATCCTGCAACAGTGCCTCAAACCCAAGTTTACTACACCAACGTTCAGCAGACGACTACAGCGGGTTATGTGTCCTATCCGACATATAATTGGGCAACAGCGCCACCTATAGGTGAACATGTTGAACAGACAGGAAGTATGACAGCACCTCAGGCTTCAAATAACGTTCAGCCGCCTGCCTATCAACAACATGGAGTATAAAACGTAAATCAAGAAGACAGTGTAATTAAATTAACAGCTTTCCGCAGTTTTTATATTAACTTACTAATGACGATAGAGATTTTTTTTTTGTGTACGACATCAGACGTTGAAAATAGTTGTCCACGAGAGAGTAAAATCTACACGAATTATTAAGAAAGATAATTAATTTTAATTTCATGTTCTGATTTGTAGATTAGTTTCGTATTAAGTTTTAATAAGAACATGAAATCAAATTTAGTACAACATATACTTAAAATATAAAATTATTATTTTAAGAATACGTAAGAAAAAAAAATATAACCGGTGAAAATGATGCTTTCTGTTTTGTAATTTCATTAACACGTTCTTTTTAATTAATTTATATTTATATTGTTATTATTATCACTATTATTATTATTATTATTATTATTATTATTATTATTATTATTATTATTATTTTGATTATGACTATGATTTGTTTCTTTATTTCTTTATTTCTTTCTTTATGTGTTTATTTAATTTTACTTTTTAACATTAATTTTTTTATTTTTTCATTTTTTGTTTTTGTTTTATTGTTGCTGCCATATTATACTTTTTTGAAAGGTTTATGTATTAATGAACAAAACAACAAACCTTTTCTTTCCATGATGACATTTTTATATATCGTCTCGGTACAGGTTTTGACCCACCTTCGTTAAATAGCAAGTGCGCATAATCATGGACAAGATTTTGTTTACTAAAGTTTTTCTTCTACTTACCAAATAAAGCAATGCTTCCTTGTTCGCGTTCTTTGGCCATACATAAACAACCCCGTATCTACAAAATTTCAGTCACAAACTGCACAAAACATCGCCGTCTGCTGACAGATAGAAAACTGTCATACAATTAGGCCACGCCCACTTCAGTCTATTTCTATGGAAGTAACTCAGACGTCCTGCGTATTAAAAGAGTAAGAATGTTACACAGTAACTAGAAACAAACAAAAACTCGCAGTATATACTCAATTTAATGTTTATATTTTAATCATGTATTACGTTTTGTCTCTGTCAATAATAACAAGAAAAACATCGTTATTTCTGCACAAGGCGAGACTGTTGATTATCTGCGTCAAAACCGATACCACGAGGATATATGTAATTCAACGTGTTTTTATTTTCTTTTGTTTGTTTTTGTTTATTTCTTCTGTTTTTCTCTTTTTTTATTTCTTGTTATTTGTTTTTGTTTATTTTACTTTATTAATATATATTTTTTTTTAGATTTATAGTTTTTTTTGTTTGTTTTTTTGTTGTTTTTTTTTGGGCGCCACTGGTTTTTGTTTTGTTTTGATTTAGTATTTTTTTTCTTTAAGGTTTGCAATTTTGTTTTTATTGTTGACAATAATGCACATATGACATCTTTACATTTTTCTTTAGAAGTTGCAATGAAACTGCTACGACAGTGTCAAAAATAAAATTCATACTCACTCTATAATTATGTCTGCTGTTTTACTGTTGTTTAAATATTGGACACACATACAGATGTACATACATACAAATATACATGTATACAAAAACATACATATGTAGGTCTGAATAGACTCTAGCGTATACACAGTATACGGGAACGAACTCGCGCAGGACAAAGTCCAGTCACTACATCACAAACCTGTCAGAGGTCGCTGACGAGACTTGAACGTGAGGCACCCATTCGACAGCACTCGGAAGCTAAACGATATTACCGTTCGGCCATCAAGACAACCTTAAATAAAAGTTGCTCAATAACCGAGGATAATCATTGATTCCCACGAAGTAATTATACATTTGTCGTCTTCAATTTACGAGCAAGTTTACGGGGACTCAGTCTTTCTATTAGCTTTGTTTATATAAATTTAATATTCTCCACGTGGAGTCAAAATAAGTAAATAAATAAATAAAAATAAAACTAATAAATAATAAAAAATAAAAATAAAAAATAATTAAAACTGAATTTAAAAATTTAAAAAATAAATTAATATAAAAAATTAAAAATAAAACCTTCCCCCAAATCTTACCTTTATATTTATATATATGATTCTTTAGTTATTTATTGCCGTGCTTTCTTACTTGCTCGTAACTTTAATTCAAACTTCTAATTTTAAATGTTTTTATTTTGTTATGTGTGTTCTTTTAAAGTTTCAGTCAAGTGAATATTTTCTACGAGAAGTAATTATTAACTGAAAAATAATTATAATATTTATGTTTTTATGTGAATTTTTAAATTTGTTTCTTTCTTTCTTCGATTTGGACTTATTATTCTATTTTACCCTCCGCAGTCATTATGTTATTATTTATTATTATAGCTATTCTTAGGACTAATTATTATTCATTTTATTTTATTTTATTCGTGTTGGATAATTATTTATTATTATCGTATTATTTACTTTAACTATTAGAAGTAATAACGATTATTTATTTGTTTATGTAATATTATTACATGTATTATTATTATCGTCATAAACTAGATTATTTCTTTTTCTTCTTTTATTATTATTTAACTACCATTAAAAACTGGATTAGCATCTGGATTTCATCTGTCTAATTCACAGAGTTGCTTCTCCTGATATTCAGTAACATGTAGCATGTTCCCGTTTTTTCGAATCCAAAACACCATCGTTCTAAACATACTAAGCAGTTTCTCTCTGCTCATCATTGAACATGAATGAATTCGTCCGTGAAGCAGACATTTCGGATATCATCTAGAAATCTGATTATGCTAAATCTAGAAAATGATATTTTTTGAAACTGTAGTTAAATTACCTACAAGTAAATAACAGTCAAGAACGTATCATCAACCTAGATAACAAACCAAAAAAAAAAAAAAAAAAAAAAATTGTAAAGTGAATAAATAAATAAATCTTTTCAGGTAAAACCTGTTTATTGCGAAACTGAATTTTTATTACTAACGACTCAACACACACAATCAATAAGGACACTGTGACTGTTTTCAAACCTCCTTGTTTCATACCCGACTAAAACGTTTAGCTCGCTGGGTAACATAGTTTCATCAGACCTACAAACCTTCATTACATACATTTCTGATTCTGTCTGAGGATTAACAAGTTTTTACATCATGCCGAACTGGTGCGAGACGTCGACTGTCTACAAAGTAGGAACATTTGGTGTGTTTTTCAGTTTTCTCTTTTTCCTTGTTGGCTTCGCCACGCCTGCTTGGTTCGAAACCAGCTATGTTTGGTTTGGTCTGTGGCAGATTTGCAAAGCTTCGATGAATGATTGTTCACCTTATGAATTTGGAGTTGTAGGTAATTCTGATTCGTCCTAATTATTGAGTTATATAATCTGGAATCACTTCACATATACAAATATAGATACGTACATGAATATTTTTACTTACAAACACTACACACACACACACACATACACACACACACACACACAAAAACCTAAATATAATTGCACAGTACACATTAATGTAGTCTATTTTATATTTTTTACGTCTATAAGTTTTTATTTATTTATATTTTTGTTTCTTTTCTGCACACACACACACACACGCAGACTTTCCTTATCATCATATCAGATTTTACTACCTTTACAGATATAATGTCCTTTTCTACTTTCCTTTTTTTCTTGTCAGCTTATTTCATTATACTACAAACAATGTACGTCAACGACATATTAATTTTGTTTACTGCGTTACGTAAATGTAAAAACGATATGATTGTTTCTGTTGACGATTTTTTCCATTATCCCATACGTGATCTGACAATTTCTTGTCTTCAACATCACAACTGATAGTTATATAATGTATATGTACATTTTATCTAAAATTATTTAATCTACAATTCTGTGGTTGCGTGTGCACTCAAAGTTACTTATATAATATTTATACTGACAGTTTAATAGCACTATATTCAAGTTATATTATACCTATCTATATAACAGTACATTATAGCTATGTACCAGTTTTGTCATTATTATTTTATTATTCTTATATAACACTACATTTTAATTACACAACGGTACATTATTCTGATTTGACATTTCTTACGTAATGTAAACTATAATCATCCACAAAAAATTATAAAATGTACGTTTTCCTTTATCTCCAGTTATTTACGATGTTTTCCGAGGGGTTGAGATTGTGGCGTTCTTATTTCTGGTGTTTGGTGTAATCATGGCCATTGTGGTGAACACGTGCTCTCCTCAAATGTCACCCTACATAGTAAGTGGGATGACAATAACAGGAGGTAAGATATACCTGTATTACCCATAGAATATAAATATAAACAAATTAATAAAAATATGATAATAACAAGAGGTAAGATATACCTGTATTACCCACAGAATATAAATATAAACAAATTAATAAAAGTATGATAATTACAAGAGGTAAGATATACATGTATTACCCACAGAATATAAATATAAACAAATTAATAAAAATATGTAACTTCCTGCAAAGACAGACAGACAGACAGAGAGAGAGAGAGAGAGAGAGAGAGAGAGAGAGAGAGAGAGAGAGAGAGAGAGAGAGAGAGAGAGAGAGAGAGAGAGAGAGAGAGAGAGAGAGAGAGAGAGAGAGAGATGAGTCAATAATATGACACAGATATTTTGGTGCCTATTTTCCCAGCTTACTAAATACTCACCTCTGAAGTATCCTAAATGTAAATAGTTCAGACTGTTGAGACGAAGATGACAGAGAGAACAATATTATTTTTTATTATTATTTTTTTTATTCTTTTCTTTATTTTTTTCGCATATTCTAAAGGATATCGAAAGTGTTACTGTGGTGGATTTTATTATTATTATTTTTTTTTTTTTTTTTATCTCAGGTATTTTAGGATTTATCGAAGACGTAATCTATGGAGTTTACCACGTCATCAATGTCGGCAGTATAACATATTTCTCTTGGTCATTTGCTCAGTCGGCTCAGTCGGCTCAGTCCTCGCCATCATTTTTGGAATCGTTATCGCTACCAGTTCGAAAAGTCACATAAGCTTGGGCCATGTCGTTCAGCCTGCAACACTGCACTATGATGTTCCTCAAACCCAAGTTTACTTCAGCAACGTTCAGCAGACGACGACAGCGGATAATACGTCCTATCCGACAGTTGTTACGCAGACGACATATAATCAGGCAACAGCGCCCAATATAGGTGAATATGTTGAACAGACAGGAAGTATGACAGTGCCTCAGCCTTCAAATTACGTTCAGCCACCTGCCTATCAACAACATGGAGTATAAAACGTAAATCCAAAAGACAGTGTAATTAAATTAACAGCTTTCCGCAGTTTTATAGTAGCTTACTGATGACGCTAGAGAAACGTGTAAAAAGAAATCAGGCATAAAATTAAAGATTCGGGTATTTTTGTTTGTCTTGTGTTTGTTTTTTTTTTTTTTTTTTTTTTTTTTTTTTCTAGAACATCAAAGTTTAAAATAATTGTTCATCAGAAAGGAAAATCTACATGAATTATTGTAAAAGATCATTAATTCTAATTTCATATTGTGATTTGTAGATTAGCTTCATACATGGAATCAAATTTAGTACCGCCTATAATTATAATATAGTTTAATTATTTTTAGTGTATGTAAGAATAAAAATAAATAAAACAGTAAACATTTTTTTTTAAAGATATAACCTGTGAAATAATGACTTCTATTAAAAACTCACTACACATACTCCTTTTTAATTAATTAATTTATTTATTTATTATTATTATTATTATTATTATTATTATTATTATTATTATTATTATTATTATTATTATTAAAAACTACTACTTTTGCTATTACTAGTATTAACACTACTACTGTTATTCTGATTATTTATTTATTTATTTTTACTCTTGTTGCTGTTATATTATACTTCTGAATTGTTTATGTATGAATGAGGGGGGGATTGTTTTCTTAAGCTGCAATTAAACAATCTTTTTTAAAAATATATATGTATATTATTAAAAACAAAAATGTATTTTGTTATTATAACACCATTTACTCAGAATGGTATTTCGATATCTGTTAAATACGATATGTTACTATGACTGTAACATCACCATAATAACTCTTTCAGTGTTTGAATTACAAGATAAACCTGTTCTGATTTCTTTTCTGATTTCTTTTCTTAACACCTCTCATCCATTTTTGTTATGTTTTCGTTTTATTTATTTATTTGTTTTATATTTTTTATATTTTTTTTATTATTTTTTTTATTAATTTACTATTTTATTTATTTACTTTCCTGTGAGTGTGGAATATTAATGTATATATGTTTATTTATTGTTATTATTACCATTATTTACTGTGCCAAATAAGTTTAGCAATTATGTCCAAGATATGAAATACTTATTTTTCAGTACAACCAACCCAGATATGTACAAGAAAGTAAGAAAAAACAAAAACTGTTGTTTTCAAACTTAACTTGTTATTGTCCGACTTTTTCTTTATCAAAGGTTGCATTAAAAAAATAAATAAATAAAAAATAAATAAAAATAAAAATATTTTAAAAAACAACACAAAAAATACACGTTTGTTTTGTACTCAAATGGAACTAAAGTACTGTTCGTATCGGTACTCTTAATTGACCGAGTTTAGTAACAGCCAGACATTTTTAACTGTAAAAGGTTTAGTTTTCTTTGAACTGCGTTAGTTAACATCTGAATTATTAAATTAAATATGTATCGTATATCGTATTATCGTATTATACTGAGTATTAGTCAAGAGGACTAATGTGAAGATGAGAAATTTGTTTAGACGTTATTCCATTCATTTGGATTCTAAGAAAGTTGATACCCATGTAATACAGTCCACCTGTCAACATCAGAAATGTTTTAACTATTTACTGCTCGGCTAGATTCATCATATTGACCAAACCATCAAAACTGTTATTTAGGTGGGATGGGAAGCTGTTTTAAGAGATTGACGCGTCATAGGATTCAATCCTCAACAGTAGACATAACCACAAAATGTGTTACTAACATATGTATGTACGTGTACACACACACACACACACACACACACACACACACACAAACACATTAGTAACATTATATTTAGGGTATGACATTTTTGTGCTAGTAAAGCTCCAGGATTATTCATACAACGTTTTCAATAATAATAATAACAATAACTACAACAACAACAACAATAACAACAACAATAGTATTGAGGAGCATGTACAATTTCAGTTAATCCTTTTCTTTCTTCCTTCTTTGAAAAGAAATTACTGGATAAAAAAATAATGTAGTTGTAAAGTTATTGCTACGTCTCTGACGTCACAGGGAAACATAATACAGAACGAAAATAGAAGGCTTTGTTTGCTTTACAAGTCTGAAAATGATCTATGCAAGGGATGACAAGCAGTTTTACAAAGGGGAGACCTCATCGTTGACCAGGATCTAAATTTCAAGAGAGAAAAAGTCATTCAGCTATAAATGAATAAGTAATGTCATCCTATAATAGGGGTGGATACCTAATACTCTTAGTAAAGATCATCCACCACTTATTACTCACCCTGATTTAATGTCCTAATCTTTTCAGATTAACTCTTGAGCCGCGCCTTAGGAAATGCCGCGATCTTTTCAGGCAAAGCAAAACTTTTTATCTGTATTAAGATCACACAATAAGGATACTGTTACCGCTTACATCCTTTTTTTTACCTCACAAAAACGTTCACCTCCCTGGGTAACATAGTTTCCTTAGACCTACACACCTTCATTACATACATTTCTGATTCTGTCTGAGGATTAACAAGTTTTTACATCATGCCGAACTGGTCCGAGACGTCGACTGTCTACAAAGTAGGAACATTTGGTGTGTTTTTCAGTTTTCTCTTTTTCCTTGTTGGATTCGCCACGATTGCTTGGAGCGAGAACAGCTATGGTCGATTTGGCCTGTGGCAAGCTTGCTATACTAAGACCGATATTTGCTTATCTCAAGGCTTTGGAGTTTCAGGTAATTCTGATTCGTCCTAATTATTGAGTTATATAATCTGGAATCAGTTCACAAATACAAATATAGATACGTACATGCATATTTTTACTCACTCACACACACACACACACAAACTAATTATAAATGAACAAAACAGGTTAAAGTAGGCTATTTTATATTTGTTCGTCATATCCGATTTTACTACCTTTACAGATATAATGTCCTTTTCTACTTTTTTTTTTTTTTTTTGTCAGCTTATTTCATTATACTACAAACAATGTACGTCAACGACATATTAATTTTATTTACTTCGTTACGTAAATGTAAAAACGATATGATTGTTTCTGTTGGCGATTTTTTCCATTATCCCATATGTGATCTGACAATTTCTCGGCTTCAGCATCACAACTGATATTTATATAATATTTATGTACATTTTATCTAAAATCATTTATTCTACAAATCTGTGGTTGCGTGTACACTCAAAGTTACTTATATAATATTTATTCTGACAATTATAATAATATAACGGTACATTCTACTTATATTATACCTATCTGTATAACAGTACATTATAATAATATATGCAATGAATTATATATAAAAGTAATGTAATATAAGAACATTATTCTTATATGACACTGTAATAATATAACACTCCACTGTACATTATACGTACATTATACATCTATATTGTAATTGTATATAAGTACGTTACTCTTACATAACAGCACATTTTAATTACATAACGGTACATTATTCTGATCTGACTATTTCTTACGTACTGTAAACAATAATCATCTATAATAAATTATAAAATGTACGTCGTCGTTTATCTGCAGGTCTTTCCGATGGTTTCCGAATCGGTGAGATTGTGACGTTGTTATTTCTGGTGTTTGGTGTAATCATGGCCATTGTGGTGAACACGTGCTCTCCTCAAAAGTCACCCTACTTAGTAAGCAGGACGATAATAATAGGAGGTAAGATATACCTGTATTACCCACAGAATATAAATATAAACAAATTAATAAAAATATGATAATAACAGGAGGTAAGATATACCTGTATTACCCCAGAATATAAATATAAACAAATTAATAAAAATATGATAATAATAGGAGGTAAGATATACCTCTGTATTACCCACAGAATATAAATATAAACAAATTAATAAAAATATGTAACTGGCTGCAAAGACATATTCCTTATCTATATCTATCTATTTATATATATATCTATATATATATATATATATATATATATATATATATACACACAAAAACACACAAATCCACATTTATAGCTATATATATATATCAAGAGAGAGAGAGAGAGAGAGAGAGAGAGAGAGAGAGAGAGAAGAGAGAGAGAGAGAGAGAGAGAGAGAGGGTGAGAGAGATGAGTCAATAATATGACACAGACATTTTGCTATTTTTTCCCAGCTTACTAAATACTCACCTCTGAAGTATCCTAAATGTAAATAGTTCAGACTGTTGAGACGAAGCTGACAGAGAAAATAACATTGTTTTTTTTTTTTTTTTTTTTTATTCTTTTCTTTATTTTTTCTCTTTATTAATTTTTTACATTATTTTTATTTCAAAGTTCTTTCTCATATTGTAAAGGATATCGAAAGTGTTACTGTCGTGGATTTTATTATTGTTATTATTATTATTATTATTATTATTTTTATTATTATTATTATTATTATTATTATTATTATTATTATTATTATTTTTTGTCAGGTATTTTAGGATGTACCCATGACGTAATCTTCATCTATATCAGCGGTACAGTACATTTATCTTGGTCATATGCTCTTAACACCATCGGCTCAGTCCTCGCCCTCATATCTGGAATCGCTGTCGCTGTCAGCAGGAGAAGTCATAGAGGTTTCGACTCTGTCATTCAGCGTGCAACAGAGCCCCAAGTTTACTACACCAACCTTGAGCAGAGGACGACACCGGGTTATGCCTTATATCCGACAGCTGTTCCGCAGATGACGTATACTCAGGCAACAACGCCCCCTATAGGTGAACATGTTGAACAGACAGGAACTGTGACAGCGCCTCAGGTTTCAAATTACGTTCAGCCACCTGCCTATCAACAACATGGAGTATAAAACGTAAATCCAGAAGACAGTGTAATTAAATTAACAGCTTTCCGCAGTTTTATAGTAGCTTACTGATGACAATAGAGAAACGTGTAAAAAGAAATCAGGCGTAAAATTAAAAATTCTGGATTTTTTGTTTGTTTTGTGTTTGTTGTTTTTGTGTTTTTTATTGTTGTTTTTTTCTATAGGACATCAAACTTTAAAAAAATTGTTCATCAGAATTAATTCTAATTTCATATTGTGATTTGTAGATTAGCTTCATACATGGAATCAGATTTAGTTCAGCCTATAATTATAATATAGTTTAATTATTTTAAGTGTTTGTAAGAAGAAAAAATAATAAAACAGGAAACAATTTTTTTTAAAACATATAACCTGTGAAATAATGACTTGTATTACAAACTATTATTATTATTATTATTATTATTATTATTATTATTGTTTTTATTATTATTATTATTATTATTATATATTATGATTTTTATTATTATTAAAAACTACTACTATTGCTGTTACTAGTATTAACACTGCTACTGTTATATTGATTATTTTTTTATTTATTTTTATCCTTCTAGTTTCGGTTTTATTTTTGTTTCTTCTCTTGCTGCTATTATATTATACTTCTGAATGGTTTATGTATGAATCAGGTGGGGTTTGTTTTCTTAAGCTGCAATTAAACGATTTAAAAAATATATATATATGTATATTATTAAAAACAAAAATGTATTTTGTTATAATAACAGTATTTACTCAGAATGGTATTTCGATATCTGTTAAATACTATGTGTTACTCTGACTGTAACATCACCATAATAACTCTTTCAGTGTGTGAATTACACGATAAATCTGTTCTGATTTCTTTTCTGAGTTTGGTGATCGTGGACTTAACACCTCTCATCCATTTTTCTTCTGTTTTAGGTGGGGTTTTTTTTTTTAATATTTATAATATTTTATAATTTCTTCATTTGTTTAATTAAATTACTTATTTTATTTATTTGCTTTCCTGTGAGTGTGGAATACTAATGTATATATTTTTATTTATTGTTATTATCACCATTATTTACTGCGCCAAATAAGTTTAGCAATTACGCCCAGGATATGAAATACTTATTTTTCAGTACAACCAACCCAGATATGTACAAGAAAGTAAGAAAAAACAAAAACGGTTGTTTTCAAACTTAACTAGTTATGTTATTGTCCGACTTAATCTTTATCAAAGGTTGCATTAAAAAAATAAATAAATAAAAAATAAATAAAAATAAAAATATTTAAAAAAACAACACAAAAAATACACGTTTGTTTTGTACTCAAATGGAACTAAAGTACTGTTCGTATCGGTACTCTTAACTGACCGAGTTTAGTAACCGCCAGAACTTTTTAAGTGTAAAAGGTTTAATTTTCTTTGAACTGCGTTAGTTAACATCTAAAGTATTAAATTAAATGTATATCGTATATCGTATTATCGTATTATACTGAGTATGAGTCAACAGGACTAATGTGAGGATGAGAAATTTGTTCAGACGTTATTCCATTCATTTGGGTTCTAAGAAAGTTGATACCCATGTAATACAGTCCATGTGTCAACATCAGAAATTTTTTAATTATTTACTGCTCGGCTAGATTCATCATACTGACCAAAGCATCAAAACTGTTATTTAGGTGGGATGGGAAGGTATTTTAAGAGCTTGACGCGTCATAGGATTGAATCCTCAACAGAAGAAATAACCACAAAATATCTGTTACTAATACATGTATGTACGTGTACACATACACACACACACACACACAGACACACACACACACACAAGCACATTAGTAACAGGATATATAGGGTATGAAACTTTTTGAGCTGTTAAAGCACCAGATACCAGGATTAAAATGAGAGAGAGAGAGAGAGAGAGAGAGAGAGAGAGAGAGAGAGAGAGAGAGAGAGAGAGAGAGAGAGAGAGAGAGAGAGAGAGAGAGAGAGAGAGAGAGAGAGAGAGAGAGAGATGAGTCAATAATATGACACAGACATTTTGGTGGCTATTTTCCCAGCTTAGTAAATACTAACCTCTGAAGTATCCTAAATGTAAATAGTTCAGACTGTTGAGACAAAGATGACAAAGAGAACAATGTTGTTGGGGTTTTTTTCTTTTATTCTTTTCTATATTTTTTCTCCTCATTAAGTTTTTACATTATTTTTATTTCAAAGTTCTTTCTCATACTGTAAAGGATATCGAAAGTGTTACTGTCGTGGACTTTAGTATTAGTAGTAGTAGTAGTAGTAGTAGTAGTACTTTTTTTATCTCAGGTATTTTAGGATGTATCGAAGACGTAATCTTTCTAATTCTCGAAATCATCTATGACACTGGTACATCATTTTTATCTTGGTCATTTGTTCTTAACACCATCGGCTCAGTCCTCGCCATCATGTTTGGAATCGTTGTTGCTGTCAGTACGAAAAGTCATGTAAGCTTGGGCCATGTCGTTCAGCCTGCAACAGTGCACTATGATGTCCTTGAAACCGAAATTTACTTCACCATCGATGAGCAGAGGACGACAGCGGGTAATGCGTCCTCTCCGACAGTTGTTACGCAGACGACATATAATCGGGCAACAGCGCCACCTATCGGTGAACATGTTGAACAGACAGGAAGTATGACACACCTCAGGCTTCAAATTACGTTCAGCCACCTGCCTATCAACAAAATGGAGTATAAAACGTAAATCCAGAAGACAGTGTAATTAAATTAACAGCTTTCCGCAGTTTTATAGTAGCTTACTGATGACGATAGAGAAACGTGTAAAAAGAAATCAGGCATAAAATTAAAGATTCGGGTATTTTTGTTTGTTTTGTGTTTTTTTGTTGGGTTTTTTGTGTTTTTTTTTCTATAGGACATCAAACTTTAAAATAACTGTTCATCAGAAAGGGAAATCTACATGAATTATTCCAAAAGAGAATTACTTGTAATTTCATATTGTGATTTGTAGATTAGCTTCATACATGGAATCAGATTTAGTGCAGCCTATAATTATAATATAGTTTAGTTATTTTAAGTGTATGTAAGAAGAAAAAACAATATATATATATATATATTTTTATAAAGATATAACTGGTGAAATAATGATTTCTATTACGAACTCACTACTCATACTGCTTTTTAATTAATTCATTTATTTATTTAATTATTTATTTATTACTACTACTACTACTTCTCTATTTCTTTCTTTCTTTTAATTTATTTGTATATAATAGATTTTTTTTTTTTTTTTTTTTTTGAAATCACTTATTACCTCAGTCAGATACATTTGAACTAACAGAATAGAATGACCGAGTAAAATAGATCCTGCAACTGATCCTAGCTTAGAATAGACGATTACTGATCCTGTGAGCTACATTTTACTTCATAACAAAATTTAATCCATACAGCAACCATACAAAAATAAATTAACTAATTGATAATTCAAAAAAAAATAAAAACAAGCCTATAAATTAATCAACACGAAACATTTATCACGAGAAATAGTGTTTATATGGTACTTGAATTAGTTCTTACACAGTTGTCAAGATCATCGTATATGAAACTGATGGAAAAAAAACAACAAGAAACTGTAAAATCAATGATAATGTTTGTTTATATTTATATATATATATTTGAGAACATAACAGATTTGGCGCTGCAGTAACGCATCGACAGTTAGTTCAATAGTGTCATGATTAGTGATTTTTGTACCACAAGAAGAAGAAAAAGAAGAAGAAGAAGAAGAAGAAGAAGAAGGAGATGATGATGATTATGATGAATAGATAAAAAGAAGCCACTTTGTCGAAAATTAATGAATTATCCTCATGTCCTGTAAGGTTATGCAGTTCTGCTACCTGAATCATTAACGCGTGGACGGCATTTTAAAAAGGTAGACTTCAGTGCAGTTCGAAACTGCCTGTTTTTCACGACGTAAATAATAAAATTCATTCCAGAATTGGTCACGAGGAGCGGTATTGTGAAACTATTCACAGTTCCCGCGACTCCTGCTGTGTACGTTACAGTTATGAAGATAAAAGCAGGCATGCAGCAGACGATAAATACTCCAACCACGACGCTAAACATGACGGCCAAATCCCAGTCGTTTTTGAACTTCGCCATTCTTTTCTCACTGGTTTCTGCACTGGACGTCACTGTGAGACTCTGAATACGCTGTCGTTCTCGGGCTGCAATTCGAAATATGTGTCCATAGCATGCCGTGATGAGAACTACCGAACCGAGAAAGCTTCCTCCTAGAACGTAGAGTTGATACTCTGCAACGAGAACTTTGAAAAAATAACACTTTTCACCATTCTTCCAGTTATTCAGATATAGGGGGACGGTTCCATACGTTATTCCCAGAACCCACGAAAAGACAACGAGAAGTCCAGCTCTTCGCATCGTTGCCAGACGTCCGTATTGGAAAGGGAACGTGATGCATGCCCATCTGTCCAGTGCTATGAGCATCATGTTAAGAATGGAAGTCGTCAGAAGAATGAAAAAGAATACGTGTCGACAAATGCAAAGGAATTTGTTTCGATCAAATACAGCCTTGATATTTGGAATGTGAAAAACAATCTGGTACGGAAGTGTAAAGCCAGTAAGAAAATCCGCAACGGCCAGGGATACAATGTACATGTTAGGTACCGTCCACAGTTTACGGTTGAAATAAACGGTTAACAACGTCAGCATATTCACGATACAGATAAACGCCATAAGTATTGCTTCCACTGCCATCTGAACCGCGTTAGAAACAGTGAATTCTTCATATTCTGTAATGTTCATGGTGACGCTATACGTGTTGTAGATCTGCAAAATTATGAATACTGATCTTCAATCGAAAGTAATAAAAAAAAAATATTTCACTTCTGTATGTTAAACCTAACGTCATTGTCATACATGAGAACGATTATTAGTGAAATGAGATAAAACATTTATAGAGGAGACCATTACACGCGATGAGAGGAATGTGTAAGTAATTACTGAAGTCTTTATTCGCACGTATCAGCTCCATTAATGTGCAAAGCAGACGTGCTTTGTTATTAAACGAGCTGGATATTGGACGAATTAACAAGCTGTCAGTGCGAGCTTTGTTTTGTGTCAGTTTGTTGTGTAAGAATTCCCAGGCTGATGCCTGAAAGAGTCCAGACGTTTCTGAGTGAGAAAACAGGATCAGTTTATAACTAAGTAAATTTATTTACGATGACGTTCCCACTTGTGATTCACTCCAGTGACTGATAAATACTGAGAAAATAAACTTTGAACACAGAGAGAGAACGGAAACGATATAGAGACTGTTTATAAGAGAGAGAGAGAGAGAGAGAGAGAGAGAGAGAGAGAGAGAGAGAGAGAGAGAGAGAGAGAGAGAGAGAGAGAGAGAGAGAGAGAGAGAGAGAGAGAGATACTTAGCCCTATTTCATTTGGTTTCTCTCTGCTCATCATTGAACATGAATGAATTTGTCCGTGAAGTAGACATTTCGGATACCATCTAGAAATCTGATTATACTAAATCTAGAAAATGTAATTTTTTGAAACTGTAGTTAAATTACCTACAAGTAAATAACAGTCAAGAACGTATCATCAAGCTAGATAGCAAAAAAAAAAAAAAAAAAAAAAACGTAAAGTAAATAAATAAATAAATATTTTCAGGTAAAACCTGTTTATTGCGAAACTGAATTTTTATTACTAACGACTCAACAAACACAATCAATAAGGCCACGGGGCCTGTTTTCAAACCTCCTTGTTTCATACACATCACTAAAACGTTCAGCTCGCTGGGTAACATAGTTTCATTAGACCTACACACCTTCATTGAAATGCGTTAGTAAAATATTAAATTAAATATATATCGTATATCGTATTATCGTATTATACTGAGTATGAGTCAACAGGACTAATGTGAGGGTGAGAAATTTGTTTAGACGTTATTCCTTTTATTTGGGTTCTAAGAAAGTTGATACCGATGTAATACAGTCCTTCTGTCAACATCAGAAATTATTTAACTATTTACTGCTCGGCTAAATTCATCATATTGACCAAACCATCAAAAGTTTTATTTAGGTGGGATGGGAAGGTATTTTAAGAGCTTGACGCGTCATAGGATTCAATCCTCAACACAAGACATAACCACAAAATGTATTACTAATATATGTATGTACGTGTACACACGCACACACACACACATACACAAGCACATTAGTAACATGACATATAGGGTATGACATTTTTTGTGCTGGTAAAGCTCCAGCTACCAGGATTATTCATATAACGTTTTGAATAATAATGATAATAATAACAACAACAACAACAACAGTATTGAGGAACAACTACAATTTCAGTTAATCCTTCTCTTTCTTCCTTCTTTGAAAAGAAAGTACTGGATAAAAGAAATAATTTACAAGTTGCTCATTATCTATCTACAGGGGTATTGTTACGTCGCAGAAAACATACAATAAAGAGAGAGAGAGAGAGAGAGAGAGAGAGAGAGAGAGAGAGAGAGAGAGAGAGAGAGAGAGAGAGAGAGAGAGAGAGACGTTAATGTAGTTGTAAAGTTATTGCTACGTCTGTGACGTCACAGGGAAACATAATACAGAACCAAAATAAAAGGTTTTATTTGCTTTACAAGTCTGAAGATGATCTATGCAAGGGATGATAAGTAGTTTTAGAAAGGGGAGACCTATCCATTGACCAGGATCTGAATTTTAAGAGAAAAAAAAAGTGGTTCAGCTATAAATGAAAAAGTAATGTCACCCTAACATAGGGGTGGATACCTGTTACTCTTAGTAAAGATCATCCACCACTTATTACTCACCCTTATTTAATGTCGTAATCTTTTCAGATTCACTCTTGAACTGCGACTTACGAAATTCAGCAATCTTTTAAGGGAAAACAATACTTTTTATCTATACTAACACCACACAATAAGGATACTGTTACCGCTTAAAAACTTCCTTTATTTAAACCCTCTAAAACGTTTAGCTCGCTAGGTAACATAGTTTCATTACACCTACACACCTTCATTACATACATTTCTGATTCTGTCTGAGGATTAACAAGTTTTTACATCATGCCGAACTGGTCCGAGACGTCGACTCTCTACAAAGTAGGAACATTTGGTGTGTTTTTCAGTTTTCTCTTTTTCCTTGTTGGATTCGCCACGCCTGCTTGGATCGAGAGCAGCTATTTGATGGTTGGCTTGTGGCAGACTTGCTCAGCTTCCATGGAATTTTGTACTTCTAATCAATTTGGAAATACAGGTAATTCTGATTCGTCCCAATTAGTGAGTTATATAATCTGGAATCAGTTCACATATACAAATACAGATACGTGCATGCATATGTTTACTCACAAACACACACACACACACACACACACACACACAAACACACACAAAACTAAATATAATTAAACAGAACAAGCTAAAGTAGTTTATTTTTTATTTTTTCCGTCTTTAAGTTTTTATTTATCTATATTTTTGGTTTCTTTTTTGCACGCACACACACACACACACACACATTTTTCTTATCATCATATCAGATTTTACTACCTTTACAGATATAATGTCCTTTTCTTACTTTTTTTGTTTTTTTCTTTTTTGTTTTCTTGTCAGCTTATATCATTACACTACAAACAATGTACGTCACCGACATATTAATTTTATTTACTGCGTTACGTAAGTGTAGAAACGATATGGTTGTTTTTGTTGGCGATTTTTTCCATTGTTCCATATGTGATCTGACAATTTCTTGGCTTCAACATCACGACTGATAGTTATATAATATATACAGGGTGGCCCAAAAGTAGGTTTACAGTTATTACGTAGGCAATTTATTTTAAAATTTAAGCATGTTTCAAGCATTAAACAGAAACTGATTAATCTCTCAGGTGCTCAAAATGTCCTCCTTCAACATTGCAACGTTCTCCAAACCTCTGACACACAGTGCAAGTAACTTCAAGCATATAAACGACAGTTTAGTAACTGGAACCCTACTTTTCAGTCACCCTCTCTGTACATTTTATCTAAAATTATTTATTCAACAAATCTGTGGTTGCGTGTACACTCAAAGTCACTTATATAATATTTATACTGACAGTTATAATAATATAACAGTAAATTACAGTTATATTATACCTGTCTATATAACAGAACATTATAGTTATGCATCAGTTTTATTATTATTATTTTATTGTCCTTATTTAACAGTACACTTTAATTTCATAACGGTATATTACTATACTAATTTGACAGTACATTATAATAATATATGCAATGAATTACATTCGTATAACAGTAAACTATATATATATAAAAGTAATGTAATATAAGAACATTATTTTTATAAAACACTGTAATAATATAACACTCGATTCTACATTATACGTACATTATACATCTATATCAGAACATTGTAATTGTATAACAGAACGTTACTCTTACATAACAGTATATTTTAATTACATAACGGTACATTGTTCTGATTTGACGTTTCTTGTGTACTGTAAACAATAATCATCCATAATACATTATAAAATGTACGTTTTCATTTATCTGCAGATATTTATGATGCTTTCCGAGTGGCTGAGATTCTGGCGTTCTTATTTCTGGTGTTTGGTGCAATCATGGCCATTGTGGTGAACACGTTTTCTCCTCAAATGTCACCCAACATAGTAAGTGGGACGACAATAACAGGAGGTAAGATATACCTGTACCCCAGAATATAAACAAATTAATAAAAATATGATAATAACAGGAGGTAAGATATACCTGTATTACCCACAGAATATAAATATAAACAAATTAATAAACATATGATAATAATAGGAGGTAAGATATACCTGTATTACCCGAGACTATAAATATAAACAAATTAATAAACATATGATAACAATAGGAGGTAAGATATACATGAGAGAGAGAGAGAGAGAG
The DNA here is from genome assembly GCA_012295275.1 of Chrysomallon squamiferum. Taxonomy (NCBI): domain Eukaryota; kingdom Metazoa; phylum Mollusca; class Gastropoda; order Neomphalida; family Peltospiridae; genus Chrysomallon; species Chrysomallon squamiferum. The sequence continues at coordinate 4,629,163 of CM022679.1, forward strand.
AGAGAGAGAGAGAGAGAGAGAGAGAGAGAGAGAGAGAGGGGGGGAGAGAGAGAGAGAGAGAGAGAGAGAGAGAGAGAGAGAGAGAGAGAGAGAGAGAGAGAGAGAGAGAGAGAGAGAGAGAGAGAGAGAGAGAGATGAGTCAATAATATGACACAGATATTTTGGTGGCTATTTTCCCAGCTTAATAAATTTCTCACCTCTGAAGTATCGTAAATGTAAATAGTTCAGACTGTTGAGACGAAGATGACAGAGAGAACAATGTTGTTGTTTTTTTTTTTTTTTTTAATTTATTCTTTTCTTTATTTTTTCTCCTTATTAAGTTTTTTCATTATTTTTATTTGAAAGTTCTTTCTCATATTGTTAAGGATATCGAAAGTGTTACTGTCGTACATTTTATTATTATTATTATTATTATTATTATTATTATTACTTCTTTTTATCTCAGGTATTTTAGGATGTATCGAAGACGTAATCTGTGTAATTTACCTGAACATCTATGTCAGCGGTACAACACATTTATCTTGGTCATTTGGTCTTAACACCATCGGCTCAGTCCTCGCCATCATATTTGGAACCATTGTCGTTGTCAGTACGGAAAATGATAGAAGGTTCGGCCCTGTCATTCAGCGTGCACCAGTGCCCCAAGTCTACTACACCAACCTTCAGCAGAGGACGACAGCGGGTAATCCCTTCTATCCGACAGTTGTTGCACAGGTGACATATATTCAGGCAACAGCGCCCCCTATAGAAGAACATGTTGAACAGACAGGAAGTATGACAGCGCCTCAAGCTTCAAATTACGTTCAGCCACCTGCCTATCAACAACGTGGAGTATAAAACGTAAATCCAGAAGACAGTGTAATTAAATTAACAGCTTTCCGCAGTTTTATATTAGCTTACTGATCACGATAGAGAAAGTGTTAAAAGAAATCAGGCATAAAATTAAAGATTCGGTTTTTTTTTTTTTTTTTTGGTTTTGGGTTTTTTTTTTTTACAGGACAATAATTGTTCATCAGGAAGGAAAGTCTACATGAACTATTGCAAAAGAGAATTAATTCTAATTTCATATTGTGATTTGTAGATTAGCTCCATACATGGAATCAAATTTAGTGCAGCCTACAATGTAATAATATAATGTAACTATTTTAAGTGTATGTAAGAAGAAAAAAAAATAAAACAGGAAACTATTTTTTTTTTAAACATATAACCTGTGAAATAATGACTTCTATTACAAACTATTATTATTATTATTATTATTATTATTATTATTGTTGTTGTTGTTGTTGTTGTTGTTGTTGTTGTTATTATTATAATTATTATTATTATTATTATTATTAAAAACTACTACTATTGCTGTTACTAGTATTAACACTACTACTGTTATTTTGATTATTTATTTATTTATTTTTACTCATCTAGTTTTGGTTATTTATTTATTTTATACTCTTGTTGCTGTTATATTATACTTCTGAATGGTTTATGGGTGAATGAGGGGATTGTTTTCTTAAGCTGCAATTAAATGATTTTTTTGAAAACGTATTTTATTTGTTATAATAACAGCATTTACTCAGAATGGAATTTCGATATCTGTTAAATATTATATGTTACTATGACTGTGACATCACCATAATAACTCTTTCAGTATGTGAATTACACGATAAACCTGTTCTGATTTCTTTGCTGAGGTTGATGATGATCGTGGACTTAACACCTATCAATGTCATTAAGAGCTGAGGTTAATGTGAGGTTGTGCAGGTTGACATTTAGCATAGACGATAATCTTCAAATTCTAAAACTTTGCTACAAGATAAGCAGCGTGCAATACATACTAGCAATGGAAGATTAACAAACACGTCTACTTTACAAATTTCATTAATACGTATGTGATGTAATATTTCACATCAGTACAGTTTTAAACATGATAATTAAACAAAATGATTTTTCGTACATTTACTCAAGAAGTCAACGACGACACCACTCGGCTACCAAACAAGCATAAATAACAACAACAACATCAATAATAATAATAATATTAATGATAATAATAATAATATTAAAAATAATAATAATAATAAACGTTAATTTCTAGCACTGGGTGAATACTCTGGTAATAGCAGTTTTGTCTGCTCTCAGTGTTTCGCGACAAAGAAATGACATCGGTATTCGATGAACACGAACCGTTACCCTCAGGTCAGGTTCGAAAAACCATCGAAGCAATTTCTATGACTGAAAGAGGACGCTTCGATAAACTTTAATTGTTGTCGTAGGAGCAGCATTTGACACATAATGACGAGATAAAATCTTCGTAAAGAAAATGACAGATCACAGCAAGGCGGGAGATCACAACGACCGATTATTGATAAGCTAATTTAGCTTGTGTCTAATGTAAAAAAAAAATAATAATAATAATAATAGTAATACATAAAATAGGCCAGGTCTTTGTGAAATATGATACTTGTGAGTTGTTAATGTTTATATCTACTGGTCATAATTATGATTATTTCTTAAAATAGCTCTTTGGCCAATGTACAGCTGGTACCTAAGCTAACTTCATAAACAAATTTTTTTTTTAAAAAGTATATTTTCTGTCTGTTTACATAAACTAAAATCTTTAAACTGGTAACTGAAAGAGACAGAGGACTGGTCGGTCTGAATCAATGGAGACGTCGGTGTGGTACAAAGTTGGAGTCTTTGGGGTGATTGTGAGTTTTATCATCTTCGTGGTCGGCTTCGCTACGCCAGTGTGGTCGATCGCTGACGTCGAGGTGACCGGTTTGTGGCTCAACTGTTCCTACCCAGTGAAAAACTGTCAAACAAAACGATTCGGTTCCTCAGGTATTTCCATTAGCTATCCATTTATCTGCCTTGTTTTATTTCATTTTATTTGATTTGATTTGATTTATTTTTTATCTTTCTTTATTTTTCGTTGTCTCTCTCTGTCTCTCTCTCTCTCACGCACACACACACTCACATTCTCTGTCTCTGCTGTTTCTCTTTACTTTCTCTGTCGCTGTTTCTTTTACTTTCTCTGTCGCTGTCTGTCTTACTTTTTTCTCTCCCTCTCTTTACTCTGTCGCTGTCTGTCTTACTTTGTCGCTCTCTCTTTCTCTGTCGCTCTCTCTTACTTTCTCTGTCTCTCTCTCTTACTCGCTCTCTGTCTTGTCTTACTTTCTCTGTCGCTCTCTCTCTCGCCTCTTGTCGCTCTCTGTTGCTCCTTTCTCTGTCGCTTTCTCTCTCTCTCTGTCATCTCTCTCTTTCTCTGTCGCTCTCTTTTACTTTCTCTTCGCTCTCTTTCTCTGTCTCTCTCTGTCTTCTTTTACTGTCTCTTTCTCTGTCGCTTTCTCTCTCTTTCTCTGTCTCTTCTCTTTCTGTCGCTCTCTCTCTGTCGCTCTCTCTCTCTTTCTCTTTCTCTCTCTTCTCTCTCTTCTCTGTCTGTCTGTCTCTCTCTTTCTGTCGTTCTCTCTGTCGTCTCTTTTCTCTGTTGCTCTCTCTCT
>CM022679.1:4640156-4642656 GCA_012295275.1 Chrysomallon squamiferum
ATAACTTTATATATATCTACCTCTTTGCTTAAAGTACGGAACAACCTGAGTGAGTCATGTGCTTTTATACAAGTGGGTTTTGTATTAGATTTCTGTTTTTTAATACTTGTAGTATCTGCAGTGAATGTGTCTAGCGAACTAAGACCGTTCTTGTGACATCATGCACAGATTCCCATTTCATGTAATTTAAATCAGATATAATTACGAGAGAAGGAACAATATAATGAAACTGCAAGAGGTATTTTTGTGTGTCTCTCTATTTCTTTCACTCTTCCCCTATCTCACTCTTTATCTTTCTCCTCACACTTTCTCCCTTTCACAGCCTTTCTTTCTCTCGATTACTCTGCTTTTCTCATAGTCTGTTTGTCCCCATTTCTCGCCATCTGTCAAATAGTTCAGAGAGTGAGAGAGAGAGAGAGAGAGAGAGAGAGAGAGAGAGAGAGAGAGAGAGAGAGAGAGAGAGAGAGAGAGAGAGAGAGTAGGAATTCTGTAACTCTATAATGCAGATATTTTGTAAATAGGCCCAGATTTATATTGTACTTGATTTCATGCCTCAGTCGATGAATTGTTTAAATCACGCTTGTTGGGGATGAAACACTATACCCCCACTGTGTGGCAGTAAGGTTTGTAACTTGAGTACAGACAGGTGTATGTAACGGCAGAAAAACAAATAATGTATTGATAATTCTTCGGTCGATATGCAGTTTGACATACTGTTCATATCTGTATTTCATCTATTACGTCAAGGAATATATATATATATCTACATATACAGATCGTTGTTTTTGTTAATTGTTTTTTTTTTTTTTTTTTTTTTTGTGTGTGTGTGCGTCTTTGTGTGTCTGTTTTTTGTTACGTTTTGTTTTATTTGTTGTTGTTGGGTTTTTTTGGTTTTTTGTTATTGCTACAGTTGCTGTTCGTCTTGTTGTTATCAAACATACTTTTAGCAGGTAAAGAAACAAAATACAAAAATAACGAAAAGAAAGAAAGAAAGACAAAACGCAAGAAAAGAAAAATGAGATAAGAAAGAAGGTAAAGAAAAAAAAAAGAATAAGTAAAGAAAATACAGAAAGTAAGAAAGAAGAAAAAAAGCAAAGAAAATAAATCAAGAAAGAAATAAAGAAAAAAAAAAAAAAAAAAAAAAAAAAAAATTAAATACGCGTTTACGAAATCCCCAGAGCGAGTCGTATAAAATATTTGCCCTTCGTGTCTGTCTTGAGCCCGGGGACAACCAACTGTTTACATCGTGTTCTCGGGGTGCGTAGACGCTATAAAAAGACTGCTGATGCGGTTATAATAGGGCTATGAAAGTTTAGTAGAGTACATGAATGCACCCGTCCTTGGTTTCCAGCGATTTACGATTGTAGGCAGGGAGTAGTTTTGTGTGTCAAGTGTTTAGTATTGTATAAGTGGTAGACAGACCTGACGTATTTTTTAGTGTGTTGAAAATGTCTTAATGTAAACACGGGAACAAAAGCCGCTATTTAGAAATAACTGAAAGACAGAGGGGACGGAATGACAGTGAAAGAACAGAAGAAAGAATTTAGCGAAATAAAGGAAAATAGAAGAAAAGAATTTAGCGAAATAAAGGAAAATAGAAGAAAAGAATTTAGCGAAATAAAGGAAAATAGAAGAAAAAAAAATTAACTGAGAAAGATAGAAATGGAAAAAGACTGTGTGTTTATTTGTACGTTTGGGTGTATGTGTATACGTGTGTTCTGTGTGTACTGTGTGTGTGTTTGTGTGTGTATGTGTGTATGTGTTTGTGTGTAGGTGTTTGCATGTGTGTGTGTGTTTCTACCATTATGTTTGCCTTTAATTAATTGGTTAACAGATTTGATCTCCCTTGATTGATACACTGAGCTATTTCTCAAGTGCTCTGCATCTGGTGTAACAAAGGCTGTGGTCTGTGCTGTCTTGTAAGTGGGACGATACATATACAATTAGGAAAGAGTAGCACATGAAGTGGCAGTAGCCCGCAGGATGTATCTCCCTCCACCTGTGTGGTCCTTACACTTACACCCGTAAACAACCGGATTGACTGAGTCGCCAAATAAAACATTTCCTTTCTTCCTTTCACTTACTAACACCTGTAATTCGACATCCTCATCTCACCGTCTCAGTGTCTGCATTACCATTTGATAATCTGCTTTTCTTGATCATGGTAACAACATACGACAGTATAAACTTACTAGAGACAAAGATACGAAGTGTTTGCCTGGTTATCGTGGTCATAGATTTACGGTTTGCTAATCTAATGTCCATGGCAATAGCAACACCAAAAACCAGAGCACGAAAGTTTAAAATCATGTGTCAAATTTCAGTCTCAGTTTTCACGATTGACCTTTTTTTTTCTCTCTCTCTTTTTTTTTTTATGTATAAAACTGATTTTGAAACTTGAGTTAAGGGATTTTTGTGTGTGACCCCAGGATATTTGCAGGATATTTATTTATTTATTTGAAAATATTCTGATGGTAACCTAAGATGGTCTTCGTAATTG
>CM022679.1:4647656-4677656 GCA_012295275.1 Chrysomallon squamiferum
TGAATATACATATATATGAATATACACACGTACATAAATGTATATATATGTATGGACATATAAAAACCACACACACAAAGGTATCAATGCTTACGTACTCAGATCTGCATACTCGGAATATCAGTGGCTATTTTTTGTTTTTTAACCTATTTTACAAACTTGTATCACTTTCCACTCAGTGATTCACAGGTATTCGAGGAGATAAAGAAACAGAAACGATGCTAGATAAATAAGAAATTCAATACTGTCCACCAAGCAATGAAAAAAGATACATTGTCGTGAAAAGAATGTATATTTATATGTCTGCTTATGGCGCATTCACACATGACCGATTTCAGATAACGAGCTTTTTGCCTTTCGTTCGTTGTGAACCCTTGTACATGGGTACACCGTTCGAGTATTGTGAGCGCATTCGCTAAAACAACTTGTGTGTTTATGGCTTTGTTATTTGCATTCAAAAAAAAAAAAAAAACGCCTTTTCTTTTCTTAACCCACAGGGTCGTTCACAACGGGCAACTGCTTAACCTAGTTTGATTAACAGTTGTCTACCCTTTCTTGAGCTGGTCGATGGGTTTCTTTGGGTGTGTCTCCTTATATAAGTGTTTGTATATAGTGTATGAATGGGCGTGTACGGGTGTGGAATCGAGTAGTGTGTTAATTTCGGTTTCCGTGAATTGCATTCAAAAGATTTCATTTATGAAATTAAAAATATTTATCATGTTTTTAGGTGTTTTTTTTTTTATCAAAATAATTTTTTTTATAGTTTCTTTTCCACACGAATTTATTAATCTGTTAATTAATTTAATTGATTTATTTACTTACTTACTTATTTTTTATTTTATTTTACTTTATTTATCTATTTATTTTATTTTACTTTATTTATCTATTTATTTATTTATTTATTTATTTATTTATTTATTTTTAAAAAAAAGCATTCACAGACGTCAAATATCTGGTAAATTCTCACGCACTGTTATGTCGTTCCGTGTTATTAAACAAGCGTTTACTTACAACATATCACATAAAATAGACCCATAGTGAATTGTACCCGCCTTCCTGTACTAAGTATACCCTGCACGCATCAGTGACCGCCACGCTTCGACGGAGACAGATTTGCTAGGTCACTTACAAGTCACCTCTTCATCAACAATTTATCAATTACTCAATGCGACGGTTCCAGGGGCGAGTTAAATGTAAAACTACAGTATAAGTTTATATTATACCCTTCCAAATAAATCAACAAACAAACATATAAATAAATAAATAAATAAATAAATAAATAAATAAATAAATAAATAAATAAATAAATAAAAGCTGGTAATGATTAATAATTGAGAATATGTTGCTACTGAAAGTCCACTTTAAAAGCTTAATGGAAATTTAAACCAAAAAAAACAAACAAAACAAAACAAATTTGTTATTAATAGAACCATTTTCTTCCCTACCCCTAAAATTTCATGCGGTTCTTTCCTTAAGAAAAAAAAAAACAGTTTATTTTGTTAATAAGGCCACTTAGATAATAGAAAAAATAACAATGATAATAAAATAATAATGATAATAATTAAGCCCTCAAAACACTTGAAAACATTGTTCACACTATGTTATACGTAAAAACCTCACAGTCGTTGTTGTCATAGCTGCTGAACATCATGCCGATGTGGTCTGAAAATACCAAACTTTACAAAACAGGAGTTATCGGCATTTTCATCAGTTTTGGAATTTTCGTGGCGGGATTTGGAACTCCGGCATGGCAGCAGGTTGGAATCATGGGAAAACTGATGTTCGAAATTGGTCTCTGGCAGTGGTGCTACGGCAAAACGACAATGTCTAACTGCCGATACTTCGATTTTGAAAAGCGTCAGTATTATTTGTGATCTATATGTCTGTTTGTCTGCCTGTATGTACGAGTGTATGGGTATGTGTGTGTGCGAGAATGTGTGTGTGTGTGTGTGTGTGCATGCGCGTGCGTATGTGTGTGTGTGTGTGTGTGTGTGGTTTATAAGAAAAACAAGGATTATGTGTGGTGACAGATTTACACGTGTGTGTGACTGTTATTTAAATATATCCAGTATATAATCGATTCAGACAGGGATACGAAAAGGGCGACAAATATTTTGACTCTCTGATTTTGAAGAAAGCGTTATGTATAGTATGATTATATACTTTGTGTGTGTATCTATATTCACTTATATACACGTGTGTGTGATTGCGTGTGTGTTTGTGTGTGTGTGTGTGTGTGTGTGTGTTGGTCATGTATACTGTGTTATAATAAAAACAAATTACGTGAATATATATAACTCAAATTTATCTTTCTTAGGGAAAAATGAAAACGTCTAATTCCTGCTACTTAGATTTCAAAGAATATATTGTGTGATATAATTATACTTGAGTAAAACATTTATGTTGTGTCTGTGTATATGTACGTTTATTTGTTGTGGCATTCTAGTTTTACTTTTAATGTATTTTATTTGTATATATGTTGATCTCGACAAGACACATTACCTTAAAACGGTGTCTAACTATCGCTGTTTGAAAACATTATAGATAGGTATTTATGTATATATATATATATATCGCTGATTCGATTTTGAAAACATTATATATATATATATATATTTGTATACGTGTGACATAAGTATAATATTACATTTTCGAGAAATTATTACACGGGTTTTTTTTTTTTATTTCAGACAAGCCTACGAGTGTTGTTCGTGGTGTAGAAATAGCAGCGTTTGTTGTTCACCTAGCGACTGTGATAAACGTCTTGTTAAACTTGAAGTTCCCAGAAAGAAGTCCGAAGTCTATTGTAGTGCTTGGTGTCTTTACAGGTGATGCGTGTGCATGTGCGTGAGCGTGTGCTCGTTCATGTGCATTGGCGAGTGTGTGCTTGAGTGTATATTTAACACTAATAAGTCTGCATCTTAGGATAAATTTTAAAATGAATAATTTATTGGCTTGTCATATGAGATTTGGCTTTCCATATGGGTAATACCAGCGGCGAATCCATTTGGTAATTTAAAGTTTCAATCCAATCTTTTGAGTTAACAGAAATAAATGTGGCAGCTGTGATTACCCGATACTATTTCACCTTTCACCTTGTGTTCATACACTTTGATATATTCACGGTTTTGATACTATTTCACCTTTCACCTTGTATTCATACACTTTGATATATTCAAGGTTTTGATACTATTTCACCTTTCACCTTGTATTCCTACACTTTGATATATTCACGGTTTTGATACCATTTCACCGTTCGCCCTGTATTCATACACTTTGATATATTCAAGGTTTTGATACCATTTCACCTTTCACCTTGTATTCCTACACTTTGATATATTCACGGTTTTGATACCATTTCACCTTTCACCCTGTATTCATACACTTTGATATATTCAGGGTTTCGCATACGAACCTCGGAGACACTGTCATTAACCCCCACCATGAATCTAGAACCTCCCTAGCGAAATATTGAACACTGTTTACCTATAAGTGTTAAGCACACAGTAAGAGTGTGCGACCTTGCACGAGCTTACCCACTACGTTCGACCCAATTCTAAGTAAAGACTGTAGTGTCTTGTAAAATATGAGAAAATCAGTGAACGGGTGCGTAAATTGAGAAGTATTCTGAGTACGAAATAAATATGAAACATATACCTTGCTTAAATCACAACGTTTCATTTGAACATGAAAACAGACCCCAGTCTAACACAGAACAAACACGCGTTTGAATATACTGGACAGGTTTAACAATAATTTATAGTTTGAGATAAAAAAAAAAAAGCCATTCCAAATTTTCTACAGAGCAAAGGTAAATAAGTATGCACTAATATCTAGGCGATGAGTAATAAGAAAGCTAACTCGGTTCTTCACACACACAAATAAAAAAAAAACGAACTCCAGTTACACTAAAGAGTTACTTCCCTTCCATTGAATATAGTAGCTATGACGTGATTTATTTCATTTTATTCTATTCTGTTCTATTTTTTTTATTCTATTCTATTATTATTATTATTGTTGTTGTCGTTGTTGTTGTTGTTGTTGTTGTTGTTTGTTTTGTTTTGTTTTTGTTGTTTTTTGGGGGGTTTGGTTAATTTTCTGTTTGATTGTTTCGAGGTTTTATTTATTTATATAATATTCGATTTTTGTTTCATTTATTTAATTTCACTTTCATAATTTTGAAATAAAAAAAAAAAAAAAATTTTTTTTTTATTTTTTTTTTTTTTTTTTTTTTGAGGATCCATATTTTTTTTAATTAATTTTCTTCTTCGTCTTCCTGTTATTATAATTTTTTTTTTTTTTTTTTTTTTTTTGTCTAGGTATAATCGGGTTAGTGGGAGAAGCTGTCTATGGAACATGGGGGATGGAAACAATATTACTCAGAGGAGAGTCAGATGATGACGTCAGCCAGCTGTCATGGTCGTTTTCTTTCGCGGTCATTGGTTCGAGCCTCGTTATCATCTTTTCCGTCATGGTCCTCATAGGTTTCCGCCATACCGCTAACGTAGAAGATGTCATAGTGAAGTCAAACGATAACGCACACGAACTTGAAGGACGAGAAAAGCACCCGGAATTTTACAGTCATGGAGGTGGTGAGAAAAAGCAGGAATTGCCTCTCTATCAGCCACAGTTTAAGCCAGACTATGAACAGAAAGGAAAATATTAAGCTAGTACAATACTGTAGATCCGCGGATTGAATATCATGCCAACATATTATTATTATTATTATTATTATTATTATTATTATTATTATTATTATTATTATTATTTCATTTTACTTATATGTTATAATTAAACAGTGCTATTTTTCGTGATTCCTGAAAAATTTGTTTATGTATTGTTGTTTTATAATTAGCCAAAATCTGTCACTAGAAAACAATAATAATAAATATGGATAATGGTATAGTTTCAAGATTTTATATCACTCAAAACAAAAATAAAAGAATGTGATCATTTTTATTTCAGTATAATTATATTAATATGGACGATGGTATAAATTAGATATGTTTATATCAATATAATAATAATGTTATGTTATGCTATATAAGTTGCTTATGTATTTCATATAATTACATACGGTTCCCATCCATCTGATCTAATTTCACACCTAAATTTACCCCCAATGTGATCTAAATGAGACGATTAGATTTTCTAATTTTTAATGTTCATTCCACCGTGTGGATGATCCCAAGTTGTATTTTGTGCGTGCATGGGCACGTACAGATAAAGGTGATCAATTTCTGCAAGCTAAACATAGAAAGATAAACATCAAGAACAGGGAATATCTATGACGTCCTTTCTACTTATCACCACAACTGTTCCTACATATTTACACTCATGCGATAGATCAAAGCACCATGTACCCTCTTGTCTACATTCTTCTTCTAAATAAGACTCAAGCTTGGTATGCGTCAGCCTTTCAACTCTTGACGATTGAAGACGAAAGAAATAATTTCAACCCAGATTTGCTGGATCGACTTTGAAAAAGCTGTCGCCAGTTCTGTGACGGCTGTGTTCTCCGTACAAAGAAGATGAGTAACAAGAGCCAAGGCCATAGCATTCGTTCTGTTGGTCCAGGCTGTGCTGAGAGTTCGCAGACAACTGCATAGCTTATTAAGTAACAAGTTCTTATATTCCCCAACGAGTTTGAAACGATGAAACAAGTATAATTATTCTGATATGCGACTGATATTTTATTTTCAGAATTTTTATACCATAATAAATATATCATATAATCGGATATAAGGGATGGTATCCATTAAATATTCATATTTAAGTATAATTATGTACAGCAATATTTAAAGGTGATGGTATTTGGAGTATAGCATTTTCAGCTCCTATTTTAAACTCTAATAAATATTTTAAAATATCGTTCTTTTTGCGCTGTTCTTTTATTAAAATAAAATTTAAAGTTATTTTAATACACACGTTTTAGATTTATTCACACACACACGCACATACACAAACACACATACAAACGCACAGCCAATTTTATTATTTATTCATTACACATTATCCATATAGAACAAAAATAAAATAACTATTCTTTAAAATAAATAAACAAATAAATAAATAAACAAACAAATAAATAATATGATAATAATAATAATTAAAAAACATAATATATAAATAAATATTGGTTCGCGAACCAATGGAGGAATTATCGAAAAAGAAATTTTTATAACATTGAAAAGTGTGTGATTTAATTTTTGTTTCAGAAAATGATAATTATAATATAAAAGAAACAAATAAATATAATACTAATTTTTAAAATATTTTAATTTATTTTATTTCATAAATTCTTAAATAAAATTACGGAAGAGTTAAATTGAGTATAGTTTTTGTTTGTTACAAGCGGCAGTGAGTTAGCTATGGATGTCACCAAAAGCAGTATGTAATGTTTATTCTAAAACTAATTTGGAATTAATTTGTTTTATTTCTTTACGAACCGATATTCACTTGCAGAATAAGTGCATTTACCTAATTAAGTAATAGTTCATATTAAGTTGGTTTTATTTTATCATTCAGAAAAACAAAAATGGCAGAATTTTTCGCGCACAATTTGAACGATGATATTTCCATGAATTATTGAAATGTTACGAATGTATCACTGAACGTTAACATCATTCATTGGGGTTTTTTATGAGTTAATAAATTATCATCTGAATCGCTGTGTCTGTCTTTTCTCACAATTTATACTAAAATAATTAATTAAATGTGGTTGTTTTCCAATTTTGTTTTTCTGCTTTCATTTTTACTATGAGATATTAAAATTGTGTTAGATGTATATAACACATCGCTAATTATGCAGTTTAGGTCTGTATCATCTTAGAATCACATAAATATTGAAATTCAATAATTTTCACTTTGGGAAAAAAATACAAATGGAAATATGTAGCTGCTTGCTAAACAGTGTTAGGAGTGTACGCTTTCGTCTTTGTCATTCTGAGTGAGCTTAGAAGTTATTAATTAGATATATGACAATATCTTATATTTGATTTATATCCATTAGATACAGAACAAGAAATGTTACAAAGGCTAAGCTAACTTAATTCACACAAACTGACAGTGACAGACAGTACAGTTAGCAGCTACTTACCATTTGTATTTGTTTCCAAAGCCCAAAGTCACGAAAGTGAAAATTATTTGCATTTAAATATTTATGTGATGTCAATAACTAAATAAGATTGATTTTGAAAATATTTTTTACATCTCATTTCAGCCTGAAAAAAATAGTACCTTCATTTGATTTTGGAAATTGATCAGTTTTGAAATTCATAATATATATATTCTATTATTATTAATTGTAAAATTTATATTCATTTAATAAAATAACTGCATCAAAGTATTTGATGTTTTGAAAAAGATTTGTTTTTAACCCTTTTGTTGTTATTATACTTCATATATATATATATGTTGTTTTCATTATTATTTTAACACATTTTCAAATACGATATATCACAGAATTTGTAAGGCACAAACCTGTCATAATGGGAACTATTAGGATACTTGTTTTAACATTGTAGGATACATTTTTTTTTTTTTAAACTTGTAAATTTTTCTCATAAATTATGCTCCTCATGTGAAATATGTTTGTTAATTGTACAAAATGTTTTCAAATTTTAGATTTTACTTCTGTCATCAGTGAAGTTGCAGATGCAATAGAAGAGGCCGACTTTTTAGCCATTGATGGAGAATTTACAGGTTTGTATAAAATTTCACTAAATAGTTTATGAGATTATGTTTTTATGTTATCAGTAATAGGAGTACATGTATAAATATAAGTGTGTGTCACTGTGTATGCGTTAAAAATATGTACATTAATAAATGATATTAAGAAACTGGTATAGATCGTACAAGAAGATGGAAAAAATTTTTTTTTTTCTTTATTTTGTGTGTGTGAATTTCTTGGGGAGGTTTTTTGTTTTTTTTTGTTGTTTTATATGCATTTTGTGTTTTTCCCCATGTGTATCAGGCATATTCTTGTTGTTTGTAAGATAAATATTTTATTTTTTAGTTATTTATTTTTTATTTTTTTGTAGGTTTAGAAGTTCCACAAGCAGGTCGTGTTACTTTCTATGACACACCAGAAGAACGTTACCAGAAACTGAAGAAGGTTGATTGTTTTAATTATTATAATTAATTGGTTTAATTTATTATTATTTTATTTTTATTTTTAACTGTGATCATTTTCATTTCTTTTTTAAACTGGTTCATTATAATTTTTGCTTTTATTTTCAAATTTAGTTATCCTTGAATAATTTTCATTCTTTATAAAATAGTTATATAAGATATATTATATCTTAGGAATAAACAGAGAAATTCTGTATAACTATATGAACCTTCAACAAGAATATGTGGTTGTTTTTACAGCAAGATGGTATCTGTACTTACATATAATAACAACATTTTAATGAATTTAATAAATAATTTTAAAATATTGAATATTTAGTCTTTTTTGTTTTCAGGGATCTATGGACTTTCTCCTTATCCAGTTTGGCCTGGCAGCTTTTACATACAATGACATAACAAAGTCGTAAGTACATTACTGATAGAAACATACTTAATGTGTCACCTAAATATTTTTTATGACTTCTTTGAAACAAGAAATAAACCTGTGCTGATAATAAATAATGACAGAATAATAAGCACACTGGCTGACATTTTTTTTAATTTTTTTTTAATTATTACATCATTTAACATCTGAATTGTCAAAACAAACCCATCAAAATCTTTACTGAACTTAGTATATCTTTAGTGTTTCTGAGATTTTGAATATTTCTCTACACAAAATGACAACATTTGGACAAGAAAAGAAAAAAGATAGTATTAACTTCTGTGCATCTTCTTAGTTAATAAAACTAATAAGTTATTACAGACTTTAAAACGCATAGTAAATGTTAATACATAAGCATGTTAAAAGTACAAAGACTGAAGTTATTAATATGATTATATTTTTGAGATAACTCAAAAGACTCAAAGAGCCTCTTTAACAATAATACATACTGTTTACATACTGCTGCTTTTGATGCAGTTAGTCTATGGAATTACAGCAGTTCCTTTTTTAATAATCGTTATAGAAAAATTATATGTAATATCTGATGTGAATTTCAAAATGGTTGAGGAATGGTTAAATATTCATTAATTCTTTAAAGTATACAATATTATCATAATTATTAAATTTTATTTAAAATTTCAATTTGTTCATGAAGCATTTTTAAAATGTTTTCTAAAACTTTTTTATTTTAGTTATAGAGCCAAGTTATTCAACTTTTATATCTTCCCAAGACCATACACAAGACAGGCTCCTGATAGGAGATTTTTATGTCAGGTGAGATAATTTACAAAATTCTTCATTGAATATTGTTAAATATCATGCAAAATTATAAAGAAATATCAGATTTTTATTTTTGACAGAGTAACAAATGATGTGAGACTGAAAACTGTCATGTGAAAATATTAAAAACAGCACAGTCAGCCCTGAGAACTAATCTAGTAAATTAAACAAGATTTTGTTGTAATTGTTTTTATCACCAGTGTTGTATGTTATACTTGATTCAAATGTGCATTAACTAAAACAGTTTAGCTTATTTTATGATATTCAGTTTTGCTGAACCGATACTTTTAATAATTAATTTAGCTTCCTAGTAAAATATATCTATTTGTATTATTTCATTCATATCAACTTTTCCTTTTTAATTTTTTTTTTATCTTTTGACATAATTAAAACTGAATTCATTTATTTGATATTTAAAAGTGGAAAATCAAATTCTGCAATAACATATATTTTTTGTTTATTTCATTTAATTTTTTTATTTGTATTTTTTATTTTTATATATATTCTTTTTTCACTTATTATTTTTACTTATTTTATTTTTTTCAGAGTTCCAGTATTGATTTCCTAGCATCTCAAGGCTTTGATTTCAACAAACTTTTCAGAGAAGGTTAAATACACTTAAAGTGTTTTAACATATTTTTATTTAAATAGTTAATAACCATTTGCACTTAAATGCATCAACAAAATTCAGTAAATTCATAAAATGCATGCATACACATTTTTAAATATGCAGTTAAGAAAGGAAAACTTAAAATAAGGCAGTTTAAAGTAAGTGAAAACATTCTGAAACCAGAGCAAAGAACTCTTAACTTGACAGACAAAATTTAATTTTTAACAGTGATGGGCATATGTAATTTTATAAATTAAGTATGGGCTATGATGCTTAACTGTTTGTGCTAGAGTTTCCAAATTTGGAATGTATATATTTAAAAACATCCACTACAAAATGACAGAACAAAAATCTTGGAAAAATTAACTGTTCTTTTCATAAATATAACCTTTTTACAACTTTCTGTTGGTTCAAAATACAAATGAAAAACATTTTTTATTTTTATTTTTTATTTTTATTTTTTTAAATTATTTCTTTCCAGATATATAGACAAAGAGAACTTTTTTTCAGTTATTTTGTAGAAATAAATGTCTATTATGAATCTGATCAGTTTGAATAATATGTATATATTAGTTTGGGTTAGAGAATGATATCCCATAATATTTTTTAAAAAAGTAAAAAATAAAAGTAACCAGTTGTCATGAAAAAATAAACTAGTACTATTTTTTTGTAGTAACAAAAGGGGATTATTTCCATCAAATTTCAATTCTGTAAATTAAAAAAAAAAAATAACATCTTTTTATTTTTGTCAGACATTGTAAAAATAGAAAAACAAATTCTATATAAAAGCATAATAAAGTTTTTAGCTTCTGCTGCATCCCAGGTATTCCCTATTTAACTCTGGCTCAAGAAACGGCGCTGAAGGAAACTATAGAAAGCAAACACAAAGACTATAACCAGTTCTCATCCCCAGCCTACATGAGTCCATTCGGAGCAGACCCTGGTCCAAGCAAAGGACCTGTCTGTGTGCCGGACGAACACAAGGACTTCATCACAGATATGAGGTCATTTTCTTCTCACGTTCTCCAACTTAATTTTCTAATTATTATTCTCATTGCTGTTATTATTTGTTCTAGTAGTAAGTATGTATGTATGTATTATTATTATTATAGTTGATATAACCTTTATCATTAATGTCATTTAGTAGTAGTAGTAGTAGTGATAATAATAGAAGTATTTATTATTCTTATTATTATTATTATTATTATTATTATTATTATTATTATTATTATTATTATTATAAAAAATTATGAATTTGATGAGATTTGATTACTTGATATATATATATATTTTGCAGATTTTGCTACTGATTAAATACAGGTTGTTAACATTATTTTGTTAAACAGTGTGTGTCAAAGTGACAGTGTGAATTATTTCCCACTTTATGACTGCTTATCTCTCTATCTACTGTTTATTTAACCTTTGTTATTCGATTTTTTTAAACAGTAACAAGATTACCAAGTTTCTAGAACAGGATTCTGAAGAAACACTGAAGCTGCCATCTTGTAACGGCTATTTGAGAAAACTCATCTACCAGACCATCAGACTCAAGTAAGACATTCATTTAGACTGTTCCTTGAATAAAACCTCTCTTTTTCATAAATCATGTTAGCTGTCATGTATATGTTTTTGACCAGAGATAGAAGCTGCTATTTTTGTTATATATTTTTCATTGCAAATAAACAGTGAAGTCTCATTTGTGGTTAGTCAGTGAAATATATTAGTAATAAAACCTGCTGTTACCATTATACATATTTACATGTTTACCTAGCAAACAAAAATACTGTGGTAACCTTGATTTACAAGTTTAATTTGTTACGTGACCGAGCTCATAACTCAATTTGCTCTTATATATCAAATCAGTTTTCCCAATAGAAATGAATAGAAACACCAATAATCCATTCCAGCCCCCACAAAACCACCCCATGTTTTTGTAACATGTATATAAATAAGATTTTTTTATTTATTTTTTTTTATTTTTTTTTTTTTTTTTTTTTTTTTTTTCCCACTTTCTCTCACAATTGTAGACATTCGTCATCTGTCCACTTGGAGACCAAATCTGGGGATAACAAAGAAAGGTTTATTGTTGTTACAAAGGTCAAAGGTGAAGATGATATGAAAGTAAAAGAACAAGCCAAACAAGCTGCTGAGATGGTAAATTAACAATTGTAAAACATCTTTTATCATCTTGAACAGTTTAATATTACTGTCACATTCATAAACTGTTTATTCATAATCAAACACTGAAAATGTCAGTCTGTCTGTTATTCTAACTCCTTCCTTCCTTCTGTAAGTTTTCTTTTTATCCATCCATATCATTTTAGTTTCTATCCATGAAAGAAAAACTATGTAATTTATTTTGTATGTGTATTTATAAATGTTTTAAATATTCCTTTCTCCATATTTATTTATTTGTTTGTTTGTTTATTTAAGGAAGAACTTGATGATGCTGTTGGTTTCTGCAAAGTTACTAGACTTTTATCTCAGTCGGTATGTGAAATAGATATATCTAAATAATGTAAATATATATATATATGCTTATAGGGACACACATACAGATACATTTCATTACTTCACTCCTCATATTTTTGACAGTAAATGTTGTATATTTTTCTGTATCACAAAGAACATTAAATGTATCAATATTTTGTTGGAAATAGAATTATCCATAATGTCAATGACGTTTCCAATGTATTGCCATCTTTTCTTTCATAGTAACTTCTTTGTCTTATTAAGTTGTACCACTTTTAATTGTTTAACAATGCATTTACTTTTTGTTATGTAATGGTGTATTACTCTTTGTTACATTATGTTTTGTTTTTATAGCTTGCTGTTTTTTCGGATGTTTCAAAAAAAAAAAAATTATTATATACTGTAGAAATTTCTGTTTCAGGGAAAACTCATTGTGGGTCACAATATGTTACTTGATGTGATGCATTTAATCAACCAGTTCTGTTTTCATCTACCAAAGGTATTTATTTATATTTTCATAAAATTACTCTTTCTGTTTAATAGTTTTGTAATGAGCAACCAACACTGTTTGTTTACTTTTCCTGACCATGTTAAAATATTTACTAATATCACATTATACATTGTTCTGAAAAAGATGTAAAATAAAATACTTTGGGGTTACATATAACTTGAAATGAGTAGAGGATAACTTACAACACAGCCAGCCATAAAAGCAGGTTTGAATCTGTATAATCTGCTAAGATGTTGACAGTGAACAGTAGATACATGAAATTATTTGTGACGTTAATCATGAAATTATTTGTGATGTTAATCATGTCATATGGATTCCATTTAAATCAGTAATAAATTTTATTGTATTTTTATTTCTCTTCTTTTCTTTTCTTCACTTCTTGATCTTGGATATTTGTTCTGTTCCCATACTTGACCATTACTAATATTTAATGTAAAGAATTTACTGAATACAGTTTGCCAGCTTGCAAACAATATATACCTGATATAGTCAGTATTTATTTATATATAACAGTATGTAGCCAGATATAAAAAATGTATTGATTTTATAAGCATATAAAACCAAAAATATTTAACTTGTTTTCTTTCTTTGCAAGTATTATCACAACTTTTCTTGACATTTCAGGAATATGATGAATTTAAATCCCTTACTAGGTGTATTTTTCCCAGGTTAGTCTGTATTTTAATCATTTCTGTTTCTTTGTCAACCTTCATGATACAGTATATTCAGATAACATAAAACTTGTAATGACACAAATAAGTATTTTTTACATTAGTTCATTTTGTAAGAGTTATCTGTATCAGTGTTTAAACATAAAGAAAGACAGATAATTAAGACATTAATGAAACACTCCATATCAAATTAGGTTATCAAAAATCAAACAAGATCTTGTCTTTCTTTGCAAGTATTATCACAATTGGTATTATAACACTAACTGGGTAACTGAAACAAAAAAGGAGAAAATAACTAAATATATCGGATATTTGCTACTAATACGGTAATAATTTTTTTTTTTAAATAGAATTATGTTTTTATTTTCAGATTGCTAGATACCAAACTAATGGCAACAACAAACCCTTTTAAGGTATTTTAACAATCTAAAATAACATGCACTTGGGGAATATTTCAAATTCCAACCTCTATCTCATTGTTGTATCAAAAGCCAAAACAGTTTCTTTAATAAGAAACTGCATACAAAATGTCATGATATAATAAATAATGAGTCATGATACCACAGAAAGGTTCTATGAGATTTCCAGTACAAATTCATGTTTTTGTCACTGATACCTATTTTTATTTCCATTTCTTGATATTTTAAACTCCTGTATTATAATAATTTGTCTGACTATTGCTTAATATTTAGAAATTTAGATATTTTCAGTCTGTTTTATTTATTTTATTTTATTCTATTATTTTGTTATTATTAATTTTATTTTTTATTATTATTTTTTTTTTTTGGATAAACATTGTTATTACTATAATTCTGTTTTATTCTCTTCTCCAGGATCATATTCACAATTCAACACTGGGTGATCTGAAGAAAATTCTGGAATATCATCCCTTTACAAAGCCCAAGGTTGGTATGTATATGAATCTACATCTTATATTGTTTTTGAACTTACATTGTTTCTCTCTCTGTCTCTGATGTTTCAAGTGTACAAGAGCTATATAGGAATTGTTCTATCATCCATTTGTCTCAGTATTTAAAACTTGTGTTCTGGCTTATTTTTCAAAATATTTGTTTTATTGCCTTCTTTGTTAGAATTGGAATCTTTCTGTTTATCAGAAAAGCCAGGAGTTTAGCATTAGCCTTTTTTCCTTTTACACTAACATTCAATAATGAGTGTTATTCATTATCCTTTAATCCAAAAATGAATTTTGATATTTAAAAACTAAAACTCATCCATTGCAATATCCAAGCACTGCTTTCTTCTTTTTATTTTTTTTCCTTTTTTTTTTTTTTTTTTTTTTAATCTCAATTTTTTAGATCTGCCAGAAGAGTTTTCTCGGTACAGTGGAGAAGCCCAGCTGCATGAAGCAGGATATGATGCGTTCATCACTGGCATCTGTTTCATTTCCATGTCTAATTACCTAGGTTTGTTTCATTTCCATGTCTAATTATTGAGGTTTGTTTCATTTCCATGTCTAATTATCTAGGTTTGTTTCATTTCCATGTCTAATTATCTAGGTTTGTTTCATTTCCATGTTTAATTATCTAGGTTGGTTTCATTTCCATGTCTAATTACCTAGGTTTTTTTCATTTCCATGTCTATCTAGGTTTATTTCTTATTTTATCTAGGATTGTTTTATTTTTCAGTTTGGATTTTTAATTTTCAAATTAATTATCTAGGTTTGTTGTTGATCTCTTTTTTTTAAATTATTTTGGGGTTTTCTTTTTTTTTTTTAGTAATTTTTTTTTTTTTTTTTTATTTGTTATTTATTTATTTCAATGGGGTGGGGATTGTTTATTGTTTACATAATTTTCAAATTTTTGGTAAGGAGTTTCATCTTGTATTTTATTATTATTATTTTTTTAATGATGATTATTATTATAGCTGTTATTGTTGTTGTTGTTGTTGTTGTTGATGATGTTTTTATGAAGTTTTGTGTTATAACTGCAGGAACTTTTCAGAGTCCAACACAAGAATATGTCTCTCCTTCATCACGTCTCATAGAGCCTTTTGTAAACAAGTAAGTGTGAGACTTCATCAACCAGTTAGTAATAATAAGTACACTCTGTTTTGTATATTTTATTTTATTTTATTTTATTCTATTTTCATTTCACAAGGCTTGTTTCTTATTTTTTTTACTGTGAAGTGATATGAAAAAAAACCTAAGTATTTTATAAACTTCAGAATGAATCTCTTACCTTCTACAATCAAGTTTTTACTAACTGTAGAGAATGAAAATTGAATAGCAAGGTGAATAAATCGAAGGCTACCAGTCTTATATAAGTTTCAACGTACTCAGTGTTTCTTATAAAATATATTTTGATATTTATATACAAAGTGTGACATTTAAACATAAGAATTTTTAAAGTTAATTACTGATTTGTGTTTCCCTGTGTTTGTCATTATCAGTGTTAAAAACTGGCAAGATTAACATTATTTATAATTTTATTTGCAGACTCTATTTGATGCGTGTTTCAGATGTTCCGTACATAAATCTTAATGGATCAGACAGTAAGTTGTGTTTTCTGGGTTTTTTTGTTGATGTTGTATTTTATTAATGTTGTTATCTCAGTTTGTTTAGTTTTAAGGGTTTGTTTAGGTGATGTCTAATATTTCTTTTTGTTTTGTTTTTTGGGGGTGGTATTTTTGTTTTATTTTATATATTTTTATTTTTTTAATTTATTATATATTAGGTGTCTTCATTTTTCTTTCAATTTTTCTTTTCTTTCATTTTTTTTTTATGTTATTCTTTATTATTTCTTTATGAATATTGCTAATCTAATATTAAGAAAGACATTACTGTATATTTTATGAGACACCTCTAGTTATTATTTTATCTTTTCTTTTGTTTAATTTTGTAATTTTGTTGAAAATAAACAAAATTTATTTGAGGATCTGAATTTATTTTTGTTTTTTATATTTGTGTGTAAATCTCAGTATGTGTTGTTGTGTAAACAAAGAGACAAAAAACCTTTAAATTAAATTTTATTCTTTTTTTTATGAAAACCAGAACAAATCTTAATTTAAAAAAAAAAGATACTAGAAATTCTGTTTATGTGTAAACATCTGTCTAGAATTTAGTATTTTTATTATTATTATTGTCAGAGATGAGACAAATTATACAATGAAAAAACTTCTCTAAAAATTAAATTAATTTGTATTTCTAATTAATTGATGTTGACTGCTTTACATTAGAGAAAGAATAAAAGAAAAGATGGAAAACAGAAAAAAAAGGGATAATTTAATGTTTTGCTGAGAACGTATGACTTTTTTTCATGAAATACAATTTATATCATTTAAATCAAGGTTTAAGTTCATTAAAACACTTGTTTTGTTTTCAGTACAAGCAAGTAGAGATCATGTCTTTCATCTTACATTTCCCAAAGACTGGAAAACATCAGACATCCATCAGCTGTTTTCTCCATATGGTAAATAATATTTAGTTGAGATTTACTTTGAGTGTGTGCAATTCAAACAACACTATACGAATGTGAATAGAAAACTGTTTGTACTTGTTTGAATTTTTAAACTGTTACTTCTACTGTAAGAAAAATTTTCACCCGTGAGAATTGCTGATACAAAATTTATCTCATTATCATTAGCAAGACAGCAGTCAGTACTAGTCATTGTATTCAAAACAAACATGATAACTTTGTTTACATTATCTCCCATCGTGTCTGCACTTTCACACCAGTTTTTTTACATAATGCTCCATTGGTAATATATCATTTAGACTTTGACTAATAGTATTTAAACATGATAAACATATTAAAGTTCATTTAGAACTACTAATTTTTTTTTGTTGTTTTTGTTTTTTGGTGGTGGGAGGAGATGGGGGGGATCTCAGATGTTTGTTTTGACTTAACTATCGGTGAAGTTCATGAGTAGACAAATTAATCATTCAAGACTGACATTTTACCAAGTTTGATGATGATGCATTGTGTACTCAGTGGATGTAATTACTCTCAGGCAAAAAAAAAGACTATTAAGAGAGTACTACACTTTAAAGTAGCACTCGGATAAATAAACACTTTGATACTGTGAATGTAGTTTGTTTGTTTAACCCCAAAGAAAAACAAAAACAAAAAAAATCAGCTATTGAGTGTCATTCAGAGGTAAACAAAACAATTATTTTTAAAAAGTCAGTGTAAATAGCTGAATTACAGGGTGTGTGTGTGTGTATTGGTTGTATTTGTATGTATGTGTATGTGTATATTGTAAAAGATATAAATACAGAGAAAAATAAATACAATTATCATGCAATCTTTTTTAAAAAAACTTTATAACAAGCAGTGGCAGTTAAATAATTTAAACCAGGGTCTTGTCTCTAACTGGTTTTACATCCAAACAGTCCACCAGAATGTGGTGTGGGTGTAACATTAAGCTGACAGCTAGGCCTACAAGTCAAACAATAAAGAATTTGATTTGATCAATAAAAATAAAATGTTTTCTTATTTTCAAAGAGAGAAAAAAGAGCAGTATACAAAGCTGAGTATTAATGTTTCATTTTGAATTTGCAAAATAATTTTTTATTTTTTTTTTTTTTTTTTTTTTTTGTTTCACTTCAAATGTTTAAAAATTCATTTCGCAGAACCCTAATTTATTAAATTTTGTATAACTTTATAATTAGACAACAAACAGACTGTGGTAGACCAAGGATTCATTTTCCAAATTTCCATATGATTAGTTTTTTTTCTCTTCTCTTAAACTTTTATTTTTACTATTATCTGAATTAAGATTTTATTGATGTTTTATAATGATTCTGTTTTCTGCTGTTTCTCATATACATGTGTCACCTGGGTTGTTTTTCATGAAGTATTTTTTTTTTTTTTTTTATCATTTCTTATTTATTTATTTATTTATTTATTTATTTGGAAGGGTAGATTTCTTCTGAGTTATCTTACTGTTTGTTTGTGTTTTGAGATTTTTCTCTTTTTTCATTTAAACTGTGTGTTTGTGTGAGAGAAAGAAAGAGATCAATTGTCAACCAAATAGTATAAAACACCCCCACAAACAATAAATTAAATATATATATATATACACATACATATCACGTTTTTGTCATGCTTTATTATAGCAATAAAATTACTTGGAAGAATTTCTAAAACAGATTGAATCAGCTCCAAAGGCATTCTTTTCACCCTGACTGATTTATTACCTCACAGTGACTGACAGGAAATCGCAATTCCCGAGTATCCACAGTTCAAAGTTGTTTTATTCACAGCAGCAGTGTAAATCAGTGCAGTTATCTGCCTTTGTGGTTTCTGGAGAAATGTAATTCTTAGAACTGAGGTTTTGCTGACTCACTGCTATTCATAACATCGACGACAGGATCTCACCAGGAATTAAAAAGTTCAAAGTGTATTATTGCCTAAGACTGTGTTCAGATATGTTCAGATTTTAGAGATATAATTGTTATTGTGTGGATATTAGTAATTCATGTATTACTGCTTAACTGGCTTAAACGTTTTTCATATGTAAATACTACCTAGTGTTTTGTTTTTTATGCAGTTTTATGATTTTTTTTAAAACTGTTATTTTGTTAGAAGGGGTCAGGTATTTATTTATTTATTTATTTATTTATTTAATAATTATTATTATTATTATTATTATTATTACTATAATTATTATTATTATTATTACTATAATTATTATTATTATTATTACTATAATTATTATTATTGTTGTTGTTGTTACTATTATTATTAATATTATCATCATCATTATTATTATTATATTTCGACAGGAAATATTCAGATCTCATGGCTTGATGACACCTCTGCGTTTGTGTCCCTCTATAAAAAGGACAATGCTCAAGCAGGTATAAACATGTTAGCTAAATATCTATTCAGATAATAATATAATTATAGATAACAACTCTTCTTTTACATACAGAAATTTGCATGAAGATAAAATAAAACAAAACTTATTGCCACTTATATTCACTAATTATGTAGATATATAGATAGATAGATAACTACTAGAATTTTAATTTCAGTTATAAAAAAGAAAAGAAACTAACACAAACATTTAAATGAACAAAAATAGAAATCTGAGTGTGAAGAAAAAATAAAGGAATAAAATCGAAATACGTAAAATTATTGTAATAATTTCACATTGATAGCAATTAACAAACAGATTTACACATAAAGCATGTTTCTAAAATATTCTCAACAGTAATAAAGTTTGCAGAGAGTTACGAAACAGTTTTTTAAGATGTTCTGAACTAAGCGTTTGATACATTTCAAATGCAGCTTTGAAAGGTTTGTCCGCTGGTAATTCTGTGTACAAAGTGATCACATATGATGCCTACAAGAAAGAGCAGACACCAAAAACGGAACCTCATCCAAGCAGAAAGAGACCTTCTGAAGACACCGATACAGAAGTGGCAAACAAGAAAAGGAAATCACTGAATGTAGAGTGTGTATATTTGAAATATAATCACTGAATGTAGAGTATATTTGAAATATAATCACTGAGATGTTTTTCCAGTATTTTTAACATTAATTATTAAAGTAAAACTAGCTTGTAATATCAGCTGTACGTTTTACCTAAACATAACTTGTCTCAGCTTTGAAAAAAGCAAATGCAAATCACGTATGACTTTTTGACTTTTCTTTGAGATGAAAATAGAAATAATAATTGCTGCTTTTGCTTCTTCTTTTTTTGCATTTTCTGCCAACTCTTTCCAGTAAATATCTTCACTTCAGTTTACTAATTTGTTCTTCAGGTTAAAATGTTCTGTCACTACCTGTGTATTTCTGTAGGTTTTTTTGTGTCTTTTTTTTACCTTCACTTGTTCCTCTTCACCTCCCTCCCTATTTCAGCTTTGTTGCTCTTGGCTTTTTGGTTAGCTTAGTGTTTAGTTTTTCATGTTAACAGAGCTGCCCCATTTGTTTCAAGATTAACATCTACCACACCTGAAAATGTTAAGCAGCAAAAGAACGGCAGTAACAGCTCTGAACAAGTCGGTGACAAGAAAGCTCAGGGTGACTTCAATATTAAAGAAGGTAAAAATAAAACAAATAAAATGTGCAGTATTTATTATGTGTAATATAGTTTAGTAGAAAGAAACAGCAGTTCACTGATAATAAAACGAATCTAAAAATGAAATTTTTCATTAAATATTAAATTTAAAAAAAAAAATTGATATTATCTACCATATTTATGTCTGTGTGTGTGTGTGTGTGTCTGTGTGATGTGTTTGTGTTTATAAAATCTGGCTTAGTGGAAACAAATACTAGCTCATTAAATCAAAAATGAAATCTTTTATTTAAGAGTAAATATTTTTTCAAAAGAAAAATTAATATTATGTGCAGAGCTTTATTTAGTTACCAGTTCATTATATTTTTAATCATGCATCTGAGTACAACAGTTCACTGCTGTATAACGTCTGTATTGTCAATGACTAATAATAACAGGTCTGACCATTCAAACCCATCTGACTGGTTCATACATGAAATCTGTTTCTTAACATGTCTGTTCAGTAAATTCAGTAAAATTCCTGAACTTCTAAATTAAGAAATACAGTTTATCTGTTTAACTTCAAACAATACACTCTTCTTAAACTTGTTCTTAGATTGTTGTTATTGTTTTATGTTTAAAATGTGGTCATGTTAAAAAATATACATAACTTTTAGTTCAATAACAACTGTCTTCTCTCAAATACATTAAAGGTGCAAACCAAAAATATAAATGAAATTTATTTTTAATATTTCTCTCTCATTCCCTCCCTCCCAGATATTATTTCTGTAGATATTTATGGAGAGACTGGTAGATATAATATGGATGTGCAAATTCATTTAATTTTTTTTTTTTTTTTTTTTTTTCTTCTGCAGATGATTCTAAAATGGACACCTGTGAAAAAACATTTGAAGAAGCTGCCAGCTGGGAGTGAATAAACAATAAACAAAAACTGTTAAAATATTTCATACTGGATGACAAGAGACATGTGTCTTAAACTAATACAACAAACTTTGGCATAATAAAACTCTATCACTATTTCATCATGTTTTATCTATAATTATTTTGTTATTTTTATATATATATTACTATTATTTTTTATTTTATTTTATTTTTTTTTTTTTTTTATTATTATTTTGTATTGTTTTGCTCTAACGTCAGTAATTTTTTGAGGAATGTGGATTTTCCCAAAGCAAAATCATCGTAAACAAGCAAATCATTTCCAAACATATCTTCCTTTCTGTTTCAGTATTGTGTCAAGTTTTTTTTTTTTAGTATTCTGAATCATAAAAGATAATCTTACTTATATCAGAAGTACACCGGTATTTAGTAAAAGTCAGATTTGCAACTGGTAAGTAAAACATTTCAATAAAAAAAAAAAAAAATTTATTAATTAATTATAGTAGTTTTTTTTATTTTAAAATAAAGAATCTCATACAAAATAAATATATTAAATTGTCAAATAGTAAAATTTAAAACACTGTACTGTAATTAATTATCAGAATCAGAGGCTATATTTCAGAATAAAGAACAGTGTACATTAGTTACTTGTATGGCTTCAGGATTTTACGTATATGTATTCTAGAATTATTCATTATTTCTTTTTTAATTTTCTTTTTTTTCTCTCCATTATTTTTTTTTTTTTTTT
Source organism: Chrysomallon squamiferum (assembly GCA_012295275.1). Classification (NCBI taxonomy): domain Eukaryota; kingdom Metazoa; phylum Mollusca; class Gastropoda; order Neomphalida; family Peltospiridae; genus Chrysomallon; species Chrysomallon squamiferum. The sequence goes on from CM022679.1 coordinate 4,669,869, forward strand.
TTTTTTTTATACTGTGTTGTATAATTAAACTATTTTTGTAAATCTTGTTATAAGTAATAACAGAATAAATCGCAATTTGAAACAATACAAATATCAAAAATCTAAAAAAAGTAAATAAACCTTATTGTTCATGCTTTCTAAATTCACCCAATTCTAAAATTTTATTATTATTTTTATTTTATTTTTAAATATCTTTTATCTTTTATATACACATATTTATATATTTATCTTCAGTAATTTTGTATTATTATTATTATTTTATTTTTTTTATTGTTGTTTTGTTTTGTTTTGGGGTTTTTTTCCTAGCTATTTTTCTGTGCTCAGATTTCACCATGTTAGTAATTTTTACACTGCAGGACTGTAAATTTGACACGTATAATGTCATGATCCTGTTACACTTCCAACAGCAGCTACTGTATCAAGTACCCTCATGTTTTCTTAGCAGTATGTCAGTACATCGGTAAACATTTCAGTCAAATATTGATTAATATTCATTTCAGAAAGTCTTAATCAAAAACGGATCAGATTGCTTGTGATGTAATGTAAAGTATCTTTAAGTTTTTAAATCTTCATTTCAGCAAGTCTTAAACTAATACAGAACTGTTCAAATGACTTGTGCTGTGATATAAAATACTTCAGTGAAATCTTTGGATTCTGTTGCAGAATTAATTTAGGGTCGTTTTGGGGTTGTTTTTTTTCACAGATTTTTTTATTAGTAATACGGGGGTATGTAATTAAGAAACTGTTTATGATATTTCAAAGCATCCAAACGTAATTTTTTATTTATTTATATATATATATATATATATATAAAAATATTTTCTTGACATCACTCAACTGTTTTTGTGATGAATCTTATTTTTGTTATTTACTATTTGTTTTCATTATTATCATTATCATTATTATTATTATTATTATTATTATTATTATTATTATTTTGTTTCTTAATAACCCTTTATTCAGTCAACTGATGTTCATCTCACTTAGCTCATTCAACAAATTACATCGTAAACAATTTGTGTCATACAGTAAAACAAACAATCGTAAAGCTATCGCTGGAAGAGGCTATTAATATCCTGTTTGAAATATTTGTAAACAGTTGGATGATAACGATAATATCAGTAATAAATCTTTACTGCAAGCTCTCATTTTTGTTTTTGACTTGTAAAAAGAATCTATGTAGCATCATGTGATACAGAATCAAATTTTACAGATGTATGGATGACAAAATGAAATGAAATTACGAATAAACCTAGTAAGTGTATATGTACCTCAGTTTGATTTCTCAGCATGCATTCATGTGTGTGTGTGTGTGTTCGTGTTGTGTGTAAATGGTTCATTAATAAGACGAGATCGTTCAATCATTTAATTATCCATGGTGGTTGGATTATAGTGAATTCTAATCATTTTTATCTTTGCGTGTGTGTGTTTGTTTTTGTTTATTTATTTTGTGTTTTCATTTTTCGTTCAATTTTTTCTTTTTTAAAAAACAAAAAAATTATAAATTTATATTTATATTTATTTTTTATAAATATATTGAAAACATTCTAAAATGTGAACATCCAAATTCTAAATTAAAACAGTTATTAGCAGTAATTGTTAACGTAAATACTTTACTTTATTCAAATACTTGTTTGAGAATTTTAATATTTTTAACATATTAGCTGTCACAAATTATTATTATTATTATTATTATTATTATTATTATTATTCATGTTCAAAAGATCATTCACAAAATAACAGAAATCAAGAGAATCAGCAGGTTCTTTCCATCCCAGACAAAAAAAATCTAAAACAGAAAAATCCAATTGCTGAGAACTTTGTCCCCCCGTCACTATAAGCTTTATACCCCGTTCATTTGTATAAGATAATCATAATACAAGGTTTTCTTTTTCTTTCAACAGCTTGTTGTTGAAACTAATAATTAATTTACTTACTGTTGTTATTAAACGTGGCATACACTAGTCTTTGTGTAAATAAGAGAGGGTGGCTTAAAAGCTTTGTGAATAACAGAACGACAGAGAGAGATGAACGAAAACGTTTAGTGATTTTGACTCTTAATTATCAAATTCATTCGAAACATATATATATATATATATATATTATTGTATACTGAGTGTTTTTTTGGGGTTTTTTTTTTTTTTCTCCCAAATAATGGCGCAATAAATCCAAAATTAAATTTCAGTAAATTCAATCTGCATTGAGCTGGTTTCACCTTGCTGTGGATCGACAAAAACGAACTTCATCATCATCATGATCTGAGATTTTAATTTTAATTTTTTTATTTTTTATTATTATTATTATTTTTTTAATAAATTCACTCTTCTCTAACTATATGTTATAACTGTCCATGAGTGCTTTACTTAATAAAACACTCGTTCCTTCCTTTTTGTTCATAATGAAACTTATTTTTAGTTATTTTAGAAAAAGCCGATTCCGGAATCTGATGCTGGACAAAGTAAACTCTGCATACTCATTACTCGTTTCCAGAAATTTTTATTTTCAGTTTCTATACAAATAGCGATGTTTGTTACTCATCCTTTTTCATACAAAATAAATAGAACAGTGTTAACTTGCTTAATTATGCGGATTATTATTATAATATTAATTAAAATAATAACAACAATAACTAATAATAACTAGTTTTCTTTATTTTGAAATTTTTTTATAAGAAAATATAGGGAGAAAGAATTTTAAATAAACTGATTTAGCGACATTATAGATAGACAGATGTTACTATATTAAACGATATTATTAAAATATTCTCAACTGTTTAATGGGTTAAAGGAAAACTATATTATTCAGTAAAATTTTGTACAGAAAAGCGCTTGTATTTATAGGAAAAAAAAACACGTAAAAATGTACGTTTATATTATTTCTTTATTTCTTGTTATTATTATTATTATTATTATTATTATTATTATTATTATTATTATTATTATTATTATTATTACTACTACTACTATTACTAGTACTACTATTATTATTATTATTATTATTATTATTATTATTATTATTATTACTACTACTACTACTACTATTATTGTTATTATTTGCGGTTTTATTTTACTAATTTTATTTGTTTTAATATTTAATTTTTCATTTTTCATTTTATTATTTATGTATTTCTATTATTTATAAAAATTACTAATTTAGAAGTTGAAAAATTCAGAATCACAATAATTTTCTTTTACTTTCACAGTTTAGTTGGAATGATTCATTTTATACAGAATTTACCGCGCAGTTACGAAAAACAACTTTTATTTTCTATTTTCAGATGAAAATGAAAGCAAAATGTAGGAATTAACACTTTTACTTTTTAAACTAGTTTGTTTAAATTTATTATATTATATTATGTTATGTTATATAATAAAATAAAAAATAATAACAACAACAATAACTAATAATAACTAGTTTTATTTATTTCGAATATAGGGAAAAAGAATTTTAAATAAACTGATTTAACGACATTATCGATAGATAGATGTTACTATATTGATCGATATTATTAAAATATTCTCAACTATTTAATTGGTTAAAGGAAAAATATATTATTCTGCTGATTTGCCACAGTAAAATTTTGTATAAAAAAAGCGCTTTATAACGTACGTTTATATTATTTCTTTATTTCTTCTTCTTATTATTATTATTATTTTTTTATTATTATTATTATTATTATTATTATTATTATTTTATTATTATTATTATTATTATTATTATTATTATTATCATTATTATTATTAATATTTTTATTATTTTATTATTATTATCATCATCATTATCATGATCATCATTATTATTATTATTAATATTATTATTATTATTATTGTTATTATCGCTATTATTGTTATTTGCAAGGGTTTTTTTTTTAAATTTATTTGTTTTAATATTTAATTTCTTTTATATCTTTTTTTATTTATGCATTTCTATTATTTATAAAATTTACTAATTTAGAAGTTGAAAAATTCAGAATGACAATAATTTTCTTTTACTTTCACAGTTTCGTTGGAATGACTCATTTTATACAGAATTTACCGCGCAGTTACGAAAAACAAATTTTATTTTCTATTTTCAGATGAAAACGAAAGCAAAATGTAGGAATTTATACTTTTACTTTTTAAACTAGTTTGTTTAATTATATTATATTATGTTATATTATATTATATCATATTATGTTATATTATATTATATTATATTATGTTATATTATATTATATCATATTATATTATATTATATTGTATTATATATCATATATGTTATATTATATTATATTATATCATATTATATTATATTATATTTATTATATTATATATCATATATGTTATATTTTATATCATATTTATTATATTTTATTTATTTATTTATCTATCTATCTATCTATCTATCTTTTTTTTCATTGAAAACGTTTCTTCTATTTATTTTAATTTTTTAAAATATGTTGAATATTTTCCGAAATATGAACATCCAAATTCTAAATTATTATTAGCTGTTGTTGTTAATGTACATACTTCATTATGTTCAAATATATGTTTTGAGAATTTTAATATTTGTAATACATTAGTTGTCATACATTATTATTATTATATATATTATTATTATTGTTATTATTATTATTATTATTACTGCTGTTGTTGTTATTGTTATTTTTGTCGTTATTACCATTTTATTTTGTTGTTGTTGTTGTCACCATTATTATTGTTGTTTACTACTATCATCATCATCTTAATAATCATTATTACCAGTAATAAATTAAAATTGTATTTAATGCTGTAAAAATGAAAACTATTTAATATTATTAAAAGTTAAAATTGAATTAAATTAAATTTTAAAAAATCGGTTAAAAAAAAAATAATAAAAATTTCGTTAAATGAAACAAATATCAAAACTAATTAAACTATCGTTAACATCGGATTTCATTAAAGGAAATAAATATCAATTTTATTAAAATAATATAAAAGTGTATATTAAAACAACAGTAATATAGTATTTTAATAAAATTAATATATATATATATATATATGTGTGTGTGGGTGTGTATTTGTGTGTGTGTTTTTTGAATGGTGTATCAGTATCATATTATTTTTCTTTTTTAAATCTACCCAGCTTATAATAACTGAAACAAAATTAATGGCGAAATAGTTTTTAGTGTTACAACAACCTGGGTGTATGGTTTTGTGCCACACTCAAACACAGTGACATGTAAACTGAGAAACAAAGCTGTCATTCATACTCTCTGCTCAAGCAGGTAACTGGGTATCTCATTTCCAAATGTTAACACGTCCCTCGCATTTTTTTGTTTCGTAATTATTTCTTTATTATTTCTTTATTTATTTCTTTATTTGTTTGTTTATTTATTTATTTCATCTTGGTATTTTAATCATATATATTAAATCAAGATAAAAAAAATAAATAAATGAAAATATTTTAAATGAATTACACCCCCCACCCCACCCCACACATACACACACACACACGCTCGCGAATACAGACAATATGAGAGGGAATAATTAAGTAGCAAGGACGTAAAACTATCAAAACAGTATTCAAAACTCCTGATAAATCGTAAATATCTTTTTTTTTTTAAATTTATATATAATTTAATTTTAATTTTATTTATTTATTTTTTTTTAAAATTTATTATATATATTTTTTATATTGAAATATCAGCAACAAATGAATAGTAATACGATAAAATAATAATAATAATATAATAATAATAATAATATATATTTTTTTTATATATATATATATATTTATTTATTTATTATTATTATTATTATTATATCTATAATAATAATACTGATAATATATATTTTTTTAAAATTTATATATATATATATATATATTCATTTATTTATTTATTTATTTATTTATTTATTTATTATATCTTATTACTATTCATTTCTTGCAGTTGTTTCAATTAAAAATGTTATTACTTATTTAAATACTTGGTGTTTCATTTTGTTAATGATCTGTCTGAACACGTTCGTTTTGCAGGTGCAACATTACAAATTAATCAAAACTATCAAATTCTATCATCAGGTATAGCTAAAATAATGTATTATTATTATTATTATATTTTATTTTATTATTATTTTTTTATATATATTTTTTTTTTTATCGTTCCATAAATAAATATTTAATTGAATGAAGCAAAAAAATTAATTTTGGGAACTGTTTTACGAACAACAATCAACGTTTGAAAATAATAAATGCCTAATGCGCCAAAAAGTGTCATTTTTCAAATCGCTTTGTACTGGTTTAGAATGAAGATATCCAGATTTAACCACACGAAGTAAATTACAGCTCGGCGTTCCCTATCAAATTATTTCCTTTATTTCGATCTGCAGTTTCCCAGAAAACACGCCCATAGCTGATCTCCGGAGGTCTAGGACACGACCTCGTTTGGAGATTGGAAGGCGTCGCTATGTTGTGGGACTGGAAATGCATGTAAATGTCAATAAAATCTATCCTGTGATTCGAACTTAACAAAACAGCGTATCTTTGTAATTTTATTTATTTATTAGTATTATCATTATTTTATTTTTAACGATATTTTTTATTTTGTATAATTTAATTAATTTATTTATTTATTTATTTTTTATTATTATTATTTATTTATTAGTAGTATTATTATTTTATTTTTACCTTTATTTTTTATTTTGTATAATTTAATTAATTAATTTATTTATTTATTTTTATTATTATTATTATTATTATTAATTCTTCTTATTATTATTATTATTATTATTATACTCTTGCTTTATTTAAATTCGTAAAATCAAGTGAAACTGGTTTATCAAGCATTTTTATAACGTACGCTTGATATTTGCTCGACTGAAAGCAAACCCTGACCCACATACATACGTACAAGCTAGTGATCTGCACGCGAAACACGGAAGTATTTCATGTTAAGTCGGTTTCTAGACGCTAAAAAACATTAAAACAAAAATTATACTCGTAAAATTTTGTTAATTACATATTTACGCCATACGAAAGAGATATTACAATAACAAAATGTGATGATTTAAAATGACATTTTATCGTTTTTATCAGTTGTCCGAAAAGAAGGTCTAGTTTCATTTTGTTACGATAACCGCTTGATTTTAAATATCAGTTTTAAAACGCTCTTTGCAAAGCCTTGTGTCAGTATTATTTTAATTTAGCCTAAATAAAAAACAAAATTTAATATACTCATTGTATATCTTTCTTCAGCTTACCTTTCAAAATTTTTTAAATAATTGGAACAAACAAAATTCTTCTGGTCGATAAACTGAACCTGCATTATCTTTCGTTGAAACCGGTGTCTTCATAATCTTCGTCTTTTAAAAAAAAAGTATATACTAATAATAAAAAATAAACCAACAATAACAAGGAAGACTTATCCTTTTCTTTGAAGAAAACTCCACATTCATTTAGGATTTCTAGGGGCATTATTTTTTTTAAACTTTAATGAATGCTACTAGAAATCCCAAACACTGTGGCATAGCGTCTTGCAAAGCCGTCTGCTCAGTCTCGCGTTTGTCACTGTTCCGCGAAAACGTAACAGCTTTCCGAGAAACTGTCAATGCGATCTCCGATGCAAGATTAAACTCGTTATCAATCCAGCGTTTGCTGTTTCGCGTGCTATTCAAGTGTGGCAACGAATACCTTAAACGTAATCATTACTCCTGTTATCTCGAACTAGAGTGTGCGTGAAATAAGCCGCTTCTTTATAGTGTCCTACCCTGGATAACTGCCAGATCGTCAGTTCTATTTATAGAAATCTTGGAATTCCAGTTTTTCTTG